>JANEYF010002209.1:0-317509 GCA_029963845.1 Rhamnusium bicolor | reverse complement strand
TATGCATGGTCATATGCGAGCCCGTTTACTATATTGAACGGTAGTTGTGTCCCGATTTGACGCTGTGGAGCCCGGGGTCGGGCTCATGAGCGTATCCCTGTGTATATCATTACTAAACGTTCATAGAATGTCTCAGAAGCCCGTATACAAAATTTCGAGGTAGGCTTCAAAAAGTCATATTTTTATATTCGATATACACTACTTAGTTCAGTGCTACTAAAAGAGAGGGCGTTGTTTCTGTATATCCAAGCGTCGCATACAGCAGACACTGAAGTTATATTGTACAGACGTTGTTTAGCCCGAAATTTGGCAGCGTTGCAATGGCTCGATAACGTACGATCATCAGTTTTTCTTAAATACTCTTTCTTTATTAAGCATAAGCATAGCTATTCAGTCGAATCGGTTTTATGTTTTAAATAGACATATCAAAAAATGTTTTATATTGTATCTAATACAAAATTTTTAATAAGGTGATAAAAGAGATTATTCTTATGAGAGAATTTAGGATAGGTACAAAATACAAATATATTGGCTTTGTTAATTATTTTGTAATAAATTGTGAAAACACGTTAGTCGAATAAAATCGTGTTTTTTCCATCGATTGTTTGGTGAGGGTGGCATTCTTTTTTTATAAGCTTTTATTTAACTTCACCTGTTAGTTTGTTAGTATGTTTAGGTCAAATATTGCAATCAAAATTTCGACTAGTTCTAATTAAGCTAGAGCTTTGAAATTTTGTATACGTATATGAGTTTGGTGACAATGGAATATTATAGTGTATGTAATATTGTTCTAAATCCAATATGGCGGACGCCCCAAGAGACGGATTATCTTTTTCTTCATAATTCTCTTTGATATTGGTATCAAATGAAAGGGTTTGACAAGTAGAATACGGTAAGCTATGTGACGTCATTTTAAACCTAATATGGCGAACGCCACAAGATGGCGGATTAAATTTTTTCTTCACAATTCCCTTGTTGTGGGTATCAAATGAAAGGGTTTGACGAGTAGAATACGTTAAGCTATGTGACGTTGTTCTGAACCCAATATGGCGGACGCCCCGATGGCAGATTACCTTTTTCTCCACAATTCGCTTGATATAGGTATCAAAAGAAAGGGTTTGACGAGTAGAATACGGTAAGCTATGTGACATCATTCTAAACCTAATATGGCGAACGCCACAAGATGGCGGATTATCTTTTTCTTCACAATTCTCTTGATATGGGTATCAAATGAAAGGGTTTGATAAGTAGAATACGGTAAGCTATATGACGTCATTTTAAGCCTAATATGGCGAACGCCACAAGATGGCGGGTTATCTTTTTTCTTCACTATTCCCTTGATATGGGTATCAAATGAAAGGGTTTGACGAGTAGAATACGATAAGCTTAAGACGTAACTAAAAATTTTAAAGTAAAATTATGTAAAAAAATATTTTTTAAAAACAAGCTTTTATTATTAGGATGTACTAAAACGAAAAAAAATAATAGTTTTTTCATTGGGGCAATGCTAAAAGCTTGTCGCGTGAATAGAAAAGAGAAAAAATACATACTTATATACTTCTTCTCGTGCGCGACATGTTTTAGCATTGCCCCAATGAAAAAACTATACTTATTTTTTTCGTTTTGGTACATCTAAATAATAAAAGCTTGTTCTTAAAAAGTATTTTTTTACATAATTTTATTAAAAGCTTTTATTTAACTTCACTTGTTATAGTTAGTTTGTATGTTTAGGTCAAATATTGGAGTTGGAGTTGTTTCTAACCACTTTTTGTTTAATTTTTGAAACACGCCTTTGCTGCAATTAATTTCACTTGCAAAACAAGCCTGGTCCAAGTTTGGCGATGATGTTAGATACGTTAATAATTTGACTATCCCTCAGCATTCAACTACATTTTTTCAGAAATCATTCACCTATAATGTGATAAACCATTACAAATTTGGATAACAATATGAAATATTTTTCTGTTGGGAAATTTCGTAATAGTTTAAGACTCCAACTATTAAGTAGTTAACTAAGTACTCTGTCTGAAAGACGTTTTTCAAATAAGTATTGGCTCCAAGCGGAAAATTTAAATTTTATGTGACATAAACGAGAAGAATTATTAGTAAAAACCTAAAATATATCTGTTTTTGAGGTTATCTCTGACGTCATGTGCACGCACCCTATTCGGCCGAAATAGTTCTTTACGATGATATTAAGATTTTTTTAAATTATTTTAAAGTTGAATTTTATGCATTTTTCTAAAACTCATTTAAAAAAATAAAAATTTAACACCCTCCCTGCACCAAGAGAAACATTTATTGACCACATTTTGGATTTTCTTTTGCAAATTCAAGAGTGGTTTGGGGACATTTATTTCATAGGAAAACGGCTAGGAGAACACACCCAACGGCTTAATGCCAATAATAAATTTTAAAAATGCAGTTCCCCAAAGAATTTTTGGAAATTATTTCATGAAAATATAAATCTAATTGCAAATCAAAAAGCATCAGATTAACACTTGTATGATAAAATTTCTAAACATTTTTTGGGGATGAATTATTAGCATTAAGCCATTGGACGTGTTCTCCTAGCCGTACACCTCTGGAATAAATTTATATGTCCTTAAGCCACTTTTGGAAAATCTCAAAACGTGCTCATTTAATACTTTCCTTGATGTATGGAGGGTGTTAAACATTTTTTTTAAATGCATTTTACCAAAATGCATAATGCTTTAATGGTGAAAATCTAGCTATCTTAAGGGATGGTATGTTTCATTACGAATCCAAAAACTAGGCTTTTCCATTGCGCGCCTGACAAGGGAGAGTCATGTAAACACGGGAAAAGCAAATTATGGACGTGTAATGAACGATATTTTTCATTATAACTCTCTGAAAACAACAACACATAAAAATAAATAAATGTAAATTTAACAAATTTTGGCTAGGTACATTTATTTCGAAACATAAAAACAAATAGATTTTTAATTTATTTCGCAAAATTGTCGGTATTGATTTTCATACCCTCTTTCTAGACTTTCTTAACAGTAATTCTGTATTTCTTTTGCTGCTTGAAGTAGTATTTCGTCGGAAGTTTCGTCTAAATCGGCTTCTGGGGAATACATTTAGAATAAAAATGGCAAATAAACGTCAAAAGCAATGACAATAATGAACGTTGCTAAGGAAATTTCAATCGCATGTTTAATAATTATAATTGACAAAGTAGGCAGCTTCAATATATTTATTACAGGTAATGTCATAAGAAAAAAACAAATATTGACTTAATGATTATAATATTCATGGTAAAATTTAACAATTTAATAATACAGAATGCAACACAGTGTGATATTTTAATTGAATTTATTTTATTTTATTTGAATATTATGATTATATCTTAACTAAATTAATTATTATTGTGGCGTTGAAAGTTATATTTAATGAAGATTATGTTTTTAAGTTATTTTTTCTTTTTGGTGTTATTTTTGAGGTCGGATTATTTTTTTTCTTTAAGTTTTATTTTATAATTTTAGTTTCAGTTTTAATAAATATGAGTAGGCCTAACAAAAGGCTACCCTTATGACAAAACGTCGTATTTAAGAAACGCGTAATGAAATAAGAGACAAGCATCTTGAAAAAAAAATAAAGAAAAACGTCTGAAAAAGACAGTTATTTATTCGTGTTTAACACAGTTATAGTTCACCATATATATTGTAAAAACATTACCTGTCGAAGCCCAATACTAGCATAGCAAAAAGCGTTGGGATAGAGAACGCACGTTAGACATAGTTTTATATACACTGGGCTCTGAAAATACACGTTGATATATCCAGCATGCAATATTTATATAATTCGAAGAAAATTATAGTCAGCTTACCCCTCTTGGTATCCTATGAGAAAACAGGGGCAGTATTCTCCACATTTAATAAATTTGTTGTGTAATGAACTGTGAAAATATGTTAGTCGAATAAAATTGTGTCTTTTCCATCGATTATTTGGAGAGGAGGTAATTTTTTGTGGAAATGCGATCTGTATGGTATTTACAGTAAAATATTGTCTAATATGGGAGGGTGAGTATTCTTTGGAATATATCTTTAATTTCGAAAAACCTGTTTTTGTTTAGTTCTTTTTTTTAATATCACCGGTTCTATTCATCGTATTAGGCCAAACAAGAAAGATCATAACGGCCTGCCAAAAATCAGCCAAGTGGCTGGCAGGCCAAATGCAGAAAGCGGTCATTCTGGGTTCTCTCCGTCTACTTAGGGCACACGATTCTGATATCTACAGTCACTAACCCTGCGGGATGTGGGGAGTGACTGTAGTTAATGCATTGGACGGAATGGATTTCACCCCAAGTAGGTCGTGAAGGGGCTAATAGGACAAGTCTCCAACCTAAATTTCTCCTCATAACCGCCTCCGAACCCGACTCGGAAAAAACACGAAAGATATTGTTTCAGGAAGAAAATTGGGGTACGGGGGGTGGTTTTTACCCCTTGAAGCAGTTCTACCGGACATTCACTTTCTGTTTTGTTTTGGTCTACCATAGTTGAGCTAGCAGTCAGGTTTCATCACAGTTGCAACATACGAGATTTGATGATTTTTTAAAGTTTTTCTGTTTGTAGTAAATAATCCTGACGTGATGGGGAAAAACTGACCTTTCATTCGATTTTAGAAGCCAAAAATCCATGGGGATAAATGAATCCAGTCCCCAGCACAAGAAAAACATTTTTTTTGGGCCTATGTTTTTGATCGTTGATGTAAATTGAGAATTTATAGTACGCTACGCATTCAAAATACTAGCCGAGTATAGCAAGAGGTTAAAAAATATGACCATAAGAAGGCAAAATTCATAAATCACCTTGTAGTTCAATAAAATAAAAGGCTCAGGCATGTTTTATCAACTATTTCTAATTCACCTAATTGAACCCTATCTACCATAACAGTATGATCCTTTCATCATGATTCACCCTGTATTTTTAACATGTTTTACAATACGCAATAAAAAACTTCCAAGCTAATGATCGTGCAGAGAAAACAAATAAAATTGGTATTTAGATCTCACCATTGTGATCAATGCAACACCATAGTCGTTCTCTATCATATCTTTTTGAATGTACAAAATATGAAAATACCTCTAATACATTAGTGATGTTGCAAAAAATTGCAACATATTGGCACCGTTTAATATGCTCAATTTATTGTCTATAAGATTTAGCAAAATTTATTCGTAAATTTTAGGCTTCTTAGAGCAAACTCAAAAAAAATAACTTTAACAACCAAATAATATTAAAGTGCATTTTTAATTGGAAGGGGTGTAACAACGGTTCACTTCTGCCAAACCCTGTATACTTCAAATAATTATAGTATTTCCTGATATTATTTATTATTATTAGTATTTGTCATATGTAAAAATACGGAGCCGTTCTTTTGTCACAAAAAGGGGAGTAACGCGACAGCTGCTAAATGAGAGAAGTAAGTTCGATCTGCAAGGAACAGCAGTTAGATAAATCTGTTTATTACATATTTATCTATTTTGTTGATGGATTGATAAGTACCGAATATTGTTAACTGATGACAGTGATGACATGATATATTTGGTTCCTTTTTAAGAATATAGACCAATGAAGTGTTCTGGAAAAATTCTATTTAATCTATGAAATTTAGTTTGTGAATTGTGACGGTTAAATATATTTTCATCCTTTCTGATTTTAAAATAAATATTAATTTTATTTCAGGCTTTTTTTTTTAGTTAACGTTTTCGAGTTTTGGGGATACTTTTCGTATTTTTACTGTACTTTTACAAAATTAAATATATTTTCACATTATGGTAATCCGGGGAATAGAAACAAAGTTAAGTTTTCTCTAATCAAAGGATAACCCGTAATAGAATATACGGCGACCACATTTTGCCTACCCCAGTATTAAAGGTTATATAATTCTTTTTGGATATACAATTATAGTCGTAGGTTTTTCTGATGTTATATAATATTTTGTCCCGTCTGCATACTGTATTTAATTTTTTTTGTCAACCAATAAACAGCTGTTTAACGGGAATTACGGGATACCTATAATGTTTATATAAATGCTTGCTTTTGTTTATTTAACTTATGGCATAAATAGCAGAAATTTATTAGAATTTAACGGACTCAAGTTTCATTAATTGTTGTATTCCTGGTCAGTAATATATACGAGACTTTGGCATTGTTTTTTCGTTGATATGTGTTTTTCGTGTGTTAGTTACTTCTTTTTGTTATATTATTAGTTTAAGTAAACTATATTACTTTTCCTCATTTATGTGATATCTTTGGTCCTTATTGAACTTATATGTTGATACTTTTTCCGAAGTTAATTGTAATTTTGATGTTTATATATTACGAGATATATTATTAAAGTCATTAATAAATTGGTGTTAATTTAATTTGTCTATTTTGTAATCCCTTTTCTGTCGATCTGATCGGCTGGCGCCTGGCGCCCATAGCTAGCTTACTTAATTATAACTTCTTATTCACCTGTTACTTAAATATAACTTTAAAAGAAAACCGACGTTTCCACGACCCTGGAGTTGGGACAAAGATATTTAATAAATATTAATAATAAAAAGCATTACCAACTGCTAGCAGGTACGTCACAGGGGAACAACATTTCTTTACAACAATACTTGAAATTATTACTACAAATAATTTTGCAGAAAATATAATGATCATTTATTCGAATTTAACAGTTGTAGTTCCATATTAATATAAGGCCCATAGAGCTTTATGTGTATGATGAGCTCCAAAGACACGAGTCATTTACCGCGATTCATTTTTATAGTATTGACACTACCGAAACGAAACTTATTTGGTATTGAAGAGAATACATGTATTAAATAATATATGTATTAAATAATATATAGTATAAAAATGTAACTTATTAAGGCCCAATACTACTGGCAACGTCGTCGGGCTAGAGAACGCACGTTAGATATATTTTTATATACACTGGGCTTTAAAACTACCCGTTCATATATCAGGGATTCAAAATATGCCAAGTTTATATAATTCATAGAAAATGATAAATATCTTACCCCTCTGGGCGTCCCCTGAAAGAACATGCGCAATGTTCTCAACATTTAATAATTTTTTTATTATATACACTTGGGAAAGGGCGGGCTTATCAGCGGCCTATAGATATATATATATATATATATATATATATATATATATATATATATATATATATATATATATATATATATATATATATATATATTTTTTATATTTTACGATGACCAAACCACACACTGTATAACGTACAGGGTGCATAAGGATAAAATTATGTTGAAAAAAATAAAAAGAAAATAGTAAAGATATTTTGCCAATACTAAAAGAAAGAAAGACGCTAATTATTTAAATTAAAATAATAATATAAAAAAATTGGCGCAGCAACGTGGGGCGATAGGCGAAAAGCCGAAAGCAATATTTGTATTTAGTATCTGGCAAAATTTTAAATATTTAATTAAATAACAGCACAATTTCGAAACATAATTTTATAATTCTGTATTTTGTGTATATCTTATTATTTCACAAACAGTGACAATCACAGGTAATTTGTTTTATTTATGAAATTAAGATCTGGTAAGAAAATGGAGGACAAAGTTGCTGGTACATCAACCCAACAAAGTGGAGACAGAGCAGAAAATGACTCAATGCTCCAGAGACTGGTGGAGATGGTAGCGGGAATGAACACATAAATGTCCCTGAACAATACACAAATTCAAGAACAAATTTCCCAGAACAACACAAATTCAAGAACAAATGTCCCAGAACAACACACACATAGGAGAACAACTGGAGAAGTTGAACACACAAATAAATCTAGACAAATCTCAACTGGAAGAAAACATAGAAAACATTAACATGAAAATGAATATGAACATGATCAAGTTGGAAGAGAATTTGGGGAAGACGATGGAAGAAAAATTAAAGAAGATAGAGGAAAACAACCACGAGTTGAAAAAGAAAATGGAGGAGTTAGACCACAAATAGGAAAACATGAGGAAAATTACTGGGGAAGAAATAGACACAAAAATATTGGAAAGTACAGAAGAGTTGAGAACAAAAATTAGGAGTAATGTGGAGGAAATAGTTGATGGAGGAATGTGTGAAATGGGGAAAACTTTGAAGAAGCATGGGGAAATATATGACACGAAATTAAAAGAACTGGATAGAAAGATGTTAGAGAATACGTGATTATTAGAAGAGAATACAAGGGTGATTCCACAAGGACAAGGACAGGTATATGCAACCGGTAAAACGGAATTTTATTTTTACGGGGATAATAGGATACATCCTAAAGTTTTTATGACCAGGTTAAGACAGCACATGGGTACATTACATCCCAAAGCTGATTTAAAAATGCACATACAAAATATGATTAAAGGTGAGGCGGATTATTGGTTCCAATTGGTCGAAAGTAAATTTCAAACAATCGATGAGTTTGAAGTTTTATTGTTAAAACAATATTGGAGTGAGTACACTCAGCAAAAGGTAAGACAAAATTTGTTCAATGGTAAATATAATGAAAAAGGTGGTATAAGTAGGGAACAATACGTCATGAGGAAAATTTACAATGTTAGGCATTTAGAACCAAAATTTTCAGAAGGGGAAATGGTACGTTATTTAGCAAGACATTTTACTAGTGACATATACAATGTTATAATTACGCAAAGAATAGGAAATTTAGATGAGCTGATAGAATATCTACGGGAAATAGATGATCATAGGCAAAATTTTAATACAAACAATAATCAATCAGGGCAAAATTACAATTATCAATACAGAAATAATTTTTCTAAGAATAGAAATAATTATAATAATGGAAATGAGTACTATTAAAATAGAGGTAAAAATAACAAGGATTTATATGAGAAAGAAGACAAGGATAAATATAATAAAACATATAATGAGAACAGGGACATGCGAAGCTATAGTGGGGGTAATGAGTATAAAAGACAGGAAAATTATAGGCCAGGGACAAATTATGCAAATCAAAATAATGAAAGAAAGCAAGTTAGATGGGAGGATAGGAGAAATTCCTATGAAAATACGCGGACAGATGAACGGACATATGCTCAAGTGGCGAACACAAATATAAATGAGAATAAACGGGAAAATGAATATTCGCAAGCTAATTTTGACAGGATAGAAACGACTGCACAAATAAATACCAGGACGGGAAATCAGGATTTTTAGTTAAGGAAATTTTAAACATAGATACTAGGTACGAACATATGCGTGAGTTTATAGGAAACGAGAATGGTCAAATTTCACAAAATATAAAAGTTAGTCAATTACCTGTAATTCAAATAAAAATAAATAATATTAAATTAAATGCACTAATTGATACGGGTTTGGAAATAAGCTTATTGGATGAAAAGGTGTATAATACACAATTGAATAAAAATAATAAATGTATAAGGATATCTAAGATTAAATTGGTTAATGCTAATGGGAAAAAGTTTGCGGAATGTAATAAAATAGTAAATACTACTTTTGAGATTAAATCAAACATTTAAAAATGATTTTGTGATTATTTCAGATATGAATTATGATGTAATACTAGGTGAAGATATTTTAACAGAGTTAAGGGCAAAAATAGACTTGGGTGATAAAATATTAATGGTTGAGGGTGAAAAAATACCCATATTTAATATGAATAATGTGAGCAGCAAACGTACTGAAAATAATATTGCGGTAATTAATAATGCGGTAAATGGCAAACGCGCCAACGATGATGATAAAAATAATGAATTAAATGGCGAAAAAGCAAATAGTGTGAATGTGAATTGCGGTAAGCATACAGTGGTAATAAACACGTATGTCTTAAATATAAGTTTCAATAAGCCAAAGAAATAATATTAAATTGTCAAGCCCAGTATGATAAAATAGTACAAAATCTGTTACAAAAACATATTTCATTAATTAAAGTTTATTGGATGAAAAGGTTTATAATACACGATTGAATAAAAATAATAAATGTATAAGGGTATCGAAGATTAAAATGGTTAATGCAAATGGAAAAAGTTTGCGGAATGTAATAAAATATTAAATACTACTTTTGAGATTAAAAATAAAACATTTAAAAATGATTTGGTGATTATTTCAGATATGAATTATGATGTAATATTAGGTGAAGACATTTTAACAGAGTTAAGGGCAAAAATAGACTTGGGTGATAAAATATTAATGGTTGAGGGTGAAAAAATACCCATATTTAATATGAATAATGTGAGCAGCAAACGTGTTGAAAATAATATTGCGGTAATTAATAATGCGGAAAATAATAATGCGGTAAATGGCAAACGTGTAAATGATGATGATAAAAATAATGAATTAAATGGCTAAAAAGCCAAGAGTGTGAATGTGAATTGCGATAAGCATACAGTGGTAATAAACACGTACGTCTTAAATACAAGTTTTAATAAGCCCAAAGAAATAATATTAAATTGTCAAGCCCAGTATGATAAAATAGTACAAAATCTGTTACAAAAACATATTTCATTAATTAATTTTGAGCCAAGAGTAGCTAATGGTTATATGCATAAACTAGAAGTAGATGAAAGCAAACCCTTTAAAAGGAAAACTTATCCTATTCCATTTAAATATAAAGAAAAGGTACAAAAAGAACTAACTAATATGATAAACGCTAACATAATAGAATCAGCTAAAAGTAATTATATTAATCCTATAGTCGTTGTCAAAAAGAAAGCCGTAACGATACGCTTATGTTTAGAGGCAAGAAATTTAAATTCCATTGATGGACACATTTTTCAATTTAAAGTTGTTCCATTTGGTTTACAATCGGCATCTTCAGCACTCGTCAGAGCGATGCAAAATATAGTAGACAAGTACGATAGTTTTGTATTCATTATATCGATGATATTCTCATATCCCCTGAAGCAGAAAAAATTAAATCAATATTTTAGAACATATGTAAAATATTTAGGCTACAAGATTAAAAAAGAGGGTAAAATTTAAAGTAGGAGATAAAGTAGTTGTCAAACGTTTGAAAGTATCTGATTATAAGAATAATGTATGTGCAAAATTACAAACGCCATATGAGGGTCCCTACGTAATTAAAACTGTGTTAAATGAAAATACTTACGAATTAAAAAACTGTGAGAATGATTTCATAAGAGGAAAGTTCCATGTGGAACTGTTATATCCTTTTCAAATAGAATCTAATGTGGATTAAATAAAATAAATATGATTGTGGTTTAGTCACCTCAATTTTTGTAAACTAACAGAAAATTTTTCATAAAATTCAAAATTTTATATTAGTTAAGTGGGGGTAATACGATGACTAAACCACATACTGTATAACGTACAGGGTGCATAAGGATAAAATTATGTTGAAAAAAACAAAAAGAAAATAGTAAAGATATTTTGCCAATACTAAAACAAAGAAAGAAGCTAATATTTAAATTAAAATAAAATATATATATATATATATATATATATATATATATATATATATATATATATATATATATATATATATATATATATATATATATATATATATATATATATATATATATATATATATATATATATATATATATATATATATATATATATATATATATATATATATATATATATATATATATATGATATTGGCTATCGATCTATCATGATTTGAAGGTGTAATTCAATGCAGGTCGGGGTATTTGCCCGCTGAGTAGTTGTTTCCTTCAAATCATATTTAATAACACATTAGTTTAGTCCACCTGGGCTAGGGGTCGCCGCTCTCGGTACTTGCTGTGATGCAAGTCGCTATCCGCCACAGTCTATAACTGGAAATTATTTTCGAACATACAGGGCGAGCCAAGACAAAATTACAGGACCAAGTGCCTTTTTCTAAATGGAATGCTATGTATATCAGTACAGTTTTGAAGCCTCATTCTAGACACTATTCATTCCTGTATTATTATTGGCTAACTCCCAACCACTTTGATGTAATGAATTTTTTTTTTAAATAATGCCATCTGCAGATGGATATTAAAAAAATCACCACAGTCACAATTATGGATTTTAAGAAAAACTTATGCGAATACCAGTTACGAGACATCCAATTAATGTTTTTGAATCATTTTCATTTCCTAAAAATGTACAGGGTGGCCAAAAATTAGTATTCAATTAAGAACTTTTTAAATTGAATTTTCTCAATTTTTTCAAATGGAACACAATGTATATTTTTCAACGAAGTGATGTAAAAATGAAAAAAAAACATTTTTTGTAAGTACTTCCCTATGGCTAATTGCAACCATTTTCGTTTTATTGAGCAATAATTACAACATTCAAAAATAAACAAAAAAAGAGGTTTCTTCAAATAACTCGGTAGAAAAAATTATAATAAATGTTCCACATGTTGGCCATTTTGATTGACATACATCTCTATGCGCTTTTGAAATGAGGTTCCCACTGATCCTAAAACTGCCGGTGTGTTAGATCTAAAGGCAGTTATTATTCTTTCCTTCATATTTTGTACTGTTGTTGGTGTGTCTCTATAAACAATTTCCTTCACGTATCCCCATAAAAAGAAATCCATTTTTGTAAGATCAGGGGATCTAGCAGGTCATTTAGTGGGTCCATTTCTTCCAATCCGTTGATGAGGGTAGGTATTATTTAAGTGGTCTCTAACTGCATTTAAATAATGTGGTGGAGCACCATCTTGCTGAAACCACATCCTATTTCGAATTCTTCCAGGGAGATTTACTAATAATTGTGGCAGATAGTTTTCCAAAAAATGAAGATAAATAGCTCCAGTCAATGTACCATCAAAGAAATGTGGCCCTATTACATGTTCTCCAATGATTCCTCCCCAAACGTTTATAGACCATCTGTGTTGGTTATCAACTTGTGAGGATTTTCCGAAGCATAATAATGGAAATTGTGCTTATTAACAAATCCATTTATATGAAAAGTTGCCTCATCAGTGAATAAAACATTATTGAAGAAGTTGAAATCATCGTCATCAGATAATTCCTGGTGCATTTAAATATGATATGCATGCAACTTATTTGATTCGACCCACAGACCGTCTACTTATTCCTACTAGTGAGGTCACTTCTCTTTGACTAACATGGGGATTCTCAACCGTTGCCAGCACCACAGGAAACTCATTTTCTTCGTTCACAACACGTTTTATTCTTTCACTTTTTTTATATTCGACATTTCCAGTTTCCAGAAATCTATCGAGAAGGTTTTGGAAGTTGCTAACATCAGGAAGCCTTCTTTCAGGATAACGTTGGTGATAAATTCTATTGGCAAGTAAACAATTTCTGTCTGACTCGCCCAAAACAAAAGTCATGTCTACAAGTTCCGCTTTATTAAAATGCATATTGTAAAATTTCAAATATTTTAAATTCAATACAAATTGTAACTAACGACCGATATGTGATAAATGCTCCTTTGTACACGACAATTTATACCAAACTGAGGTTTTATTGCTTGTTGAATAACGAAAACAGCAAAAAAATGTACAAAAAAATATTAGAGTAAAGGACTGGTTAAATACTATTTACTCATTTCAATGGAAATGGTCCCACTAAATGGCCTCATTTCAAAATTGCATAAAGACGTGTGTCAATCAAAATGGGCAACACGTCGAACACCTATTATAAATTTTTCTAATGAATTATTGAGGGAACCTCTTTTTTTTAAGTTTATTCTTGAATTTGACACTTATTTATTTATAAAACGAAAATGGTTGCAATTAGCCATAGGAAAGTACTTACAAAAAATGTTCGTTTTTCATTTCTACATCACATCGTCGAAAAATATACAGGGTGTTTGGTTTGAAAAAATTGAGAAAATTCAATTTAAAAAGTTCTTAATTGAAAAATAAACACTTATTTATTTATAGAACGAAAATGGTTGCAATTAGCCATAGGGAAGTACTTACAAAAAATGTTCGTTTTTTTATTTTTATATCACATCGTTGAAAAATATACAGGGTGTTCCATTTGAAAAAATTGAGAAAATTCAATTTAAAAAAGTTCTTAATTTAATACTAATTTTTGGCCATCCTGTACATTTTTAGGAAATGAAAATGATTCAAAAACATTAATTAGATGTCTCGTAACTGGTGTTCACATAAGTTTTTCTTAAAACCCATAATTGTGACGATGGTGATTTTTTTAATATCCATCTGCAGATGGCATTATTTCAACAAAAAAATTCATTACATCAAAGTGGTTGGAAGATAGCCAATAATAATAAAAGGATTGAATAGAGCCTAGAAAGAGACTTCAAAAAATGTACTGATATACATAGCATTCTATTTAAAAAAAAGGCACTTGGTCCTTTAATATCGTCTTGGTTCGACCTGTATATTTGAAAATAATTTCCAGTTATAGACTTTTTTATCTAGGTTACTTGCAATTTTTTAAAAAATTTCTAGCTAATGTAGAACTCGAGATATCGAGGTCCGATACACTATTGCCCCACCCTGTATATGTATATATATATATATATATATATATATATATATATATATATATATATATATATATATATATATATATATATATATATATATATATATATATATATATATATATATATTTTTTATTTTTGATTAAATATGTTTTGAAGGAAACAACTACTCAGCGGGCAAATACCCCGACCTGCATTGAATTACACCTTCAAATCATGATAGATCGATAGCCAATATCATTTGTCAATTCCTAACCAGACATAGATCGATTTCGAACTTATTTGTTCTCTTCAGTATGCCATAGGTTATGGAACAGACAAATGGATAGTAGCATTCAGACCATATGAGAAGTTTCATACCTCTCACCACTATTCACTTCACCATAGTTAATACATAACTAGCAGGTTGGCCACTATCATTTGTCTGTTCCATAACCTATGGCATACTGAAGAGAACAAATAAGTTCGAAATCGATCTATGTCTGGTTAGGAATTGACAAATGATATTGGCTATTGATCTATCATGATCTGAAGGTGTAATTCAATGCAGGTCGGGGTATTTGCCCGCTGAGTAGTTGTTTCCTTCAAATCATATTTAATCACATTAGTTTAGTCCACCTGGGCTAGGGGTCGCCGCTCTCGGTACTTGCTGTGATGCAAGTCGCTATCCGCCACAGAGACATCTAGGATGTCGGTCGGATAGTAGCATTCAGACCATATGAGAAGTTTCATACCTCTCACCACTATTCATATATATATATACATATATATATATATACATATATATATATATACATATATATATATATATATATATATATATATATATATATATATATATATATATATATATATATATATATACATATATAGTGGTGAGATGTATGAAACTTCTCATATGGTCTGAATGCTACTATCCGACCGACATCCTAGATGTCTCTGTGGCGGATAGCGACTTGCATCACAGCAAGTACCGAGAGCGGCGACCCCTAGCCCAGGTGGACTAAACTAATGTTATTAAATATGATTTGAAGGAAACAACTACTCAGCGGGCAAATACCCCGACCTGCATTGAATTACACCAGCATTCAGACCATATGAGAAGTTTCATACCTCTCACCACTATTCACTTCACCATAGTTAGTATATAACTAGCAAGTTGGCCACTATCATTTGTCTGTTCCATAACCTATGGCATACTGAAGAGAACAAATAAGTTCGAAATCGATCTATGTCTGGTTAGGAATTGACAAATGATATTGGCTATCGATCTATCATGATTTGAAGGTGTAATTCAATGCAGGTCGGGGTATTTGCCCGCTGAGTAGTTGTTTCCTTCAAATCATATTTAATCACATTAGTTTAGTCCACCTGGGCTAGGGGTCGCCGCTCTCGGTACTTGCTGTGATGCAAGTCGCTATCCGCCACAGAGACATCGAGGATGTCGGTCGGATAGTAGCATTCAGACCATATGAGAAGTTTCATACCTCTCACCACTATTCATATATATATATATATATATATATATATATATATATATATATATATATATATATATATATATATATATATATATATATATATATATATATGTATATATATTTAACTATTGTTTTCAATTTGAAATGTTTGTATTTTGTTAATTTATACTTTAATAATGTTGTTTAAATAATTGTGAATCTATTTATATGTATGTTCTTATAAATTGTTTTCTCTTATAGACGTGGTTTAAAAAAAGATTCTGTTGTGGAATTTTACATCATTATTTGGCTATTGAGCCCTGAAGAAGTTTATATATATTAAACGAAACGTAGGCAAGGTAGCGTTTTATTTTAACCTATTGTCCTGGTTCCGATAATTTCAACCTGTAGAAGATTTTTCAAGGACACAAAATTCACTTTTTAATAAAAGTTTTAGGTAGATAGTGAATCAAACACAACACTTCTAATACATTTTATCGTAGAAACTATTAAAACAAATACTTATAAGCAAGAATTGAATTAAATTAAGTAACAGTATTCTTAGTATTAGAAGCAAAGAAAAGAAATTATAAAAATATTCTCACCAAAAAGAAATTTTTTACACTATCATCTAGAAATGATTAAAACTGACCTTATGCTAACAATGTGTCCTACCTAAACTATTGTCACGGTTCGGTGAACCGTGATCCACTAACCAATAAAGCGAGCTATTTGAGATTGGTCTTTCATCACTATTCACATTATTTTTACACTTTGTGATTTTCAAGCTTTCAAATACATTCAGCTGTCTAGTATTTGTTACATTGCTAATTAATCTTGATTTGCTAATATTTATTTTATGCTTGTTCTCAAACGCGTGTTGGGTAGCACTGGATTTATCTATTCTACCATACTTGAGATTTGCCAAATGCTCTTTGAATCTAGTTTGAATTGATCGTCTAGTTTGTCCAACATAGTTTTGTTTACATTCCTTGCAGCTAATTTCGTAAATACCCAACGTTTCGTTTGTTTCAATTTTGTCTTTTGGATTGCCTAAAAGTTGTTGTAGTTTTTTTCCTGATAAATTAACCACCGTCATACCTATATTTTACCAATACAAGGGGTGAATCGAGAATTGAATGGAATCGATACAAATTTAGGATTTTCTCTTTCATTTCGAGAGGTCGAGGGATTTCGAAGTATCTTTAAATTTACGTTTCCTAATTATTTTATCAATTAAACTTACAGAATATCCATTACTTGCAGATATATCCTTAATCAATACATTTTCTTTTTCAAACCTCTCCTTATTGAGGGGGCGCTTAATAGACGAAGGACTAGAAAATTAGAACACGCCATTTTGTGTTGAGCACAATGGTGAAAGTCCGTAGGGATATATCTTAGAGTACTGGTATATTTTCTGTTTATGTCAAATTCCATCTTATTTTCACTATTTCTAATTATTAATATATCTAAAAATGGTAATTGTCAATAGTTTTCAATTTCATATGTGAACTTAACTGACACGAACCGATTGTTTAGTATAGAAACAAAGTTGTCAATATCAATGACTTTTGTATCACACACCGCAAAAATATCATCCAGATACCTTATCCAAATCCTGGGGAAATACTCAAATTCTTCTTTTGCTTCTGTCTCGAATCTCTTCATAAAAAGACTGACAATGAATGGAAACAAAGAGTTACCCATTGCTGTCCCATCATGTTATTCGAAGAAATTGTCGTTGAATCGAAAGCAATTTTGTTTCATGCAAAGTTTAGTTAATAGTTGAAGATAGTTTTTTATTACATCTTGATTGAGATTGTTTCATTCGAGTAGATCAATTCAGTTTAATCCAATTCAATTCGATTCAATTCCTCATTTCCAAATCACAGGTACAAATAAATTATACAAGCAACTAGGAATTCATCAAGGCAATATCTTATATTATACATAATATAAGATATGAATAAATTGTGATTACATAAATCTATAGAACATATACCTATATAGTACTAATTAAATAATAATATAAGTAACAACAAATCCCTGCGTGTATAACACACAAACAAATTAACAAACAAATAAATGGTCATGCTAAATCGAGGTCTGCAAACGGATCTCGATGCTAAGTATAATTCATTGATGAGCTTTTTCAATTAGAAAACGTTTTAGCATCTTTTTTGAAAATGAATGAAGTACTGGAACTTTTTACCTCAGTAGGTAAATTATTGTAAACTTTACAACCGTTATAATAAACGTTTTTTTTGTTATTATGCTATCGTGTTTTCATTAGGAATTAACTGACTTTTAAGTCTTGTAGGGTATTCGTGATTTCTTTAGTTTCTAAGGAAAATTGATTTATTTTTGCAGACAAAAAACAATCATATATCTATATATATATATATATATATATATATATATATATATATATATATATATATATATATATATATATATATATATATATATATATATATATATATATATATATATATATATATATATATATATATATATATATATATATATATATATATATATATATATATATATATATATATATATATATATATATATATATATATATATATATATATATATATATATATATATATATATATATATATATATATATATATATATATATATATATATATATGTATATATATATATATACAGAGAAATAGCTAGACGCGGGTTAATTACGAACAGTAAAAATGATGAAAATAATCGGGTATTCCCGCATAAAGAAAAAAATTGCAAGGTGGAAAAATGCAAAATTGCAAATGGCAGAAAGATGCAAACTGTGGACACGTGTTTCTGACTAATTGGTCTTCATCAGCACGGTGTAGCTGAGTTAAAATGATGGACAAAACTCAGAAAAGACACTAAAGGGAAACCACTGACAGGCAGCCAGTCGCAACCTTTGTGACTTCCACCTGGAAGACTCTGGTATGAGAGCGACATCCAAGTTTCGCAACGTGGCGACTATAGCCACCTGCGTGGGATTCCGGACCCAGGAAAATGAATACGTACAGAGAAATAGCTAGACGCGGGTTAATTACGAACAGTAAAAATGATGAAAATAATCGGGTATTCCCGCATAAAGAAAAAAATTGCAAGGTGGAAAAATGCAAAATTGCAAATGGCAGAAAGATGCAAACCGTGGACACGTGGTTTCCCTTTAGTGTCTTTTCTGAGTTTTGTCCATCATTTTAACTCAGCTACACCGTGCTGATGAAGACCAATTAGTCAGAAAATTTTAACTGATGGCGTTACCCGTTAATTTCATTTATTTTTTACTGTAATGTAAATAAACCCGCGTTTAAACTCTTGCTCTGTACTTATATATATATATATATATATATATATATATATATATATATATATATATATATATATATATATATATATATATATATATATATATATATATATATATATATATATATATATATATACCCATCTGAGTTAATACTCTCAAAGTTTAAATGAGTTTTTCTACACGAATCTCGTGGGTGTAAACTCTCCATAACCCTAATAACACGCTTTTGTAATACAACCACACGGCGAGCATAAGTAGTTTGGTTAGGTTAGGTTATTGTGAGTGGGTCCTTGTGGACCCTCCACTGCGGCCATTAGCAGGCCTATTGTGGCTCACTCCTAATTATATTTCACCCAATATGTTCAGTCTCTTAATGAAACTGATAACTTTAGTGGGTGAGAATGTGTCTAGATACTCTGACAGAAGTTGCCCTTTGCCAAATATTGAAAATCGGATCCTCAGTGGGACAGGTGCATAAGACGTGGTCTGCCTTCTCATCATCCTTCAAGCATAGACGGCACTCGGCGTTTTCCGTCAGGCCGAGTTTATGCAGATGATAATTTAGTCGACAGTGCCCGGTATGTAGGCCTGTTAGAGTTTTCAAGTTTACCTGTTTAACTCTAAAAGTTTCTTAGTTCTTGATTTCAAAGGATATTTTATAAACGCCTCCGAATGAACTAATCCTGGTAACTCTTGCCAATACTGGAGAGTTTTCCTTTCCTTCCCAGGTTGGGATAGCCATCTTAGCGATACTTGATGATATGCCAAGTGTCGGTTCTGGTCCGATGATTCATGATCCTACTCCTTCTCTGGCCAAGGAGCCGGCTATTACGTTACCTTCCATAGCAGAGTGGCCGGGTATCCAGACCAGAGCCACTTTGTTGTTTTATTTAGAGCCTTCTGACAGTTCCATACCGTTTTGGAGTTACGGCGGTAGGAGCCAAGAGCTTTATAGTTGCTTGGTTATCTGAAAATGTTTTAATTGATCTGCGTGTAAGATGCATATTCCAGCCTTCGCACACGCAGTTCAATAGCGTTAACCTAGGCTTGAAAAATAGTTGCATTAGTACCTAGGCTTGAGGATATCCTCATCCTTGGTCTGTAGGCGTATACTCCGGCTCCCGTCCCTCAGAAGTTTTGGAGCCGTCTGTAAACTAACAATTGTCTGCCCTTAGTAGGTCGGTTTTATTCCGATCCCACTCATCTCTTTCCGTAAAAATTATGTTAAGGGTCAGCCCGTAATTGGTCATGGTAGGCATGGTATCCGAGGGCATTCCCAGGATGCTGTAACTCTCTATGTCATCCAGCAACCTGTTCCGCTCCATGATACTAGTCTGCGGCATATTAATGGCCACTTGTTGCAGTCTATATGTTGCCCACCTAGCCTCTCTCTCCAAATATATATGAAGAGGGGGTAAGTCCAGGAGCATTTCCATTGCAATTGACGGTGTGGTGCTAATTACCCCCATTACGGTCGGGCATGCTAATCTCTGTAATCCAGAGAGTTTGGCTTTGGCCTTCCGTTGTAATCCTTTCGACTACCGAACGATGAATCCGTATGTTATCATTGGTCTGATAACCGTGACATAGATCCAGTAAATTTGTTGAGGACCCATGCCCCAGGATTTACTACAAATACGACGACATGTCCATAAGGACAGTTTTGCTTTGTGGATTACCTTTTCCAGATGAGAGTTCCAATTAAGTGATTTACATAATAGTTTCACCCATTAAGGAGGGCGGTCTTAAGGCCTCCAGCTTCCTTTTCCGGGTGAATGGTACTATTACTGTTTTTTGAGGGTTCACAGACATCTGTTCCCTGTCACCACAGTTACCCACTGCATTCAGTGTCTCTTGAAGAGTATCTTCTGAGTTTTTTCTGACTAGTATGACTAGATCATCTGCATATGCTAAAACCTCAACCTCCCACAGTGTGAGAATAGCCAGTAATTCGTCCACAAGAAGTGACCACAAAAGGGGGGAAAGAACCCCACCCTGCGGGCATCCTTTTGTGTCTCTAAAGCTGACTGTTTCTCCCTGTAAGACATCGTTATAGTTCTGTTTGATAGTATAGCACGAATCTAGTCTCCTATAGTCGGCTCAATTCCTCTGGTGGCTACTGCTGCATATAAGGAGTCAGGAAGTGCATTGTTAAATGCTCCCTCAATGTCGAGAAAAGCTCCCACCACAATTTCCTTCATTTGAAAGGATTTGGTGATCTTCTTGACTAGGTTATTGAGTGCTAGTTCTGTTGATTTTCCTGTTTAATAGTCATATTGATGGGTATTGAGGTGGTGATGGTTCAGGATGTTCCCTCTGATGTATCCGTCCAGCACCTTCTCCAGGCCTTTCAATAGAGAAGATGTCAGGCTAATTGGTCTAAGCGATTTAGGGCTTGGTTCTTT
Organism: Rhamnusium bicolor; assembly: GCA_029963845.1. Classification (NCBI taxonomy): domain Eukaryota; kingdom Metazoa; phylum Arthropoda; class Insecta; order Coleoptera; family Cerambycidae; genus Rhamnusium; species Rhamnusium bicolor. The sequence goes on along the minus strand of JANEYF010002209.1, from coordinate 295,857 downwards.
CCTACCCACCTTTGGTATATATATATATATATATATATATATATATATATATATATATATATATATATATATATATATATATATATATATATATATATATATATATATATATATATATATATATATATATATATATATATATATATATATATATATATATATATATATATATATATATATATATATATATATATATATATATATATATATATATATATATATATATATATATATATATATATATATATATATATATATATATATATATATATATATATATACTACCTTAACCGCCCACCAACTGGATGGGATATTGTTCCATACCAGGCTAGCTCTGAATAATTTATTGAGGAATGGGAGCAATATTTCCAGTCCGTTTTGTAGCAGAGCTGGAAAAACTCCGTCCTCACCTGGCGATTTGAATGGTTGGAAGGATTTGATGGGCCACTCAATTGCTGCTGATGTGATAACCTGTTTAGCTGTCAGCCAGTCATTTTTATTAGGTCGTTTTAATCATCCTTCTGATGGCGACAGCTGTTGGTCATTCAGATTCAAGCACCCTGGGAAGTGGTTATGTGCTAAGAGCTGTAGGGTTTCTTTTCCAGAGTCCGTATATGAGCCATCTGGTCGCCTTAACGAGCCGAATTCCCACGTCGGCTCTCTGGAAAGAATCTTGTGGATTCTAGTACTGTGAGGTAGGTCAGTCTCACAGAATTTCCTCCAAGATCCCCTTCTTGCTTTCCTTATTTCTTTGTTATAGTCCGTTAGAACGGACTATATTGGTCCCAGTCACCCGAAGCTTCAGTTCGATTAAAGAGGCGTCGAACTTCTTTTCTCATTTTATCGAAATTCTTATTCCACGCGCCTCTATTGTCCTTTTTTGTCTTCAGTGGACAGTTTTCGTGATAAGCTGAGACAATTGCGTTTCGGATTTGCTCCGCCACAATTTCGGTTTCATCATGATTCCTGATTATGGTGAGAGTGGATTGAAGGTGAGTCTGGAAGGAGTGTTTGTACCCTTCCCAATTTATGCACTTTGGATCTCAATATGTCACCATAGTTCTTTGACTAGCTTCTATATTGAATAGAATATGTTTGTGATCTGAACACGAGGGTTCAGAAAATACCTTCCAATCGGTTATCTTGTTGCTTAGGTAGTTTGAGCTGATTGTGACATCTAATACCTCGTTCCTATTTCTAGTGACAAAGGTTGCATAAGTAGTACTCAAACCCCACAGCATAATCCTATACCATAAATGGGAGTATTCATTTGGATAGTAGAACGCTAGTAACGCATCTTTGCTACAATGATTTCTTAAGTTTCCCATACCGTAGCACCTCTCCCGTATCTCACGCATAGGCCGTCAATGTGAGTGGACCAAGTTAACTTGTAGTTAAATTTAATTTCTAGAATTTTAATTGAAACTGAAGGTAAGAATTTATCGTCGACACTCGGCTCGGTGTTGTGCCTAAAAGAAACAGTGACAGTTTTATCTTTATTCAGTTTAATATCTTTATATAGATGTTTCTTTAAAATTCTTCTTGTAGATTCGTGGCTTATATTTATTTAATTCGGCACCAATTTTTCAATCTTATCAATTTCAACATTTACTTCAATCTCCTCGTTTATAATGACCCCATCATTTTCATCATTTACGGGGTCAATTTTTCATAATTGAGCTATTAGTCTTATGAAATAATTTTGCGACGGGTTTCTTCTGTTTGGAAATGTTGTCCGTAGTTTATTGCAACAGCTCTGGATTTTTCTAGAATTCGCCGTAAATTAACAACATGTCGACTTTTTCATTTTGCGTGTACGTTTTTAATAGATCAACAATCAATTAGTTATTTAAAAACTGACAGTTCAAATAATATTACCTGATTCTCATTTATTTCCAAAGGCAACTTAGTTCATTTGCACATTATTTTAATGCTTTAGATTAATATTTTTCATATGAGACCAAAAGTTTTAAATTTGCCACACTTCATTTATAATGAAATCTGTTATACTTACATCAATATAAAGCTCAAATTATGACGATTACTATACGAAAAGAAAAAATTATTTAGAATTTTTTTAAATAACTCATTTATAATGAAAAATATTCGCTTCATATTGCACCCAAATATCATATATATGATATATCTACTATGTCTACTTGGAAAATATTCATTACAATGTAACGATAGAATTTAATAAATATTCATCATTTAATTTATTAGTAGGAGCCAGACATGTATAATGTAGAGTTAGTTTCTTTGGAAATATAGGTCACATTAACTACCCCAAATAAATAATTGGGTATCTATAATCATTTTGCTACTTTGTTTGTATTTATGTGCCTTAGTTACTTTGTTTTTATTCATGGGCACAAACCATTTAGTATAAAATGGGATGCAGACGCTGAATAAGGCATATTAATTCCTGAGTCCGTCCGGAAATGATCTCAAATATAACATAAGTTATAATTAAATATCAGTTGAATATTTAATTGATACTCAATACATCTCAATATAGAGTTAGTCCTAAATTGAGAGACGTAATTAACTAAGTATTTGAGTCTGACCAAATACTAGTTTCTTAACAGGTGAAACCGGTAGTATTGATAATACATGTTCATCAAAATAATCCCATTGACTTCTCATACGTGAATTTTAAATTTGAAAATTTTATTCCAATTAAAAAAAAATGACGGGCAGATATATGATCTCGTTGGCGCCCGGTATATGGAACTGATAGTAAAACAAAGTATGGAAAACATCTTCGTTGGTGAAAGAACATTTATGAACATATTTGCTTACATACAGTTCTGCGGTCTTAAATGCAGTCTCCAAACTTTTGTGCATTGGTTGGATTTCCACATGCCATAGTTTGCAAAATAATATGAAATCTATTTATCAATTCTTCATCAATTCCAGTTATGGCAGATTACAGAGTTATGCATGTAATATTCTACCTCCTCTAACTTTTTTATCTTCTTACCTAGCGAAAGATAGTAAGGAATAATTTTATGGGACATGTTCTTGCGCACTATTCAGAAAAATATTTGAACTTCTCGTTTTGGACATACAACTCAAACATTTTTTTTCAGCGTAACACCCTGTATATTTTTCATTTTTTAAAATCTTCGCATTCTTCTGATTACAACGATATATATGTATCAAACAAACAGTTTGCACAATATTGTGCTTTGAAATAGTGGACATTGCATAATAGACAAAATCTAAATAATTACCATGGAAAATCAATGTACATTATGCTGTTTCGTCATAAATCTTACAAAAACTAATGTAATTAACACTTTATTAAGAAATAGACATAAATTATATAATGTGTTCTATAATGAGCCATCCTGTGCAAGACAGAGAGCATACCGTCTCAGTAAATTTCGCTATTTAGCTTTTGTTCATTATGCAATATTCACTATTTCAAAGCAGACTCTTGGGTCATTCCATCTAAAAAAAATTAAATTTTGATTTGTATCTCTTCAGTTGTTTTTCTGAATAGTGCGTTAAAATCGCAAGAAAATTTCTTACAACTTTGTTCCTTACCATATCTTTCTAGGTAAGAAAATAAAAAAGTTAGAGAGGGTAGAATGTTACGTGCATAACCCTGTACAGGCAGAATTTGCAAAAAAATGTTTTACCGTCATTACTAATACTAATAAAAATAATAATACTTTATTTCCCCATTTAAATGCAAAACAATTAAATGTAAATAAACTAAATGCAACTAAAATACCTCGAAGCCGAATGCACGTTTTTAAAAACAAACTTTTCCAAAAACGGAATTTTCGTTTATAAAATTTAATATGTTGTTTAGTACAAAGCTATATCAGAACTGAATACAATTAACAAGATGCAATAGAGAGTTGGAGAATTACAATGTCAGCATTTAACTACAGAGAATAAGATAACAGTGCATATCGTTATATTATAATATGAAATATTATAGGGTGGCATCACATAACTCCTCCATCCCTAAATTGAGGCATATTTCACGGAATGAAAAATGTTCGAGGGCTTGCCTGGGGTTGATCACCGGTAGTCGTCTGGGGGGTTCCTCGTCTTCTACGTTGGATGAACATGTAAATGGAGTAGAGTCCAATGGAAATCAGGATAACATACACGGGGATTATCCAATAGTTTGCCCATGATTTTTCGGTATGTACGAGTTGGACTGGTCCAAGTTTTCGATGTTCCTTTTGAAGTTCATGAATTTTGTCAAGTTGAACGTCTTCAATAGTTATTTTGGATAAGGTGGCCACAGATGATTTGTGGGGGAATATTAATTTCTGGCAGGAGCATTGGCTGACCTCTGGTAATATGTTTTTCATTGACATAGTTGTAATCGTTGGTTTCGAATTGGCATCCTGGTGGAACACTGATTAAATAGTTTCCTTCGAGTGTCGTGAAGTCTGTACGTCCACAAACTGTTCGGATTTTTGTTTGATTTGGGAATATGACAATGTAATGAGAATCGTCTACTTGTTGAATCACATTTCGTGTGATTTGTACTGGTACTTGTTGGCAGCTTTTATAAGTGGATTCTAATTGTAAGAGTTCAAAAATACAATCTCCATTCTTCATTCCATACGTCAAGTAGTCATTATCAGGGCAGTAGTAATTGGGGTGCAATTCGATACAAGGTACCGATGTATACTGGTAGAAGTTTTCGTTCATAACCAAATAGGTATTTCTTGGAATAATTGTTGTGAGGTTTTGGGTAGGAACTGAGTACAGGTGGTAATAAGAAAATGTTTCTGGGTAAACAATAGGAAAATGAATTACGAAAACAATTTTTGTCCCTGAATAATAAGCTTCGATTTCTAATAAATCGTAATATCTATGAGTATTATTTGAAATATGTGAATAAATTAATTGATCGGCTGAATAGTATTTTAGGATAGTTTGTAAAATAGATTCAAGCTCGTCTATTTTTAAGATACTATTGTGAAGTGTTCTTAGTCTAGCAAAAGTTATTGCGTTTTCGATGTCACTTAATAACTGTAGAATTACATTTAGAGTAATGCTAAGTTGATCTAAGATATTTCTGGTTTCTAAATAGTCGTTAAACTCAAAAATAAATTTATTTAATTCACTGCGTATTTTATTCAGGCCAGAAGTTATTACAGCTTGGTTATTTTTAATTAATGTAATTGTTTTATTGAAATTATCGATTATTTCGGTGGTAAGAGAGATTTCTTTGTTTAATTTTTTAACAATTTCTTTTTGATTGGTTTCGAGATCGATTATTGCTTGATCGTAATGAGCAGCATCGTTTGCATCTAAATTACCTGAAATGCTTTTTATTATAGTACCCAATCAATTAATAAGACCACGTTTAACTCTGCCAGTTGGACTTAGAGAATTAAATTTTTGTTCAGCTGAGTTTAATTGATATATTAGGGCTCGATTAAAATTTTCTAATTCAAAAAAGTAAGGATGACTTAAACCATTTTTTATAGCAAGTGTGACATTTTTATATTGTTCTTTAAGTATTTTAATTTCAATTCCAATGGGATTTAAGTCGTAGTAGTGAATGAAAGTATGTGTTTTAAATTTCATTTTTGCCGTACCTAGTTTATAAGGAAGGACTCCGGGGTTCTTGTTGAGGTTGGTTATTGTTATTTCCTGAAGCATGACCGTCGGCATCGCCAGGATTAGAAGGATCACGTGGTTCCTGTAACAATTTCTTTTTGTTAGACCGCGGTCTTTTTTAAATTTTGTTTATGTAGAACATTACAAGTGGTTCTTATTTTTATATTTTTATTGCGAACTACTTTTTCTTTCGTAAACCTCGGATTTAGTTTATTACGAGTTTTGGTAGTAATTTTTCTATACGCTTCCGAGTTAGGTTCATAAGTCAGGGGATCATGTCGATTTTGTTTTTTGTTATGGCTCTCAATGGTGTTTTCTTTTTGTTGAAGTAATTGCTCATTTAATGTTTTATAAATTTCTTTAGTTGTTTCGCGGTGTTCTTGAATATAATTATTTATCAGTTTTTGGTTTATGTCAATGTCAAATGGGTCCTTGGAGTTTAAGTGACCATTTATAATATCGATTGATTTTTGTTTGGTTACCGAATGTATCGCGTTGTTATAACCTAATATCGCATAGGGCATTTGGTTTAAAATATCGATTTTACCTTTATTTATATTTCTAATTACTCGTAGGTGTTCAATAATGGTTGAATGAAACCTTTCAATGGGACCATTAGATTGGGGGTTGTTAACCGTTATATAATGCATTTGAATTTGTAGAGTTTTTAGAAATTCTTTGACCACGGAATTTTTTAGTTCAGTACCATTGTCCATTATTACTAGTGAAGGTAAACCATGGTGTGTCATGAATATTAAGAAAGCTTTTACAATTTCGGTACCTACCATTCCTGTAAGGGGATAGGCTTGAGCATATTTAGAAAATGTGTCAATTATTGTCAAAAATTTTTGTCCTTGTGCTTGAAAAGTGTCGATATGAACAATCTCGAAAGGTCGTGATGGTGTAGGAGATACCATCAATTTTTGTTTAGGCGGATTTCTATCATATTTATTAGTTTGACATATTTCGCATGCATTTATGTAATTTGTTACGTCATTTTTAATTCCAGGCCAGTAGTTTGACCTTCTTATGCGCGCTTCCGTTTCCAAAATGCCGCGATGGTTTGTTTTACTCTCGTGGTAGTTTTTTATAACATTTTTCTGGTCGTCCTCATTAGTAACGTCCTGTAAAACGGTATTACATTTAACTAATTTGTATGCCGAATTTTTAAAGGTTTTTCTTAAAATTTCACAGATTTGCGGTACATATAATTCATTACTAAAATGAATTGCATAAGTAAATCTTGGATCTAAATAATTTTTGAATAAGTTAATAATATCATTTTCTAAGTTACGTGTTGATATTTGTACATAAAGTCGCCTTTTTAATGGAAATATTTGTTTAGATTTGGGTTTTGCAGGGGAGTGCAAAACAAAGTTTATTTCTATTTGATGATCGAATGAGTTAAGAGATCTCTCTGTGGATGGCATTTCTTGTATCGGTTCTTCGTGACTTGTGTGAACCGTGTCTCCTTCTTGTGGAGTGAGTTCTTCGGGGATGACTTCCTCGACCTCTTCGGCAGATATTGTCTTTTCTGTGTCGGTTGTAGCTCTTCTTTGTGAGGATGGTCCTGGTTCTTCTTCTCTGACGTCGTCCATTATGGGTTGTTCGCTTGCGTTACCAATTATTGATAAATTATCGGTATTTTCTTCTTGATGTTGATTACCAGCCAGTGATTTGTTGAATTCGTCCATATATTGGAAAATATCCTTCGTGTGGATCTCTACGCGAGACAGGGCGTCTGCATTGGTGTTACTTTTTCCTTTTTTATATTCGACTTCATAATCAAACTCTTCTAGTTTGAGCCTCCAGCGAACTAGTCTTGAATTTGGATCTTTTAGGGACATTAACCATTTTAGGGGTTTATGGTCCGTTACGATTTTAAATTTTCGTCCGTATAAATACGGCCGGAAGTACTTTGTCGCCCACACGATTGCCAAAAGCCCTTTCTCTATGGTGCTGAAGTTCTGTTCAGAGTTATTTAATGTTCTTGATGCAAATGACACGGGTTTGTCTTTTCCTATTATTCCCTGGGAGAGTATAGCTCCAAGGGCTACATTGCTGGCATCCGTTGTTAAAACAAAGTCTTTAGCAAAGTCCGGGTACTGTAGAATTGGCTCGTTAGTTAGTAATTTTTTACAGTCTTCGAAACATCTTATAAACTGTGGTGTATGTACAATTTTCGCGTCCTTTTTCAAGCAGAGAGTTAATGGTTTTGTAATCCGCGCGAAGTCCTTTATGAACTTCCTGTAGTAACCTAGTAAACCTAGAAATCCTTTAATTTCTTTCGCCGTTTTGGGTATTGGAAATTTATTGATGGCGGCGATCTTGTCTGGGTTTGGTTTCACTCCTTCAGGTGTAACAATATGACCCAGATAGGCTACTTCTTTCTTCAGGAATTCGGATTTATCCAATTGTATTTTAAAGTTGGTTTCTCTGAGGCGTTGAAATACTTTTGAAAGGTTGACGATGTGTTCTTGTAAAGATGTAGAGTATATGATGATGTCGTCCAGGTACACCAAGCAAATTTCATTCTGCAAACCACGTAAGATGTTGTCCATTACGCGCTGAAACGTTGCGGGGGCGTTCTTCAGACCAAATGGCATCCTGACGTATTCATAATGTCCATTTTCGACGTTGAACGCGGTTTTTGGGATGTCTTCTGGATTCATCTCGATTTGGTGGAATCCGCTTGCCAAGTCCAGTGTCGAAAAATAGTTACACCTTCCTAATTTATCCAATACGTCGGTGATATTAGGAAGAGGGTACCTGTCGTCTATGGTCTTCTCGTTCAACTTCCTATAGTCGACGACAATTCTCCACTTTTTCTTACCAGATGCATCCGCCTTCTTCGGAACGATCCATATCGGCGATGACCATGGGGAATTGCTTGGACGTATAATTCCTTGACCTAACATTGAATTAATTTGGCGTTCGACCTCCGGTTTATGTACAAATGGATACCTGTATGATTTTGTGTATACCGGTAATTCGTCTTTAGTTTTAATAGAATGTTTTATTTGATTAGTGAATGACAAGTTTTGGTTTTCTATATGAAAAATATCAGAATATTTTCTGCACAATTTTAACACATGTTCTTTCTCTTCCGCATTCATATGTGAAGTTCGAATTAAATTATTAATATCAGGTACTTTATCGCTAATATTAGTGGTTACTTCCGCATGATATAATTCGTAATTATTTGCTATAAAAGGTATTGTCTTAATTGGGTTTAATAAGGTAAGGATAATTTCTTTGTCGGTTTTATTGGAAATTTCGACTAAAGCTAATCCGTTTACCGCAGTTGACAATGTTTCGGGTATTTCACAATTTTGAATTTGTTGATGAGGAATAATGACGTCACCGTTTTTTTGATTAACTGGAATTTTTGTCACAGTTCGAGTATGTGGACTAATTTGTATTTTTAATAAAATTTGTTGACCTGATTGTTGGTAATGTATAGGTAGTATACATTTAGGTGTTACTAGTTTCGAATTTACGAAGTCTAGTTGAGCATTTAAAAGTTTTAAATTGTCAAGTCCTATAAGTCCATCATAAACATTATGGAAATTAAACAAATAAAATTTTAAGTTTTCGTCTTGATTAAATTCTGGGAAAATTGGAATTTCCGCACAATGGTTGTGAGAAGATGTTTGAAATATTGTAGACACAACAAATGGTTCATATGAAATATTTTTATAATAATACTTTGAGGCAATTTCGGGATTTAGAAATGATTTGGTGCTACCTGTGTCGATAAGAAGTTTTAAAGGGGGTTTAGAAATTTGGATATATGGTAGCTCTTTTTTGTCCGTAGACATATGATATTCTACTATATTTCGGTTGTCGGATTCAGGTCCTCCTGAAAATTTTCACATTGTTCATCGTCGGGGTATGAACATTCGTACGCTTGTTCGTCGTCACACAAATTTTCGGGTGTCTCGTAATCATATTGGTTATCATAATGTTCGGTATTAAATAATTGTTCCGCAGCAAAATTAGACCTTTGACCATTATTTTGAAACGCATTATTTTGATAGGGCCTTCTAAATTGCGAGGTTGTATTTCGGGTAGAAATACTCATAGGTGTTGGTTTGTTTTGTGGAACATTAGAATTTGGCTTCCAAACATTTTGGGGTTTGCCAAATGTTTGTAAATTAGTAGGGAATTTTTGAGCTGGCGGATTTGGGTGTCTTTGAATATTGACGGGACCGCGAGGAAATCGCGATTGCCCTTGTTGCTGCGCAAAAGGCATTTGTCTTGATTGCATATTCATTTGAGAGAATGCTGGGTTAAAATGATTTTGTGAATAATTTGGGTTAAAATGATTTTGTGAATAATTTGGGTTATAATAATTTTGTGGGTGTTGTTGAACTAAAGGTTTCCTAATTTGAATATTTGGTTGACTCGATCTTTGCAGATATTTGATATTATCTTCCTCTGTAGTGAATTGTATGGCTTTGGCTAGAGTAGTTGGTCTCATTGCACGAATTGTGGAACCTAATGGCTCTTTTAATCCAGCCAAAAATGTTGTTAATGCCTGTTTAGTGAAAAAATTTCGTTTACATTGTCTTTCTGCAGCGTCGCAGTGCAGATCAATGTAATTACAAATTGTATTTAACAAATGAATTACCTTTTCGTGAAATTGATAAGGCGATTCGTTTGGTTTTTGTCTTAAATTTACTAAATCCTGATTTAAGCAATTTTCGTCTCTCTGATCTCCGAAATTTTGCAATAATGCACTTTTTATATCATCCCAACTATTACTACCATTAATAGCAACAACTTCTTCCGCCCGTCCTTCTAATTTATTTAGAATACCATTCATTAAAAGAGTATTTTGAAAATTACTGGTGTTTTGTGTGTCGTAATAATGAGTTAATATTGACTCGCAAACACTTATAAATCTATGTAGCTTGTTAGGACTACCATTAAAATTTGGAATAACTGATAAGTTTTTCATGTCTAGAGCAGGTGCAGACATTTTTAAATTACTAGTACTTGAAACACTATTAATAAAATTATCACTTGAATGATTTGAGTTGATACTCAGATTATTAAAAATTGAAACTAAATCTAACCCTAAATCCAAATTGTTTTCGCAAAAGGAATCAATGGATAAAGAGGAGTCTGACATGAACTAAAAAATCTACTTACAACATCGGCACAATGTGCATTTGCGTCAGCTGCTAATCCACAGTATTCCTCGATGGACTTCTATCGGTTAGCACTCGGTATATTTATTCCAAAGGTTCACTTTTTCGTTTAAGAGTTGAAACTCACAGGATTGTCCTTAATGGATTTCCTACGAAAAATCCTACCGACTGCGCCACTAAAATACCTCGAAGCCGAATGCACGTTTTTAAAAACAAACTTTTCCAAAAACGGAATTTTCGTTTATAAAATTTAATATGTTGTTTAGTACAAAGCTATATCAGAACTGAATACAATTAACAAGATGCAATAGAGAGTTGGAGAATTACAATGTCAGCATTTAACTACAGAGAATAAGATAACAGTGCATATCGTTATATTATAATATGAAATATTATAGGGTGGCATCACATAACTTGCAGTAGCAGTCAAGAAAAAAATTAAAAATAAACAAACAAACAAACAAATAAGCAAACGAACAAATAAAAAAAATATGTAATATAAAAGCAACCTGAGTAAAGACAAAAAGACGTAAATGATATGTAGAAATATAAACGTATAAAATTACTAACCTATAAACAGCAAGATTACAGTTATTTTTTAATACAAATATTACAATATATTATAATATGTAGTCATAATTAAAATATCACAGGTAGCATTCATTCACCGTATAGAACCTCCTGTAACTGAGAAATTTTTTTAATCTCTGCTTGAAAATATTTGCATTGGGTGAAGACTTTATATCCTCACTTAATCTATTATATAATTTGCAGCCGTTATAATAAAAGTTTTTTTGGTAAAATGTTGTCCTATGTGTTTTGGGCTGTAGTAGTCTTTTAAATCTAGTTTCGTGGTTGTGATCTATTTGACTGGCAAGAAATTTATTTTTGTTCTTATGTACAAATGTACACACTTCTAATATGTATATCCCAGCAACTGTTAATATCTTAAGATTTTTAAACACCTCACGAAAACTTGCAGGAAAAAGCAAACCACCGATAACGCGAACTGCATATTTTTGTAGGGTGAATACTCTTTGCATAGATGTGCTCATGCCCCAATTAATAATTCCATACCTAAGATGGCAATAAAAATTTGCATAGTAGAGAGTTAAAAGAATCTCTTGACTACAGTGTTTTGCCATGAAGCTTAATGCGTAACAATTGCTGCGCAATTTACTGCACAGATTTTCAATATGGTGTTCCCATTGTAAGTGGCTATCAAAGAGAATGCCCAACATCCTAACTGAATCAGAAGTTTTAATCTCAATATGATTGTTATATAATGAAACGCTATCTGATTTTCTCACGGAACTGAAAAGAATCGAAGTGGTTTTCTAGACGTTTAGGTTTAGTTTGTTTTCTTCTGCCCAGGACATGATATTATTGCATACAAGTTCTGCTTTGGACTGCAGTGTGTTTAAAGTATTGCTACTAATAAGAATATTTGTATCGTCCGCATAACATACGATGTGGACATTAGATATTTTATTTAGAAAGGTAATGAGGTCATTGGCGAACATATTGAAGAGCAATGGCCCCAGAATGGAACCCTGTGGAACCCCTTGTACAATGTCACAAGTGTTACTATAAAATTCACTGTTAAGCTTAACTATTTGAGTTCTGTTTTCTAAGTAGGAAGTTAAAAGTCTAACTGCGTACTTCTTATACCATATCTATATAATTTAGGTAGGAGTAATTCATGATTCACTAGATCAAAGGCACGGGAAAAATCTACAAATAGTCCAAGTACATATTGTTTATTGTCGATCGCATTTACGATTTTATGTTGAAAATCACAGAGTGCAATTTCTGTACTTTTGTTCGGAGTGAAGCCGTGAGAGTGTGAAAGTACATTGCTTTTGTATAGAAATGTTGAGATTTGTTCTTTGAGACAGAGTTCAAATAATTCTGTAATTTGCATAATCGTCATAATTGGCGTAACTATAGCTAACTTTAATTTTTGGGGGAATATTCCTTCCTTAAAGCAGAAATTTATTAAAAAGTCCATTGGCTTGCAGATGCTTAATTTACAGGTTTTGAGTAGATTGTTAGAAATGTTGTCATATCCGCAGGAATTTGGGGGTTTCAAATTATCAATTAAGATATCTACTTCTTTTTCCTGAATGGGAGCAAGGAAGAAGGACTTATTATGTAGAGGTATATTAGAGTTTAAGAAATTATAATCGTTTGGAAGGTTGGTATTCGTAGCTGATGTAAAATGAACATTGAATTTATTTACCGCTTCCCTATCAGGCACTTTATTGCCGTCTTTATTTATTGAAATTTTATTAGAACTTTGTTCTTTCCCCTGTAGTCTCCTAATTAGCTGCCACATGGCTTTAGATTTATTACTTGAATCGGAATTTTTTTTACTGTTAAATTGTTGTTTAGCAATTTGTAGTTTATTGCGGTATTGGCTATCTAGGTTCTTGCTTATTTCTTTATAGTCTGCGTTTATTATCGCCATATTACTATAAGTAGTTACCCATCTTTTTAATAGAATCAGTTCTTCAGTTATCCAGTAATCTTTTTTCTTCCTTTTATTGGCATTTTTTCTTCTATAAGGAAAACATATATCAAAGTGGTGAAGCATAATATCACTAAAATTATCAAATGTTCTATTGGGACAGCTCTGATTGAAAACTTCTTGCCAATTTTCATTCGACAAGCAATTTTTAAATCTTAATGTGTTTTCCCTACAGAAGCTTCTACGGTGAATGAATTTACTTTCAGTTTTCGTTTTCTTTACATTTTTGGTAAAGACTTCAATCAGTTGACCATAATGGTCCGATAAGTATAAATTAATTGCTTGAGACTTGAAATGCATGACATTAGAATTCACTACAAAATTATCAAAACATGTACTAGAAGAGTGTGTTACTCGTGTTGGTGATGTGATAGTTATACTCATATTGTGACAACCTAATAAATCATTTAAGTGCAGCAGTTTAGTTCCGCCAGAAAGCCACCAATAACAACTAGATGTTCATTTTTAGAGATTTCATTGAGCAACTCAGTAAACAAATTTAAGAATAAGGAAAAGACTCCTGATGGAGGTCGATACAAAACTACAATTAACACATTTTCAGAAGGTAGTATTATAGCACTACATTCAAGTAGACCTTCCAGGCAGATATTATCAACTGGAAAAATTAAAGTGTTGGCACTAAATCCATTGTTTTTACACATCGCCACTCCACCATGACCCATATATTTCCGATAGTAGGAATTAACCAGGGTGTATTCACTTAAGCAGATTGTCTCTATTTTATCTTGATTTTGCCAATGCTCTGTAATGAGTAGAAAGTCACATTCATAATCACTGAAAGCTTCTTCAGTACTTAGTATTTTATTTCCTAGGCATTGTATATTTTGATGGACAATTTTAATCGAAGTTTTATTTACGAAAAAAACCTCGGTTGTCAAGTACTTTTGTCAGGGGTTATGGTATTACTAACTATAGTTTCAATCAACAGCTGATCATCTAGTACAATGATATTATTACTCATATTTGGTAATTGTACAAAACTGGCATCTTGAGTTGCTAGATTATTTATAATTGGAGCTGTAATGTTGTTGTCAGTCATTGTCAACTGCAGGTCATCCAATGTATGAATTGTGTTGGACTTATTCAATAACTCCTCAATATCGGTATCCTGCGGCGCATCTTGTGCCCTGATATCTTTATTTATATCGATTGTTAGTAAGTTTGTGTTTGGTTTCTTATTTAGAACAATATTTACTATACCCGCTAACTCGTCGAGGTTCATAATTAAACCCAATTTACTATGAAACCTTTGCTGAACACATTGTTGTTTAATTTGTTTTTCTCATTTATATTCTTCAGTGGTTGCAGACCACTTTTCAAATGATAAATTAAATGAATTGTGTAGAATAAATTTCACGCAATGAATCCAAACATGTAACGTAGAGAGTCCAAATTTGAAAGTCTCTTTCTATTTTTCGCTTTACATGTTCAAGACCATTCATTTCTTTTTTTCGATTTAACAAGGCAAACAATGCATTTAGAACAAGATGGCGTATCTGTTAGTGCCTGTATAAATTTTCCATAAATCATCGTTAACACGAGCTCGTGTGTTACTCACACTTCTTTTCTTTTTTTTTTTCAATATGAATAGATGACGGCTCAAGAGAACGAATATGTGCTTCTATTTCACTTATAATTCTTCTCGTGTGTCCGCTGCAATTTCTTTAGCAAATTCCATAAGAATGGTTCTACAAATTCTATGAGAATGGGTCTACAAAATCTAACAGATGATGGGGTTGAATTTTGTCAAATAATTTTCTTGGACGCTTTGTTGACAAGTCTGAGTGGAAGGAAATAAGAAATTGACAACTTTGCGTCGGATAATAATTGACTTTCACCAGAAAACATTTGTTTGTACTCACTTTGGCTCGAGGAACCGCACTACATTAACTGACCTTATGTTCAATATTTATGTTGTAGTGTTGTCAAACAATCCCTGTAATTTCACATTAGCCATAGTATAGGTTATTTTAATATTTAAGTTACTTGGATAGCATGCCACTTTTACTTCTGCAAATTTTTTGAATGACGGAAATAAGTTGCATTCCTTTTCATTCATACAGTTTTTTGATACTGGTATTGATTCTTAGATAAATCTAAATCAAAGAATATGGTCAAACTTTCATCTGATGTACAAGGAAATATTTTCTTCCATCAGCTTTTGATGAATGTAGTCCCTCATCTCTGGGGATGCATTACGAATCAATTCTAGTATTGCAGCTTCTTTAAATTCACCAATAGAATACAATTCCTGAACATATGAAAGATGCAGTGAATCGAGTCCTCTTTCGTTTTTTGTTTCTTTTTCAGACAACTCTTCATAGTTCTTGCAAGGTCTTCCTCGTTTGTCTCGGGATGACGGATCAGGTTCTTCGATTCCTCCAATTAATTGAATTAAATTTAACATTAAGCCACTCACCATTTTCTGCCAAAAACCTATCATTCTTTTTATGAGTTGCAATCCATATCGAGTTGAAATGTGGCAGTAAAGTGTTTTGTATGTGTATAAATTTTAAAATCGCGTCGGATAATGAAATCTTGCCTTGGGTGTAATGTTCAGGAGTGGATATGTGTTTACCATATTCTATGAACGCGACACATAGATCACGTTTAGTAATTGTAATTGATTCATTGTTAATAAAAATAATGCTAACACGTATTCAACAAAGAATAGTTGGAAACTTATATTATCATGCTGATTATTTGTGTATATATAGTCGGTCGGTGTCCTAGAAAAACTCAATAGATATGTTGAAGAAAAATATTTCTCTTTAATCATATCATATCTGTTGTGGTAAATAGTACAACTAATTGCTGGTATAAGTACAAAGCAAAATATGTCGTATTTGAAAACGATAAATATTATCTGTTTCGTTGTTTTTGTTCATATCTGAAATATTCTCAAAATAGGGAATATAATCATATAATCAAAATAACACTTTTATAAGTATTAGGCCAAGCATATAATAAAAACACATGAAGCTATAATGATTTATTGTTCTGAAAATAACCCTTGTAATAACCGCCAACAAATGAAAAAAATCGAAAATTCTCATACATATGAATTTTTATTTTCACCAGCTTTTAAAGTTTTCTGAAAAGCCCAAACCAATACCTGAACAAAATAGTGAAGTCGAATTTTAACTTTAATATAACAAACGTTTGGAGACAAATAATAGTTAGAAATTATTCGTAAGTTGATATATTTCAATATGCTTTATGATTGAGAACAAAATATATAAAGCGTAACCTTCTTATTTCAACCTGCTTTTTGAAAAGAAGCGACATATTTTTTTTATATGTTTTAGAGAATATTATTCTCTATTATATCTAACAAAAACTTAACAGCGACAAATGACATTTGAACATTTAAACAAGGTTTTGAAGTTGGAAAATTGAACAATTGAGCAACTGTCTACGTCGTTTATTTAACAAACCAATAAGCAGTTTATAAATATCTACAGCCATTTTAAAATTAGGAGAAATGCCTTTTCCAATAATATGTAATACTTTATACTTTAGTCGTGTCTTAGGTACGAAATTGATTAATCAAAATGGGCTTCATAGTAGCCTTTATCTGAATCACACCAAAATCCGTAGTTTGCAGTATTCTAACTAAACCCAATGAACGTTTATAGATATTAAGGTATCAAGGGTGCTATAAGGATAACAACGCACTAAGGTCAGCAGTGTACTTCTCAAAGGCTTTTGGCCTGAGGGAATGTACGTCGACTGAAGGCGTCTATATCCTATAACACCTGTGGTGCCTTTAAGGTTTAATGTCCTACTAGTCTGTTATTTAATTCGAGAATTCTTTAATTTTACAATTGATTAATTTGATATATATTATATTCAGGAGGATTTGATTTAAAAGAGAGTAATAACAAAAATTGTTTGTAAATACAACACGTTTTGTTTGTCAATAACACCATTGCCATTAAATTGTTTTGTGTTGTATCATAGTGAAAATGTTAGAATACAATTTTCCTGAAGAGTGTTGTTAAAGGCTGTAAAAGCAGCAGACAAACTTGTGCCTCATAAAACCAAAAAGGTATATGAAAAAGAATACTGCCACTTTGAGCAATGTCTAAGAGAAAAATCTGTGAGCAGTATCAATGAAACCGTTATAACGGCTTATTTTTAGCATTTGTCTGAGTTATATTTGTCTAATTCGCTTTGGACAAAGTTTTCAACGTTATGGAAAGAATTGATAGATAAAAAAAGGTTAGAAGTAACGAGAAATTTGTTCAGTTACAACTATACCTGAAAAAATTAGAAGAAACTATCAACCGAAAAAATCAAAGGCTCTGACCCGCGAAAACATTTTAACATTTGTGAATGTAGCACCGACTGAATATTTGCTAGATAAGGTTGCGTTAGTCACTGGTGTATTCGGAGCATGTAGAAGGGACGAGCTTGTGAAGATGCGGTTTACTGATGTCCGAGATCTGGGTACGCATATACTTATTGATATTCCTCATAGCAAAAATGGTCAACAAATGAGCTTTTTAGTTATCAAAGAAAGTGAAATGTGTGCATTAAAGTTGATCATACATTATCTATCATTGCGACCCGGTAAAGTGTCTGATGATAGATTTTTTTGTCATATCGGGATAAACGATGTGAAAACAATTCTGGAAATATACCTTCTAAGATTGCGGCATATTTAGGTTTATCTAATGCTAAGGCATATACAGGCTATTGTCTAAGGCGCACCACAGCTGCAACACCACTCTGATGGAGGAGGTAATTCAAAAAATTTAATGAGGCTAGAGAGCTGGAAAAGTTCATCGGTTGCACGGGATATGTAGATAATAATGAATGTTCCAGGTTGAGAAATGCTTTGCTGGTGGATGGCGTGGAGACGCCTACACAAACACATACTGCATTGAGAGAATCTACTGATGAGATTAGCTCAAGTAACTTCGGTATTGCTAGTACTGGATCGTATAAAAAATTTTACATTCTCAGGCCACTTTAAAAATTGCAGTTTTTACGTTACAAAATAGCTGGCATGATATTTGTGTGCTATTTAAATTGTATTGACGTTAATAAAGGTTACTTTTAATTTCTATTATAGAACTGATTTATTTCCATGGCAACGAGTTATAAATTTATAATGCCCCAGGGCATTATGGATATTCATAACGCCCTAGGGTGTTATTTCTCATTTTTAATAATTCTCAAAATAGGGCAATTATTATAAAATAACAGACTGAACTATAAAAGTTTGACTTATTGACTATCAGAAAATTAGTAGTTCAGATCGCAATTGAGATTTTCATTTTTGGTATTTTTGGGACGATAGTGTCATCTGGGACCCATGCTCCTGCATTCCTTCCTCATTCGTGAAGGCGTGCTCGTTTTGTCTTTAAAATTGCTGCCTGTTTCTATGCATATTATCAAAATAGCAAATGTATATAACCTAGTCTATTTTACACATTTACATTAACCGTAACACAGCCAAAGCAAAATAAATAAAGACGACATATTTTTATGTGTATTTCTAATATAATCTTATCTTTACAGATCAGTTGGACTTGCAAGGATATTATAGCTGTGCTTATCCTATCCACATCTTTACAACGTTTCGAATACATTCTACATGTTTATATATATTATTAAGTAACTATCATATCATATCTTTTCAACAATAGTATCCTAAGTGAATTTTCTTATTAATTGCTATTTTTGTACGCTTGCATTAGTCTAGTATAAAAACTTAGTTATTCCAAATATATACTACAAAATCTAATTTGTATAATTTAAATTATCCCGTAAATCCTATTGCAGAAAAATAATGACAATAATAAGACTAGAACTATGCCTTATTTTTTTATTTATGAACCGATTTGATTAAATTTGTACAAGGATATTAGGACAAGATTTCGGGTTGCCAGCTAGATATCGTAAAAATGGCCGACTTCCAGTTTCACCAGAAGTCCAATTTACGTTGGATTTTTAAATGGATCGCCCTGCATATTTTATGTTTTTCAGAATCTACGACTCAAATTACATACAATAGTGTTGCCAAATTCACATTTATCAAAAAAAAAGTTCCCAATTTTATTTTTTTCTTTACCATAAGAGGCCGTGACTGAAGAGAAATCTGTTCTAATTGACTCTAGTGACTAGTGATTTCATCAATTAGATCAATAAAAAAGCTTTCTTGAAAGAATAAAATTTGTTAAACCTGTTTTTATACGAATTTTTTAAAAATTTATTAAATAAACATTTTTTAGTTTTATATGAAGAATAATTGGTGCATGATGCATATTATTATATTGGTAATTAGATTTGCTTTCTATAGACAAGATGGCCCTTAGAAGGTGCATGACCTTTTCGCAAAACCCACGTTTAGTAAATGTTATTTTTTCTGAAGGATTTGTTATTGATTTCAATGATAAAATCACTATTCTTATAAGTTGCTAAAGGTAATTAAAACAGATTTTTCCGTCACGGCCTTCTATGGTAAAAAATAAAATTAGGAAAAAAAAGTAAATTTGGCAACACTGTCGTAAGTATATAATTTGAGTAGTATACAAAACATAAAACATACACCTTGATCCATTTAAAAATCAATGTAAATGGCACCTCCGGTGAAACCGGAGGTCGGCCGTATTGACGATATCCGGCTTTAAATTCGAAATTATGTCGAAGACCCGTGTACCAAATTTCATCCAAATCGGTTCATAAATAAAAGAGATATAGGCATTGCCTTAGTCTCATTGTCACCCGGTGAAAACTTATGATGGAATAAATTCTGTACCTCGGCAGTGAGAATATTTTGGAAAAAGTCCTCAGACAGTTCTGTTTTTGTGTTTAAAATGCTAATTTTTTCCATAAAAGTTTTATAGCCCCTTTCAGCCCCGTGTCCTACAGATCAACCCTTTCGAAAATTTTAAATAGCACTAGTTGAGTTATACTTTGCTTGAAAGTATTTGAGTATTTTTATTCTCTATAAACTGGTTTTACATTATTTAAATTCGGTTCATTCTCTTCCGAGATAGAACCTTTGTGTCCTTACGGGATTTGGAAGTCCCACATATTTAAAGAGGTGTTTATAACTTATTATCGTATATAGTATGCTTCGGTATTGACGGAAATGTTGGGTACTTCTTATTCTATGCGTTTAATTCGGCAGAATGCCCGCAGAGAGCGTTTGACTTCAGGAATTGTCAGTTGTGTAAACAGGTTACTTTGACATTGCTGTGTTTAGGAAGGTAAGTTTTTTAGTTCTGTATACTTGTTATTTGATTCCAGTTAATAGTTTTATGTGAAAACAGTGACAAGTAGGATTGGAAAAGTGTAAATATAATACAGCTATGTATTTATATGCAAAACAAAGTAGTGTTTTGGGGCATCTTGCGTTTGTTACAGGTGAGGTGTGTAAATATGGCTGGAATTAGGTGGCGATCTGGAGATTTTGTCAACGATGAGGAACTTTTGGCTGCAGCTGAGTATGCCGCAATTGAGTTGGAGGAGTTGACATTAGACAATAATGTAGAAACCGAGGAAGAAAGCAGCGACGATAAAGACAACAAACTCGGTGCTATTCCCATTGATGTGTGTTTGGAACCAACTCCAGATATTAGTGCTAATATAGATTATGATGATGAAGAATTCGAAGTTCCACCTGCAAAATCTAAAATAAAGAAAACCAAAGAAGTGATTGAAAGGAGAGAGAGAGAGAGGGAGAGAGATTTCCAGACATTATTCCAAATTACTTTTTGTCAGAAGACCCTGTAGAAGAATGTTTTGAACAATATCGGACATATTCTAGCTATGTTCTAAGTATGTCAAGTCCTAGTGCCCACAATAGCCCTGCGCGCCCATTATCTCAAAAAAGAAAATATAATTACAACGTGTGTGATGATGTTAGGTTGGGGAACCGAGGAAATCACTAGCCAGTTTTCACTCAGCTCAGAAGGAGATGCGAACAATGTTCATCTATTGCAATAGAATCTCGTCCTCATTCCAACTGTTCAATGTGCGGAATTTATTTGTGTTGCAATGAGAAAAAAAACTGCTTTTTGATGTATCACAATGTTAACCACGATTAATGGTAGATTATTATCAAAATATTTCTTATTAAAGTGTTTTTAATAATTTGAATTTTTATTTAGTTTAGCCCTGAGGGGACTTATGAGTTCCGGATCCTCCCAGGGCCCCCTCATGTGTAAAAAAAAATAAAAAATACTGTTATATTTTTGAACCCTAATTAAGTAGAAACCAAGCAAATTATACCAAATTTCAAAAAATTTGATATGCCAGGACACAAAGGGTTAAAGATGTAAAATGAAATATGATCTTTTAAATCAATAATTTCTTTAAAATTGGAAGTACCTAATGTAAAACTAAGTTTTTAATAACTTACGGTAAAAACTGATTTAATCAGTTTATTCTATTTTTGACCATACCTTAGTCTAAAGTTAAATTTCTTTCTGACATTCTCGAAAATCTGTGGAGTAATAGTTTTTATTTCAGCCATTATTTTATCTTTTTACTCATGTAAGTTTGCAGGATCTGTTTCATAGATCTTGTTTTTTAGGTGGCCCCACAAAAAGAAATCCAGTGGGGTGATGCCAGGCGACCTTGTGAGCCATTTGAACGCATATCATCTGCCTTTCCATCTATTCGAAAATACTTTATTTAAGGATTCTCCGACAGGAAGTATAAAATGAGGTGGTGCCCCATCCTGTTGAACCGCAAAGAAGAATTTCGTATCACTGGATTGTTCGGATTGGGAAATAACTTTGTCAAAGTAGTAATAAGCTCTGTTTGGAAAAGTTTAAATAGGTAACTCCGGTTAGGTTACCCACAAAGAATATTGGTCCAATTATTTGATTCCTCACTATGCTTGCTCATACATTAACATTATTTCTCGGTTTTTGAGTATATAAATCTCGCATCCAGTAATGATTTTCTAGGGACCAGCATCTACAATTCTGCCGATTTATAGGTCCCCGAACAGTAAAGGTTGAATTATCAGAGAATAACAATTTATTTATAGATAATAATTCAATTTCTTCCAATTTCCCCATAATTTTATCACATAAATCAGCCCTTCCATTATAATCGTGTTCACATAACTCTTATGTTGGATGGAGTCCTCAATCATATAACTTATGTATGCTAAACCTAGAATAAACAGAATTTGTTGACGGATTACATAACCTCTAAAGAAATGAAAATAATGTACAACAAAGTATTCGAATGATGCTCAGTTACAGTCGGTGCTGACTTTTGTGTGGTTCAGCTTTACGTCACATTTATTGTTACATTGTGCTTTCTATCATTCTGTGTCTATAAAACAGTATTTCTTCCTTTGAAAGAAACAACGAGGCAAACTACTGTTTATTGTGTAAAAAGATTTTTGTAAAAGTATCTGATTGCTCCTTTCATAAGTTCATATAATGCATCGGCGTAATGATTTATGTACAGGGTGATTCATTAACAATGGGATATCTGGATATTGGTGATACTAGAGACTAAAATATGACGATTGAGCCCAATATGCATTAGACCAATGTTGCTGGTTTAAGAGGGTGTTCTGTTCAAAGTTAGAATTTTATTTTAAAATTTCTAAATAATTTTGAAAGTTTTCATAATATCAACTTAAAAATTATTAGCTCTAGATTTTTTGGCATGACAAATACGAATTTGCAATTAATTTTAACGTTGCTCAGAGAGGGCGCTAGTTATATTCCACTACTTTGATAAATCAAGGCATATTTTTTTGTCTGTAGATTTATGGGCAAAATAAAAATCTAAAAGGACACCCTTCTTTGCATAAAAAGTGACTCTTGTTTAATTTCGAAATCTCTATCTGTTTTTGAGGTATTTGCTTTCAAAAGTTTCAATGCATTTTGTTTTTAGGCAATTTTTAATCCTTAAAATACGAAGTTGGCTTTATTGATAAAAAGTAAAAATAAATAATAAATGTTAAGGGGCCTAGTCGGGAAAAAGCTTCGGATAGCTGTGTCACTCTCTAGAAAGTTTTTATACATGCGCCGCTGAATAATTTTGCTCTTGACTATACCTTCACTCGACGTTTTATTCACCGACTTCATTGAGGTGCGATTCCCGATAGAGGTAACACTTCCTTGCTCCAAAGATATTTATTTAGAAAATTCTTTTTAACCAAATAGTACGGAATAAAAGTTTGAAACTTGCTGAGCATAATTATGAAGATTCATTCTAGACGACATGTATGAATTTTACCTCGAATTTTACCGATTGATATCATAATTGAGGGGTCTAGTATCAAAAGCGGCAACAACCATTTTTATGATTTTCCAGTAGAGGAGAAAAACTGTTTTGAGCTAGCTAGTCTACTATTAGCTGCACACAAATGAATTACAAGTTGCCTAATAACCAACAATATAAGAATCTATAACAGTTTTCAATCTAAAGTCAACTGTCTTTAAAATATTTCACTTTTAATTCTGGATATTGCCATGTTTGATCCTGACATGTGGATAATGCCGGGTTTGAATCTGAAACTGCCCAAAATGTAAACAAGCCTATGAACATTATTATTATTTTATTTGGAAGGTAAGTAATTTAGGTTAGAAAAATGTAATTATTTATTGAAACAAAACATTATTCTTATGTATAATACTAAAACAAAAATAATAACTTCATTTTTCCAAGACACATAGGTAAAAGCATAATAATTGCCATTAAATTAAAACAGAAGGTATCTCTGGGTGGAACTCGCAGCCACTTCCCTCCTCAATCTGTTTGGGGTTTTCGTCTGGTATGTCTGGCAATGTAATAGGGATTATGGAATTGTAGAATTCCAGATACTCAGCGGTTCGCCAATCTTCCCCGAAATGCTTGAGAAGCAACTTATTTACATCTCGCAGCTTCAGAGGATTTAGTTGTTGGTTTCCTTCATTTATATCAATGAGATTAATGTACCTGACCGATTGACCTCTCTTAGTAACAGACTTCAGTACATTTAGGTCATTTTTGTAATGTGCCTCACCTCGAACAAGAATATTATTTCCAGATAGACTTCGCTCCAAATAAAATCGCTTACTTGCTTTAAATTGGAAATGCCATTGACCAGGGAGTTTTAGCACCTGTTGAAGACTAGATTTCCAATCAAAGATTCTGCAGTCGGTCCCCATACGAATGACAGTCGAAGATTCCGATATGAGGTCTAGGTATACCTGTGGATTTTCAATGACTTCTAATTTTCTAATTTTGGCTTCAATGTTGCCAAATACACGATCTGGTGGTAGGAAGGAATGCCCTGTGACTGGAAACACCAATTCTAGCTTCACATTCAGGGGAGCCTTTTCGCTTAGTCATTTCATGCACATTCCCAGCATTGTTGTGTTCTTGTTCTGACGGCTGCATCCATCAGATACCAGTCGGATTGTCACATTTTTTCCTTTGTAGCCATCGAAATTTATTTGGCATAAGCGGTCATAGACGGCTGAACTGATCTCGTTTGAGCCTTTTCCAAATTCATTCTCTGTCCAGCAGTATGAGAAAACATTTTCTTTGGTTAATTTACTTTTGGAATCTCCTATAACTATGGTGAAGTTGTAAAGATAAAGCTGCCTGGAATAGTATGCGCTTTGGTCCGGAACCTTTGGTAATACAAGATTTTTTTTGGCAATCGAACGAAAGTGTAATCAAGCCATCTCCTTTTTCCTTTAATAAAGAAAAAAATGCTGCAGCCCTGGCTTTATGAATATTTTTTTCTGTCTTTATCTTATTCTTGGTTTCTTCATCTACAGCACGTTTAATTTTTTCACCATACTCTAAACAAGTTGAGCATACGTCTGTTCGAGGAGACGCGAAACTTAGATTGTATTTAGTATTGAAAATGTGACGAAAATAGGACTCTTTAACCTTTTCTTCATCTGTTGCTAATTCAGAATACATCCTATGTAACTTCTTTATATTTAGATCTGAAGATAGATACATCCTGGCTGATTCTCCTCGGCAGTAATGGCTTTCGATGCACTTCAGCTGATTGATAAAATTCATAACTGCATTTTGGCGTTGCAAATACAACACTGATTTTCGGTCACCACCTTTTCTTTCTACAGGTGCTTCACCATGTTCAAAAAACCGTTCCATAACGTAAGCTAATCTATGCTTCGTTATACCTAAAATTCGAAGAAATGCTGGCTGACAAACAAGAACATTGTCTTTTGAGTCATTTCGCACATGGCAATAGATTTGGAATTTTTTACTTGCATGTGTACCATTTTTGGGACGACGACGCTTAGTTTGCGTTATGGTGCAATATTTTAGAAGAAAGGCATCTTGACTTACTTTGTCAGATGTTCTATAAAATGCATCCCTAAAATATTTTATTTCTCTCATTTTCAGAAATGGACACTTAAATTAATTTTTTTTACATGCTGACAAATTGGAAATTCTGGCAAATCCTTGGATGAGTACCTGTAAAAGAAAGACTGCTTTAATACTGATAGGATACTCTTAGAGATGACATTATTTTTATTATTACTGAAGACCATAGAAATAACTCTAGGATTCGTATCAACTTGAAAACCATATTAGTCTTTAAGAAAATAATAAATACTTTCACAATTTTATCAGAAGTAATTGGGTAGGTAAATACATTTTTACTAACCTTAGCTTCTTTGCTACATTTCGTTTCCAGTTACTTGTATTTCGTTGTCGCTTTCTGGCACTATTTGTTGTCACAGGTGTAGCACATACCTCCATTATGTTAGCTTGTATTAAAACTATTGTATTGATTACCTCCTAATTAATAATTATCTCTTTGTTAAATACTAGCTTACTATCGAAATAATATTATTAACTCTCTGTCTGCAAGAAACTTCAGCGTTTTCAGGGTAATGAGCCACTAAATAGTAGAGAACACGTGAATCACGTGATAATAATTTTTATCAACTGCTGATTGGCTGGAGTGGATATTGCCGCCTTTGATTTGTTTGCTATGTTGGATATTGCCGACTTTGAAACTAAGGGCCAACTTCTAGCTTGAATTTACACTGGATATAGCCTGCTTTGTTACAAATAGATTTTGCAATTTCATAGAGGATGAAAATACAAACACAATGACATATTCATCTCTATTTTCACAAAAATGGATATTGCCACTTTTGATTCTAGACCCCTCAATTCAGGAGCTAATCACGTCCAAATTTCACTTATATTTACAGTATAAATTTTCCCTACATAAAGTGAAAATGAATTAAAATAGATATACATGTACCCTCTATTACACTTTCAACTACTGATCCTCCAAATTTGGTGTAATTTGACCAAACCGTAAGGAAGAAATAAATTTTGAAAAATTGCCTTACAAACACTGATTAGATTAGCCCTCTTAATACTTGGGTTCCTTATTTTTGATTAAAACTACTTCTGAGTTTTTCCACTATTTTATTTAGTTATACACAAAACTTTTCTCAAAAACGTGACGAGCCATGCGGCCATTAACGTTTCAACCATGAGAATCAAAACAATACTGAGCTATAGAGGGGGGGCCGTGTCACCATAGCGATGGTGCATGCGCAATGCGCATTTATAATGCATATACAAGGCAAAGTAAATGTACAGTACAAAGTAAATAAAATAAGTATTTCTATCATGCCCCCCCGCCTTGAAAAGGAAACATTTCAAAACATAAAGCAAAACAAATTAAAGTTTACAAATCAGTGAAAATTAACCATTTTAATAAGTCAAAGATAGATTTAGGTCTAATTCGTTTGCACTACACTTATGAAATGAGCACAAATCACTGGGTTTGATTATCACTCTATTTGCACCAGTAAAGTGTATAATTCTTCGAACGTCAAATGGGCGTTCCCTGCTACTCGTTTGAGATGATACTTTGTCGACTTAACTGCCGCTTCCCACAGCCCACCAAAATGGGGAGAATGTGGAGGTATAAAATGCCAGTTCAAACTTTTAGTGGAGAATGACTCCATCAGAATATCAAAATCCCTTACAAGCATTCTTCCTAATTCCTTTAATTCAGAATTTGCCCCAACAAAATTCTTACCATTGTCAGAATACATATTTGCAGGTTTGCCGCAACGAGCTACAAATCTACGCATAGTTATAATAAACGCTTCAGTCGAAAGTTCGGTCACAAGTTCCATATGAATACATTTTGTCGAAAAACAAATAAAAATACAAATATAACATTTTGAGAGTCTACTGCCTTTTCTTTTTTTGTTTGCAATCCACAAGGGACCAGCATAGTCAACATCGGTATTATAAAATGGAGGGGAGGGGGTTACTCGTCGAGCCGGTAGATTACCCATAAGGGGTGTAAAAGGCTTAGGATTTACTCTGACACACTTGGTGCAATTACTAACAGTTTTTCTAGCTAACTTTCGAGCTGATAAAACCCAATACGATTCACGAATTGATGATAGCAGTAGCTGTGGACCGGCGTGCAACAATCTACAATGTTCATAACGAAACAATAATTTTGTCAAATAATGATCCGCCGATAAAATTAGTGGATGAACTTTGTCAAAGGAATAATTTGAATTTTCTAGCCTACCCTTTACTGTTAATGTGTTATCAGTGTGAACGAATGGTAATAAGTTTATTAGCTTGCTTTTTTGACCAACAACACCTTTTGATTTCAAATATGCGATTTCTTCAGCGAATGATTCACCTTGGCTCAACTTTACAAGACAAAGGCTCGCTAATTTTATCTCATTAAAACTTAAAGGACCCAACAAACGGTTATCAATAATATTTTTACAGTTAAAGAGAAACCTCAGACAGTATGCAACCACTCTGCACAACTTATTCCAACAGGAGAAACTTTGAAACGGGAAGGAGGTAACCTCTTTCGCACCACCAAACATTGTTTTGTTGCTTTTACTTCTGGGAGGTTATCCAAATTTAGGAGGTTTTCAACCTCATTATCGACTGAACTGACAAAAGCATCATTGCTGCTGAGCCAACTAGGGCCCTGCCACCATAACAAAGTATTATTTAATTTGGAGGGACTAACTCCTCTTGACAATAAATCAGCAGGATTTTGGTGAGTTGATATGTGACGCCAACTATGAGGATGCGTGTTGGTCTTGATCTCTGATACTCTATTAGCCACAAATATTTTTAATTTCGAAGGTTCAGTTTTAAGCCACCCAAGAACGATTGTTGAGTCAGACCAAAAGTTACACTCATCGAATTCTATATCTAACGACTCAATAACCGACTGAAACAATCGTGACAGAATTAACGCCCCACATAATTCTAACCTGGGAATTGTTATTGGTTTAACCGGGCTAACCCTCGACTTTGCGCACAATAAACTCACATAAACATTGCCAGACTCATCGATTGATCTTATATAAATACATCCGCCATATGCTTGTTCCCCAGCGTCTGAGAAACCATGCAGTTCAATCTTGACAGGGTTCTTACAAATAACTTGAGTTATTCGCAATTCATTCAATTTATATAATTCTTTTCTAAACGCAATCCACTTCGTGTGTAAATTCAATGGGATAGCTTCATCCCATGACATTTTGAGCTGCCACAATTCTTGTAACATGATTTTTACTATTATGACACTCGGGCTTAACAGACCAAGAGGGTCAAAAATCCTCGATATTTCTGATAATATGCATCGCTTTGACACTTGAGCCTGTGAAGCTGATATATTGATTTCATACGACAAATAATCAGAGCTAGATGTCCATACTAATCCAAGCGTTTTTGATACACCCTCGATACTCTGACAAAAATGTATAGAATGTGAAGACCAACGGTATTTTTCTATATAATCTAAAATTCTAGGGTCATTTGCAACCCATTTTCTAAGTAGAAATTGTACACCTTTTAACACTTCTAAAACTTCAAGACAAGTTTGTTTCAGAGACTCTAACGAATTTGAACCCGTGATCATATCGTCAACATAAAAATCTTGACAAATAACCTTTGCTGCATTCGCATATTTGTCTTCACATATTTTACCTAATTCGAAAAGACACCTGATTGCAAGAAACGGTGCACTAGCACTGCCATATATGACTGTGGTTAGGTTAAATATTGAAATGGGAGTGATGGGTTAGAACGCCACACAATTCTCTGAAGAGGCCTTTCATTTTCCTTTACCAACACCTGCCGATACATTTTTTCAATGTCGGCACAAACCACATAAACATGTTGCCTAAATCTCATGAGAATCGAAATCAGATCTGATTGAATTGTTGGACCTACGAGCTGAATATCATTCAAAGAGTACCCAGTTGTGGTAGCAGCTGATGCGTTAAAAACTACCCTCAACTTTGTTGATTCACTGTCCTCCCACAGGACTCCATGGTGAGGAATGTAGTATACAAACTCCGCATCATTTTCGTTTTCCACCTTTGACATATGACCCATTTCTTGGTACTCTACCATGAACTGCGTATACATGTCCTTCAAACTAGGATTTTTAGCAAATTTTTATTCCAAATATTGAAATTGTCGTAGTGCCCGATCCTTCGATTCTCCAAGGAGACTCAAACTATTTTTAAAAGGAACTGAAACCACAGTCGACCACATTCTTGACGTATAACCGTTTTTACGTAATGATCTTCACACATTTGTTCATCTCTAGAAAGTTTCCGAACCATCGAATAACCATCTTCAATATTCCAAAACTGAGAAACTTGCCTTTGAAGATCCCCTTCTATTGATAAATTACAATGAGTAACTCTACTCTCACAAAACATATTTATTGGTCCTGAAATCACCCATCCAAACTTTGTTTTTTGAAGCACAGGCTTGTTCGTTCCAAGATTAATCTGAGCTGCACATATCAGATTCCAGAAACAGTCAGCTCCTATTAACATATCAATTTTAGAAGCTTTATTAAACGAGGGATCAACAAGTCTTATGTGCTTGGGAATTGCAAGCTCCAATGCTTTAAATGAAAACTCTGGAAATTTTTCAGTTATTTCCGGAATAACGAAACACGATATCAAAGTACTAAAACCATTATGATGCGACTGCACCTTGACTTGACATTGAGAATCTATTTTTGTGGTAGCCAAATTTAGCCCTACCACTTCTAAATCAAAAGGGATTTTTTTGCAATTACAACAAATTTGCTAACTCCGAAGTTATATACGACGACTGTGAGCCTGAATCTAGAACTGCTCTTTTTATATGTGGCTTACCAAATTTATCAAAGACCTGGAGGCTCACTGTTGACAAAAGTGTTAAGAAATTGGAGGGCGAAACTGAAGATAATACAACTTAAGAAGATCCTAACCCTTTCAAATTTTCATCTAATTTTGTAGCCTCATGATGAAGAAGAGTGTTGTGCTTACCACTACATTTTTTGCACAATGACTTCTGTCTACATTTTGAAACAAAATGCCCACCTTTGAGACAATGTAAACAAAGCTTTAATTCTTTTGTCCGAATGTACCTATTTTCTGTCGATAATTTCTGAAATTCGTCACAATTGTAAACTGTATGGTGTCCTTTACAAACTGCACGATCGTTTATACTACTAGTTTCATTTTCATTCGAACCTACTAAGCACCGCGATGATTGGGTCTGCCCTTTCGGCTGGCGATTATGTTGTTTTAACTCTAAGCTCTCTAGAAAATCAGCTCTAGTATTTAAGAAATTTTGAAAATCTTGCAAAGTAGGGGGTTCACTACTTACTTGATGTTCTTCCCACTTTCGATTTGTCGAATTATCTAATTTAAGTCCAGCCATATAAATAATTAAGGTGTCCCACTTGTCTGTGTGTTGCCCCAACGCATCTAATGCACTTAAATGTTTTTTAATATTATTTGTTAATGAACGTAATTTTGTAGATGACTCATGGGATAATTTTTCTAAATTAAATAATGCCTTAATGTGGTTATTTATTAACAGCCGAGTGTTGTTATAGCGATTACAAAGTAAATCCCACTCCCTTTGGTAATTATTTTTTTGAAAAATCTAATGACTTAATTACTTTTAACGCATGTCCCTTTAAAGACGATCGCAAATAATGAAATTTGTGAATTGGCGATAAACCTGGATGAGTATGAATCAATGATTCAAAACTATCTCGATACTCTAACCACGTATCATAAGTTCCATGAAAATCCGGAATATTAATAGTAGGTAATTTTAATCCACTTACAAAACCTGCATCATTATCTACACGACCAACTGATTCATGTAACTGCGATTTTACCGAATTTTTCTCATCATTTGTCTGAAATTGTGCTTGAAAAGTTTTTAATAACTTCCGACCTTTCAACTACCACGTATAATAATTTGTTTGAAATTCAGCTCTTTCTTGAAATTGTGCATCTAATTCAGACTCTAAAACTAATAATTCTATTTGAATTTGTAATTCTTCGTATTCTGACAACAAAGAAAGTGCCGTGCCAAGTCTCTGTTCGAGTTCCAAAACACATTCTTCTTCTATTACATAATTTTCCAGTGCAGAAACGGCAATTAAATCAGACAAATATTTTTGAAAAAGTGTCAATCTTTGTTTGACCGAACCCCTTTTTCTAACTAACCCTGTATACTGTTCTTTACTAGCCATTTTTTAAAATAAATATTTTTATTTTACTACCAAATCTCAAATCTAAACTAATTTTATTTATGTATTTTACACCCGCAAAATACGAACTTTTCTGTATGCAAACAATGCCAATTAATTACTATAAATTAGGCTAAAAACACAGGAAGGAAATCAAAGGAAATAAATAAATGCGACTTACAATTTTCTGGAGATAACTGACCAGCTCAACATTACCATAATTATTCGGTTCAACAACCGCAACTTCAAATTCAAAGGTTCTATCTTGCTTCTTTACAATGCTATACGGCCAATCCAATGCCTGAGTTTCATACACGCGCACAATGCTGCTTCGCTTCCCGTCCACCTACCTACCAGCTTTAATTTTGGACGATGCGAAGGCTGTGGCTACCAACAATTCTTAAAATGCTTTTCACTTCTAACTTCTTTATCACTATTTACCAGTGTCCCTGTTCGGGCGCCAATAAATAAATATTAAATTATGATTCTGTGTGTTTGTGCTATTTCTATTAGTTATTTATGATTACGGTGGCAGCGTAAAGCCATATTCCTGGGCAGTACAACCACCACTCGACTTAAGAGGTATTATCTTCGTAAGGAGAATGGCTAAATGAAACGCACCGTAAATTCAGACAAAAATCTACGCAGTACTACGCTTTTTCTGGTTTTGTAATCAAAATAAAAATTTTGGTTTGCTATGACTTATTAATAAAAAGTGAAAAAGCATTATCAATAAAACATCTGACAAGACTCGATCGAAACAAAAATTTTATTTAGTTTACATATAACCGAAAATAGTATGACTAGGTAGGTAAAGAATTAAATAAGTTCTAATGTAGAAAACCTTTAGTTGTTTCACAAGACATAGAATTGCTACTAATGGTACCTAATAGTTATATAAGAATTACACTCTAAGGAAAACCAAAAAATAAAAAAAAAGAATAAAAATATTAAATTTAACATTAGGTTTAGGTTAGGTACGTTTAAATTTTTTTATTCTTTTTTTATATATTTTCTTGTATTTGTAAGTATCTATATTGGTTGAGGTCCACTGTCTCTTGCTTCTGGTTTTATTTGTCATTATTATTATACGGTTTATTTAGGTATAATTTTAGTACGAATTTTTAATTAATTAAGTAAAAATAAGTCAACAATTTAATTTCTTCAATGTAAAAACAATAATGGATGCTTTTATCCGCGACTATCCATACCAAGAAATTAAAGCAAATGTAGTAAAAAATTTTGATATTAAGGTTTTGGCAAACAGGCATGAATATTTTAATACATTACAGCAAAATCATAACGAAATATTAGAATTCTTGCATAATATACACATAAGTTATGATGACATCATGATACCATCAAAAACATGGAAGGTTGATAATATTACTTTATTTAATTTGGAGAGATAGAATATATTATAATGAAGGCTCAGTTATTAAACACGATGGAGTTATAGATTTTATTAGAAAATATGTCGATATTAAGTACGAAACCTATGCTTTACCAAAAATAAATAATATCATTTTGAATATTGATTTTACTTTAGAAAAAATATTTAATAACCGCGATATACAAATCACCATCAATAAATATAGAGAAATTTAACTATTGTCTTAAAAAAATATTTTTAATAATATTCATTAAAACTATTTTGATTATTATTTGTTCGTAGGTGATGTAAACATAAATATCCTTAATGAAGATAAATATTCAACAGATTACTTAAATATTTTACATGAGTATGGATATTTGTCTTATATAAATTAACCTACTCCTATAGACGGTGCAATCAACACCTGTATAGATCATATATGTTCTTAAAAACTGAGTATGAATAAAAAATACAAAAATAAAGCGATAGTATATGAATATCATTTTCCCATTGTGATTTGCATAAATAGAGAAGTGGAAAAACCAGTAATTTATTAAATTATTGTAAATCATATATTAATTTTAAAAACTTAGAATGCGACCTAGAAAATAAAAAGTGGAATTTTTTGTATAATCCCGGAGAAACACTAGATAATATTGCAACCTGTTTTATTGATAAAATAAATTTCTATATAAATAAGAACACAAGTACTATTAAACTAAAAAACAATAAAATCAAAATATAAAATCCTTGGATCATGAAAGATATATTAATTTTGATAAATTAAAAAATTATATGTATAAAAAATCTTAAAAGAAATCAAAATAATGCTCAGATAACACAAAACTATAGGATTACAAGAATAAACTACAATAATTTTCAAGAAAATCTAAAATAATGTACTTTAAAAATAAAATTTATGAAAGTCAAGGAAGTTCTAGTCCAATGTGTAAAACTTTTAAAGCTATCTGCAATGATAATAGAAGCTATGAAATTATCACGTCCATCAAAAAAGACATTATAATAAATGATCCCATCCCAATTGCAAATGAGTTTAGTGAACATAACTCAAATGTGGGAAAAAATCTTGCAGAAAAAATTGAACAGGTATATGAAGCAACACCATGTAATGTAAATTCTATATACCTTAGTGAGATAACGATTCTAGAAGTTAATCCGGCTATTAAGGAACTGACGAATAATAAACACCCTGGCATAAACGGCATAAAATCTGAAACAATAAAAAAAAATAATTCATATATAATAAAACTATTCACATACCTAATTAATATGATAATTAATCAGGGAACTGTACCATCGTTATTTAAACTAGGAATTATTACACCACTTTATAAAAATGGAGTAAAGGATGTTGTGAGTAACTCTTATATCCAACTTTGCAAAAATTTTCGAAAAAATATTAAAAAAAATGACTATTGAGCTTTGTAAACAGGTATACAATGTCGAATAAACAGTACGGATTTAGGGAAAATAGGTCTACCCAGGATGCAAGTTGTTACTTCACCTCAAAAATATACGAATTGTTAGATAAGAGCGAACTAGCCTTAGCAATCATGTCAAGGCATTTGATAATGTGTGTCACTCTAAGTTGCTCCAAAAAATTTATGTTACTGATATTAGGGGAAAACTCTTAAACTTCTGAAGAGTTCTTAAGAGAACAGACTCAATACACAATATATATAATAATCCCAAAACATTCACGTATGGTGTCTCACAGGAAATCGTATTAGGCCCACTATTATCTCTGTGTATATCAATGACCTACTAAGCTTGAACAGTCTAGGGAAAATAACAAATTTTGCCGACGATGCGGTTATATTATATAAAGGAAAATCTTGTGATATACAAAACAACTTTCCAAAAATTATGGTTGGTGGTGGTTTAGCAATAACACCTTAACTCTGATAAAACGAAGTATGTGTCATTCAGTTCATATAAAGTAGGCTTGAGTTGATATAATTCCATATCGGTACAAATAAAGGATAATTGTATAACTCTGAACGAAAGCTAAAAAGAAAAATACGTAGAAGTCATTATAGATCCTCAAGATGGGACAAACAAATAAATTTAATTCTCAAAAAAATCATGGAAGTTATATCAAAATTAAAATATCTGACTTTTTAGATCTTCGAGACCTTAGAACAATATATTTCTCTCTAATTCAGATAAACTATGCAATTTTAGCGTGGGGTGGAGTTAATAACAACCATTTACACTCCCTAAATATAATACAAAAATTGTGTTTAAAAAGATTTTTTTGAAAGAAAATATACGTAAGTACCCTTTTGATTTATTTTTTTAAAGAAGCAAGGTTGTTAGATGTGCATCAGTTGTTTGGGTGTGAGTGTATTTAAAGATAAAAAAATTCTTAATTTCTCTGATATCAGTATATTACTTGGTCAAAAACTTCAGAATTCCATAAAAATATAAAATGTATTAAAACAGATGCTTAACCTATCTTTGCTCCAAAATGTATGCTTCAAACCTCAAAATATTAGAATTAAAAGAAATTTATCTTCCTTTAAAATGTACTAAATGGTGGAACTTTAAAACACCTAGAAATGTAATTCATACTGTAATTGACAAAACATAATATTGTTTTACATAGTCATACTTACCAACTGTGCTATATCCTAATATATACTACTATACTTCTATATTCCTGCCTGTCTTGTTGAAAACCTTAAGAAAATATTTTTTTACACAGTCATAAGAAATAAATATTATACGTACTTCATATAATTACATTAAATTTTTTTTTTTTTGGTTAAAGTCGTCATTATGTATACGTGTGTGCATATATGTTATGTATTATTCAGTTCTAAAGTGGGTTAGAACTTTTAATGTGAAGATAACACTGACGTAGTTTTCCACGAAACACCAAAACGCCATATACTGCACTCGACGCACGTTTCACCAACCAAGTTGGTATCATCTGGAGATGATTAAAACTAAATTTTTGCTAACAGTCTGCCCTATTTTTACCTAAACTGTTGTCACGGTTCGCTGAACCGGTAACCATTAAACAATAAAACGGGCTATTTGGTATTGGCTCTCTGTCACTATTCATACTATTTTTACACTTTGTGATTTCCAAGCTTTCAAATGCATCCAGCTGTCTAGTATTTGTTACATTCCTAATTAATCTTAAATTGCTAATATCTATTTTATGGTTGTTCTCAAATGCATGTTGGGCAACACTAGACTTATCTGTTCTACTATATTTGAGATGGGTTATGTGCTCGTTAAATATAGTTTGAATCGATCATCTAGTTTGTCCAACATACTTTTGATTACAGTCCTTGCAGCTAATATCGTAAATCTCCGACTTTACGTTTGTTTCAATTTTGTCGTTTGAATTGCCTAAAATTGTTGTAGTTTATTTTCCGATGAATGACCCACTGTTATACCTACATCTTTAAAAATCTTACCAATACCATGGGTGAATCGAGGATCGAATGGAATCGATACAAATTTCGAATTTTCAATTTCATTTTGAAATGTCGAGAAATTTCGAAGTGTCTTTAAATTCTCGTTTCCTAATTATTTCATCAATTATACATAATATTCATTACTCGCAGCTATATCCTTAATCAATGCCTTTTTTTTTTTTCAAACCTCTTCTTATTGAGCGGGAAGCTTAATAGACCATGGACTAGAAATTTAGAACACGCCATTTTGTCTTGAGTACAATGGTGAGTGTCCTTAGGGTTATATCTTAGAGTACTATTTCCATTCCATTTTAAAACTTTTATTAAGTTTTATAAATTAACAATGCATACCTCAAACTAAGGTAATGTACGTCTAGGCCCCTGTTATGGCCGAGCTACCTAAAAAACCTGTTTAAAATAATTGATGGTTGTGGTTTGAGTGGTAGTGATTATTTATTTTATTGGGAAATGGATTGGGAAGGGGGGGACAAGGAGTGTAGAGGTGTGTGAGTTATGTGCTGATGGTCTGTCTGTAAGTCGGTTAGGTTATCTTGGTTCGATTAAAAGTGGTAGTCTCTCATGTATATATTTGTGTGTGTGTTGTGTGTTGTCATATCTTTCTACGTGTGTCAGGTTCCTAGTCAGGTTGGAAGTTTGCGTATTAGTTTTTAGAAATTTTTCTGCTGTTTCTTGTATATATATGAGCCCTCTGCCTGTCAGTAGTCCTAGTAGCTTATTTTGTGTGTCCTGGAGCCGTTTATATTGGGTGTCTGATATCCAAGCTCCAAGACGCACACACCTAAGTTAATTTCGGTCTTATTATAGTTCTGTAAATTAGTAGTTTGTTGTCTATTGTAAGGAAGCTGCGTCTGTTAGTGGGGGGGGATACAGTTGGCTTAATGTACTGTATGTTGATAGTATTTGTGATATGTTGTTTGAACAAAAGTCTTTTGTCAAATGTAACTCATAAGTATTTTACTGTTTGTTTTTCGCCGATTCCCGTATTGTTTATTTTTAGTTTGTTGAATGTTCGGGTCCGTGATGTTGGCCGCCTCAAATGAGTTTTTTATTTTTTGTCCATATTATTATCTAGTACCTTATTTGTAACTATTTGTAACTTATTTACCGAAATTTATAACCCGCTCCGTTAATAGATATTAAAAAATATATTTTTGGTGTAAACTTCCCGGGAGCCGCACAAGTTTTAATGTTTTTAGTTTACACCTGACCATCATTCAGTAACTAATTTGTAACTCTTTGTAACCCATAAATTAGAATTTGTAACTAAATCATAGCGGAGTAATAATTTTTTAAATTATAGCGACCAACTTTTCGGCAGCCACACGACAATGAAATTTCGCAGTTTTCCCACTCACTATTTAGTAACTAGTTTGTAACTATTTGTAATTATTTGTAACTATTTGTCATACTAAAATTTAAATTTATGGCTCAACCATTATTGATGTAAAACATTAAATTTTGGCCGCTAACTTACTGAGGATAAACATTTCCATTTCAGAACTTTTCTCAAAAGTGTTACTTAAAAAAAATGTTTTCTTAACCGTCTCCCTCCCAAGTCGCCGAAATAACTACCTGAAAAATTTAGGATTCTGTGTTAGGTCAAGAGATACGGGGTCCTACAGTTTATTGTTAAGTTCGAACTACTCTAGGGCATCGACAGTTCCATATCAAACTTCAGTCGGAAACAAATTTCAAATTAAAAATGTTCAAATCGTCCCACAATAGATTGGAACCAACGATATTCGCTATTAGGCAAGTGGGAATAAGCGCTCTTACCCACTCAGCTACTTCAGTAACTAACTTGTAACTCCGTAACTAATTAATTTGTCAATAAATTTGGCTATTATATTAACAGAAGCTGTGGATCTTTCCAAATTGGAAACTACCCATCTTATAGTTGGATATCATCTGGTTTATAAAAGATGAGTTTGTAAATACCAATCATACATCCGTGGCCCTTGAAGAATATTTTTGCTAATTCACATGAGTTAAAAAAACATTAAACATATTTGTATTCTGGGGAAAACATAAGTATATATTGATATATATCACAATTTATAGTCAATGCCGACCCATTTATTTCATTATTGCACACAAAGTTATAAACATAAAAAAATACAAAAAAAAATTTAATAATTACAGTAAATAAAAGAAAAATAAATAAATATATATATATATATATATATATATATATATATATATATATATATATATATATATAAGCGCAGGGATCGTTTGGGTACCTGTTTACGGAGTGGATTTCCGACTTTTTTGGCGGGAATTTTTTTTCTTCCATAAATTGGTTCTAAATGATAAACTATAAGCGGTAGCAAACCCCCCATGTTTCTATTTGATGTTAAATTTAAATGAGAGACTATTTAATTATTATGAAGAACTTTTTATTGTGAATTCTTTGGGTACATTTTATGTTTTAATGATATATACGAATAGTTTGAGTACTTTTGGTCATGGTTGGTTCTTGCCTAAACATTATTGGTGCATGCTTAATAGTAACAATATATGTTTGATTGAGTGAAAGAGACAGATCCCACTTTCAAGTAATTTAACTTAATAATTATAATAATGTTAGTATTTGCATTGTATGTTCATTCTATGGATATTTATATCCACGGGATGAAGCAAGTATATACATTGCATGTGAATGGATTTTAAATTTATATACAGTCTATGATCCTCTTATGCTATTATAACAGATCTGTTAGAATTCTTATCCAATCAGAAACCGCCTTTTTGAATAATCTTTATTTCTAATTGGCTATAACTCTTAACAGCTCTATTACAATAACATAAGGGCATGATGTAAAAACAATGGTGTGCCAGTAATTTTACTCAAACTCGTCAACTTATGCGCATGACGTCACACGAGGCGAAAACGGCGGTTATGTCAAATTATTTCCGCGTAAAATTTGTTATTGTGTTGTTCACTGCTGTGCTAAGATTGCGAAAATTTCGGACAGTATTAGTTGCTAGATGCTAAACATGATTTTGTAATTCATTTTGACCAAAAACGCCCATACATACCGTAAATGGTCGATTGATAGCCAAATATTACACACTTTTCTATTTTCTCTCCGTTGTATATTAAAAAGATTAAATTTAGTGACAATTTCATGCGCAACGTGGCGATTATAAACTTTTGTGAAGAATAAAATTTTCTGAGAAACAAAAAATAAACATGTTATTGTCAATAGAACAGAATCGTCACAAATAAACGACTTTATTTCGAAACCCGTTGGATAAAGAGAATTCTCGTTAGCACCATTCGACATCTTAGACCGAATTAGGTAGGAAACGATATCCAGTACAAATCTTTAGAGTCTAAACAAAAAGTCGAAATTTAATTGCTTTATAAAAGTTTACCTCAATATTTCGAAGATATTATGAAACCAAAGAAACTTTCATTCGAAATGAGATTTCGGTTCTGGGGGTTTTTAGGGACGATAAACACGATTCTGTACTTGATTATCACCAAAAACGTCCATACATACCGTAAATTCTCGATTGATAGCCAAGTAATACACGTTTTTCTATTTTCTCACCGTTGTACATTAAAAAGATTACGTTTAGTGACGATTTCATGTGCAATGTGGCGATTATAAACTTTTGTGACGAATAAAATTTTCTGAGAAACAAAAAATAAACATGTTATTGTCAATAGAACGGAATCGTCAAAAATAAACGACTTTATTTCGAAACCCGTTGGATATAAAGAGTTCTCGTTAGCACCATTCGATTTTTTAGCTCGAATTACGTAGGAAATGATATCCAGCACAAATCTTTAGGGTCTAAACAAAAAGTCGAAATTTAATTGTTTTATAAAAGTTTACCTCAATATTTCGAAGATATTATGAAATCAAAGAAACTTTCGTTCGAAATGAGATTTCGGTTCTGGGGGTTTCTAGGGACGATAAACACGATTCTGTACTTGATTTTCACCAAAAACGTCCATACATAGCGTAAATTCTCGATTGATAGCCAAATAATACACGTTTTTCTATTTTCTCACCGTTGTACATTAAAAAGATTACGTTTAGTGATCAAGTGCAATGTGGCGATTATAAACTTTTGTGAAGAATAAAATTTTCTGACAAACAAAAAATAAACATGTTATTGTCAATAGAACGGAATCGTCACAAATAAACGACTTTATTTCGAAACCCGTTGGATATAGAGAGTTCTCGTTAGCACCATTCGACTTTTTAGACCGAATTACGTGGGAAATGATATCCAGCACAAATCTTTAGGGTCTAAACAAAAAGTCGAAATTTAATTGTTTTATAAAAGTTTACCTCAATATTTCGAAGATATTATGAAACCAAAGAAACTTTCGTTCGAAATGAGATTTCGGTTCTGGGGGTTTTTAGGGACGATAAACACGATTCTGTACTTGATTTTCACCAAAAACGTCCATACAAACCGTAAATTCTCGATTGATAGCCAAATAATACACGTTTTTCTATTTTCTCACCGTTGTACATTAAAAAGATTACGTTTAGTGAAAACTTCATGCGCAATGTGGCGATTATAAAC
This sequence comes from Rhamnusium bicolor, assembly GCA_029963845.1. NCBI lineage: Eukaryota > Metazoa > Arthropoda > Insecta > Coleoptera > Cerambycidae > Rhamnusium > Rhamnusium bicolor. Next base: position 254,621 of record JANEYF010002209.1, on the reverse strand, counting down.
TTTTGTGAAGAATAAAATTTTCTGAGAAACAAAAAAATAAACATGTTATTGCCAATAGAACGGAAGCGTCACAAATACACGACTTTATTTCGAAACCCGTTGGATATAGAGAGTTCTCGTTAGCACCATTCGACTTTTTAGACCGAATTACGTGGGAAATGATATCCAGCACAAATCTTTAGGGTCTAAACAAAAAGTCGAAATTCAATTGTTTTATAAAAGTTTACCTCAATATTTCGAAGATATTATGAAACCAAAGAAACTTTCGTTCGAAATGAGATTTCGGTTCTGGGGATTTTTAGGGACGATAAACACGATTCTGTACTTGATTTTCACCAAAAACGTCCATACATACCGTAAATTCTCGATTGATAGCCAAATAATACACGTTTTTCTATTTTCTCACCGTTGTACATTAAAAAGTTTACATTTAGTGACAATTTCGTATGCAATGTGGCGATTATAAACTTTTGTGAAGAATAAAATTTTCTGACAAACAAAAAATAAACATGTTATTGCCAATAGAACGGAATCGTCACAAATAAACGACTTTATTTCGAAACCCGTTGGATATAGAGAGTTCTCGTTAGCACCATTCGACATTTTAGACCGAATTACGTAGGAAATGATATCCAGCACAAATCATTAGGGTCTAAACAAAAAGTCGAAATTTAATTGTTTTATAAAAGTTTACCTCAATATTTCGAAGATATTATGAAACCAAAGAAACTTTCGTTCGAAATGAGATTTCGGTTCTGGGGGTTTTTAGGGACGATAAACACGATTCTGTACTTGATTTTCACCGAAAACGTCCATACATATCGTAAATTCTCGATTGATGGCCAAGTAATACACGTTTTTCTATTTTCTCACCGTTGTACATTAAAAAGATTACGTTTAGTGACAGTTCCATGCGCAATGTGGCGATTATAAACTTTTGTGTAGAATAAAATTTTCTGAGAAACAAAAAAATAAACATGTTATTGCCAATAGAACGGAATCGTCACAAATAAACGACTTTATTTCGAAACCCGTTGGATATAGAGAGTTCTCGTTAGCACCATTCGACTTTTTAGACCGAATTACGTAGGAAATGATATCCAGCACAAATCTTTAGGGTCTAAACAAAAAGTTGAAATTTAATTGTTTTATAAAAGTTTACCTCAATATTTCGAAGATATTATGAAATCAAAGAAACTTTCGTTCGAAATGAGATTTCGGTTCTGGGGGTTTCTAGGGACGATAAACACGATTCTGTACTTGATTTTCACCAAAAACGTCCATACATAGCGTAAACTCTCGATTGATAGCCAAATAATACACGTTTTTCTATTTTCTCACCGTTGTACATTAAAAAGATTACGTTTAGTGACGATTTCATGTGCAATGTGGCGATTATAAACTTTTGTGAAGAATAAAATTTTCTGAGAAACAAAAAATAAACATGTTATTTTCAATAGAACGGAATCGTCAAAAATAAACGACTTTATTTCGAAACCCGTTGGATATAAAGAGTTCTCGTTAGCACCATTCGATTTTTTAGACCGAATTACGTAGGAAATGATATCCAGCACAAATCTTTAGGGTCTAAACAAAAAGTCGAAATTTAATTGTTTTATAAAAGTTTACCTCAATATTTCGAAGATATTATGAAATCAAAGAAACTTTCGTTCGAAATGAGATTTCGGTTCTGGGGGTTTCTAGGGACGATAAACACGATTCTGTACTTGATTTTCACCAAAAACGTCCATACATAGCGTAAATTCTCGATTGATAGCCAAATAATACACGTTTTTCTATTTTCTCACCGTTGTACATTAAAAAGATTACGTTTAGTGATCAAGTGCAATGTGGCGATTATAAACTTTTGTGAAGAATAAAATTTTCTGACAAACAAAAAATAAACATGTTATTGTCAATAGAACGGAATCGTCACAAATAAACGACTTTATTTCGAAACCCGTTGGATATAGAGTTCTCGTTAGCACCATTCGACTTTTTAGACCGAATTACGTGGGAAATGATATCCAGCACAAATCTTTAGGGTCTAAACAAAAAGTCGAAATTTAATTGTTTTATAAAAGTTTACCTCAATATTTCGAAGATATTATGAAACCAAAGAAACTTTCGTTCGAAATGAGATTTCGGTTCTGGGGGTTTTTAGGGACGATAAACACGATTCTGTACTTGATTTTCACCAAAAACGTCCATACATGGCGTAAATTCTCGATTGATAGCCAAGTAATACACGTTTTTCTATTTTCTCACCGTTGTACATTAAAAAGTTTACGTTTAGTGACAATTTCGTGTGCAATGTGGCGATTATAAACTTTTGTGTAGAATAAAATTTTCTGACAAACAAAAAATAAACATGTTATTGCCAATAGAACGGAATCGTCACAAATAAACGACTTTATTTCGAAACCCGTTGGATATAGAGAGTTCTCGTTAGCACCATTCGACTTTTTAGACCGAATTACGTGGGAAATGATATCCATCACAAATCTTTAGGGTCTAAACAAAAAGTCGAAATTTAATTGTTTTATAAAAGTTTACGTCAATATTTCGAAGATATTATGAAACCAAAGAAACTTTCGTTCGAAATGAGATTTCGGTTCTGGGGGTTTTTAGGGACGATAAACACGATTCTGTACTTGATTTTCACCAAAAACGTCCATACATAGCGTAAATTCTCGATTGATAGCCAAATAATACACGTTTTTCTATTTTCTCACCGTTGTACATTAAAAAGGTTACGTTTAGTGACAATTTCATGTGCAATGTGGCGATTATAAACTTTTGTGAAGAATAAAATTTTCTGAGAAACAAAAAATAAACATGTTATTGTCAATAGAACGGAATCGTCACAAATAAACGACTTTAGTTCGAATTCCGTTGGATATAGAGGGTTCTCGTTAGCACCATTCGACTTTTTATACCGAATTTTTTTCGTGAACAATTAATAGAATGATTAATGCCGAGTTAATTATTCGTTTCTCAGAAAATTTCATTCTTTACAAAAGTTTTTAACAATCATGCTTCACACGGAATAGTCATTAAATTAAATTTATGAAGAATCTAGCAGCGAGAAAATAGATGAACGCGTAATTTTAAGTACAAACTCGTTGTCCACGACTTCCGCGAGCGCTTTTTGAGAGAACTATGATCGGAATCGTTTTTTCCATCCCAAAACACACCCCTCCCCCCCCTAGAACTTCATCTTGAACAAAACTTTTTTACCTTCTAATATCTTGAATTATGTCGAGCTTGAATTTAATAGTACTCTTTCATTTTGACTTTTATTTAGAACCTAAATGTTTATGGTTGACATCTTTTCTTACGTAATTTTACCTAAAAGAGTGAAATCCGGTATTATGAAAACTCTAACTCCTACGGTCTTCGAGATAGCGCCGTTCTTTTATGAACAATTAATAAAATAATTAATGCTGAGTTAATTATTCGTTTCTCAGAAAATTTCATTCTTTACATAAGTTTTTAACAATCATGCTTCACATGAAATAGTCATTAAATTAAATTTATGAAGAATCCAGCAAGGAGAAAATGGATGAACGCGTAATTTTACGTACACATTCGTTGTCTACGACTTCCACGAGCGATTTTTGAGAAAATTATGTACGGAATCGTTTTTCCCATCCCAAGAAACACCTCCTCACAGAATTTCATCTCGACCAAAACTCCAGGTACAACGACGCTTACTTTTTTTAAAATTTCCATTTAAATATGATTACAGGTATACTTCTGTAGATCTATGTGGAATCTTCACAGCGGCAGTGAATGTAAGAAAATGCAAAAAATTTCCAAATGTATATGTCTATGAGGATGAATACTTCACTTGTTATATAGATTTTCTCAAAATATTTATATATACATTTATGCTCGGCGACTTTGAGCCCCGTATCTCAAAAAACAGCTGCTCGGAACGACTTAAAATTTGGGATCTATCCGAATCTCGCAATTTCCAAAAAAACATGAAAGTTTGCAAGGCTCTAGCGATCACACTGTATGATGCACATGACCCAATTTCACTAAGGAATATTCTACTGTACTATTCTACATATCTACCAAATTTGAAATCAAAATTTTAAGTAACAAGAGATTTTGTGCTTACAAAAAACGGTCTACACACACACAAACACATACATACCTATATACAAACTTTTTTCTATATTTGAATTTAGGGTGGTATACGAAACAGATTTCTGTGCAAACATTTTTTTCTGTGATGAGCATTAAAAATTTTTGACTGATTACAACATACCTATTTGATGAAATCAAGTAGGTATAATAATAAGGAAGGTGATTTACTTCAACTCATTAATATTGTGAAAAGTTCAAGTTTTACATTTGTCAATTTCTTCGTGAATTTATTCACGAAGTAGCTTCACGACGAAACTTGATAAGTGTAATCACAATTCACAGAACAGAAATATAAAACTTACTTGAAATTATTTGCGTGAATTTCAGTCATACCAATCGCAAGAAACTCCGATTTAGGATCTAGACCTGACTGGTAGACTGTAGTAGTTTGGTACACACTGAAAAGTTCCACTCATGACAGATAAAATTTACTGTAATGCAAAATGATTACTTGTGAAGAAATTGGCGAGAAAGTTCATAAACTTCTTCATGAATAAATTCACGAATAAATTCACGAATAAATTGACAAATGTAAAACTGGTATAATTGAATACTAGTATTCACCACAGAACATATATACAAGTATTTACTAAATAAAATGGAAATAAAAACACTAAAAAAATCACAAAAATCTAACAGTAAACAAATAAAAAGAACATCAAAAAAGTTCAGTTCAGTTCAGTTAATTACTAGGTAATTAGATAATTTTTAAGTTCACCTACCTTTGAAAATAATGTAAAATATTAGTATTTCAAATCTAGGTGGGCTATTTTACATAAATCCCGATATTTGTTTTTACAACAAGAAAAAATTGGGAAATTTGAATTTCAACATCTGTCACATGTTGATAATTTTCAATGATCACGTCACTCCAAAATTATCATATACAATACAATTATCATATACAACTCTGGACATCCGACAATTTTCCGCGTTATCATCCAAGCGCGCGGGCAGCTTTCCGTTTCAACAAACACGCGTATAAGATAGCAAGAAAAATTTTCTGGAGATATTCTGGTCCCGTGTTATATTTGGAAAGAGAATCGACAGAATCTCCTGAAAAAATATTACAAAATTAAAATTGTTTAGATTGCCATGAAATGACAAGCCAGTTATCACAATATATTTCGTTGGTATGATACAGTAATTAGTTGTCATTTTAAAAATTGTGAATTTTTCGCAAATAGAAACGTGTTCGAGGTTTGGAACCGAATCATTAGAAAGTATTCATGTAGAAATAAATGCACAAATAATGTTGATTTTATGTAATAGTTTTTCTTTTTTAAGTTAATAAAGTTTATAATGTGTAGTCTATATATAGGTACTTGATTATTGTTCTAGGGAAATTGTCGAATATTTCCCGTCTCTAAGGTAAAATCCTTTGTAATGGGAAATATCCGGGAAATTAAGATTTTATTGGCTGTCAATAAGACAATGCATAATTGTCATTGGTGTATTTTACTCATGTGACAGATAAGGGCGATTCTCAGTACCATTGTCGTCGTAAATTCTTATTCCAATACTTCAAATGACAATTCCTGCGCATTCAAGTAGCGTCACTTAATGCGCAGGCGCCATTTGGATGCGCAAGAAAAGTCCTCAAAATTACCCCAACATGACAAATTTTGTACTCAAAGAATATTTTAAGTACCCAAAGTTAAAATGCGTACCCAAAGTATTCGAAGCACTCGCCAGAAAGTACCCAAATAATACCAAATATGTATGTATATATATATATATATATATATATATATATATATATATATATATATATATATATATATATATATATATATAACATTACTATGTATTGATTTGCAAATACAGTGTGTTATATTTTGATTTTTAGACTTATTGCGTTCGTCTTCTAAGGGCTAGAAAAAAAATCAACTGTTATTCCTCTGTTCTTTTTTAAGCATTAAGCCATACTCAAGTTTGGATGCGATCTAAACCCTGTCCTTTCACTATAAAGAGGTTTGTTCGTCTCTGTCTTACGCTAGCGATATTTCTTCTCTCTCTGCACCATCAAGTGTCAAGCTAGAATCGTAGAGTAGTACTTTCTGATCACCCTATATATATCGTAGTCGAGTAGGTAAGAGTGCTTATCCTTACTTGTGAGATAGCGGATATCGTGGGTCGATTCCATCGCAGGACGAATTGAAAATTTTTTTATTTGAAATTAGTTTCCCTCTAAGGTATGATATGGAACTGTCAATGCCCTAGAATGGTTCGAACTCCACAATAAATTGTAGGGCCATATCTCTTGACTTGACACAGCTTCCTAAATTTTCCAGACAGTTACTTCTGCGACTTGGGAGACGGTTAAGAAAACATTTTTCTAAGTAATACTTTTGAGAAAAGTTTTGAAACGGAAATATATTTATCCTCCGGAAGTTGGCGAATAAAATTTAATTATGATAAAGGAAAAAGAAAAATTCTCATAAAATTCCTTTATTAATGTGACCGGTTTCGTGAACAATCAATTGCCTCACATCATCAGCCACAGGAATTTTTATAAATATAAAACCATTTAAATTTAATTAATTTTACCACGATAATGATTGAGCCACAAATTTAGTGTTCCAAATAGTTGCAAATTAGTTACTAAATAACCTGAAGAAAAAATACGAAATTATAGTGTCGTGTGGTTGTCGAGAAGCTGGCCGCCATAATTTAATAATTTTTTACTCGAAGATGACGCAGTTACAAATTCTAATTTATAGGTTACAAATAGTTACAAATTAGTTACTAAATGATGATAGGAAAAAAATTTCAAAATTGTAGTCATGCGGCTGCCGAGGTGTTGGCAACCATAATTTAATAATTTATTACTTGAAGATGATGCAGTTACAATTTCTAATTTATGAGTTACAAATAGTTACAAATTAGTTACTAAATGATGGTCACGTGTAAACTAAAAACATTAAAACTTGTGCGGCTCCTGGGAAGTTTACACTAAAAATATGTTTTTCAATATCTACTAATAGGGCGAGTTACAAATTTCGGTATATAAGTTACAAATAGTTACAAATAAGATACTAAATGATGATATGGACAAAACATAAAAAAAACTCATTTGTGGCGACCAACTTCACGGACCCTGAATGTTCGTATGTTTGTGAATTTTTCGGTAATGGTTATGGGTTCTGTTTTGTTTTCGTTGAGTTTAATTTTCCAGTTATTGTAATAGTCTGTAAGTAGGTTGAGATAGTATTTTACTTTTTGCGTCTCAGTTTGGACATGGGGAAAGGTTGTCCGTAAATGGTAGTGTCGTCTGCGTAGAGTACGATCTGTGTGTTGGGGTATGTGGGGATGTCTAAGAGGAAAAGGTTAAATAGGACGGGGGCAAGGACTGTGCCTTGGGACACTCCTGCTTTGACGTCTTTAAGTGACGACACTGCGTCGTTGACGCTGACTTTAAACTTTCTATCAGAAATATAATCTCTTATTATGCTTACGAGATACATTAGAAGTTCAAATTTATTTTTCAGTTCATATAAGAGGCCTCCGTGCCAAACAATGTCGAAGACCTTTTAAATGTCAAACAGGAGTATACAGGTGGATTGTTTTTTGTTAAATCCTTCGGTGATGTCCTGCATGACTTTGCAAAGTGCGAGATTTGTGCAGTGCCTACCCCTGAAACTAAATTGAATATCTGGAATTATGTGTTTTTTATTTATTATTTTGTTCAAAAGTTTTAATATAATCTTTTACTCATTGAATTTATCAGTGAGATTAGGCGGTAATTTTTGGGGTCTTAAGCGTTTTTATTTGGTTTCAGGAATGCAACCACCATGTCAATCTTCCACTGATGTTGAAAATGTTGTAGCTTTAATATAGCATTAATGATCTATCTTAGGGAAACTAGGGTAGGTTTTTAAGGATAATGTTGGGGATGTTGTCAGCTCCGGAAGCTTTTTCTTTGGGAGTCGTTTGAAGTAATCTTTAACTTCTTGCGGGGATGCAAGAAGTTTTGCAACTTTGCATGGTGGGATGAGATAGTGTTGTTCTAGTGCGTTTATGCCTTTGCTTATTGTTGTTTGCTGTGATGTTGTGTCGGGTTGCGTTGTATGTACTTATCTAACGTGTTTTACTATAATTTCGGCTTTTCTGCGTCTTGCGTGTAGGTTTGTCCGTTCTGTATAAGAGTAGGTACTGTACTGTATGGTTTGCATAGAACTTTAGCAATTTTCCAAGGTGATTTACTTTTGTGGAAAGTCCCCGCAATCTATTATTCCAGATTGTATTTTTGCGTTGTGTTAGTCTATTTTTGACTGTATGTTGTAGATCGTTTAGTCTAAGTTTGTCTAGTTGTCTTTTATATTTGTGCCACTGACGTCTGACTTTATTTTTAAATTTATTAATATTTTTTAACTCATCAGGGAGTATTTTTTCCTGCGGTATAAGTGTTATTTTCCGGGTGGTTTTGTCGCGTGCGTTTTATACTACTGTTGTTAATTTAGTTATTTCGGTCTAAGTCTTGTTTGGTGGTTATGTTATTGTTTATTGTTAGCGGTGTGTTTACGTGCCTTTTGAAGGTTGTTCAGTTAGTGGTTTTGTAATTGTATATTTATCTCTTGTGTAAGTTAATGTTATTATTGTATATAGTAAAATGTTACTGGGTTATGGACGCTGAAATGGATAGGTAGGGACATTGGTTGGATGGAGTGGGGGTAGTTTTGTTGATTACTATGTGTATATATGTTGTTGTGGTGTTGTTGGTGGGATAATGGATGGGGTTGTCGGAGATTAAAACTGCAACATTTTCCGCCAGTGCAAAGTCCCGTAGAGACCTGTTATTACGCTATAATTGCTGCTATAATTGTTTTATTATTAGCTATAATATTTAGCAAGTTATTTTGAAATTCTAATTACGAGGGGGATTATATGCGGCAAGATCACAGTGTAGTCACTTAATTTGATTGCCATATGTTCTATACTTGTGTCAAAGCTAGTTAAGGGGTGCGGGGTATACTCTTTCTGATGACTATAGCCAATATAACAGTGGTTCATTCATTGGGAAATAAACTTCAACAACTTTTAGGCATTCCAAAAGACAAAATTGAAACAAACGAAAAATGGGGAATTTACGAAATTAGCTGTAAGGACTGTAATCAAAAGTATGTCAGACAAACTAGACAATAGATTCCAACTAAATTCAAAGAGCATATTAAGTCTAGTGTTATCCAACCATGCGTTTAAGAACAACCATAAAGATATTAGCAATTTAAGATTAATTAGGAATCTCACAAATACTAGACGGCTGGATGCATTTGAAAACATATGAATCACAAAGTGTATTATTGGTTAGTGGGTCACTGTCCAACGAACCGTGACAATAGTTTAGGTATAAACAGGGTAGATTGTTAGCATAAGTTTAGATTTAATCATTTCCAGATGATGCTGACTTGGTTGGCGAAACGCGCATCCAGTGCAGTATATGGTGTTTTAGTGTTATTACTCAGTTGCAGTTCTTTGTCATATTCGTTATATCTCACAAACCAGCACGTACAGTCTATTGCCGGTGAGTAATTCTTGACTTTCTTAATACGTTTATTTTTTGTACTGTTGCCGTATAATATGTACCTGTTATTATGCTCCATGAGAATATAAGTCATTACTATTATCGTGAATTTTTTTTTCGGTTTCTCGACGCTGGATATTCCTCCCGTGGCCTCCGACGTCTCACGGGAGTCGCGCCAGTATACTACCTACACCAACTCCCCACATACCGTAGGGATAGTGACTGTAGATTCCAGAATCGTGTGCCCTAAGCGGACGGAAAGAACCCATAAAGATCGCCTTATTATTATTTCTATTATTATTATTATTTCTATTATTATTATTTTTTTCGGAAAATCCGTTGTCGGAGAGTCCTCTCGTCTCCTCCGACGCCTCACGAGAGTCACACCGGCGCATTAACTACAGCCACTCCCCACATCCCGCAGGGTTAGTGACTGTCGATATCAGAAATGTGTGCCCTATGCAGACGGAGAGAATTCAGAATGACCGCCTTCTGCATTTGGCCTGCCAGCCACTCGGCTGATTTTTGGCAGGCCGATATGATCTTCAGCATCGGTCTGGTCTACACCGTATGGGGCATACAGAGAGTAAGTGCATAAGCGATTCCTGCGCCTGACGACAGAGCCTGCAGTTGATATCAGGAACCACTACACGTTACATGCGGCTACGAAAGACCAAGGATGCACACTATCCTGGCAGTCCATAATAAATCCCTCGGTCTCTGACTTAAGCCCGGCTGATCTTAAAAAAGGCGAATTTTAGTCAGGTCGATAAGTCCAGCATTTCTATGTTCTTATAAAAGACACCAGGCTGGGGTTTACCGGCATGCTGCCGAAACAGTTTTTCCTGTCCAGCAGCTTTGATTCGGGCTTTCAGACGATTTGGCTGAAGCTCGGTGACTGACTCTACATCAGCAACTCGCCCGCCTCCTCGCCTGATGTCAAATGCGAGACCGAGTTCATCTGCGGCTCTTCTTGCTGCCTTGAACAATCCTGCTCCCACTCCTACAGTTTCGTGGTGTTTTACGAACCGCAAGAGGGGATCTGAGCTCCTAAGGATGTTACATGCCATACTCAGTACTACTCTGCCATGCGTACACTCTAGGCTCAAGAGTCTCCGGCACTCCCGTTAACGTGGGAGATACACACGAGGAACGGACGCTCTAGGATGAATAATTCTGTGAATATTCATCATCTTGCGGGTATCTCTATCTAATTGACGCAGCTCCTCTTCTGTCAACTTTACTACTCAGAAGGAATAGAGCAGAACCGGAACGGCAAGCATATTAGTTGCAGACACCTTGTTCTTCCCCGAAAGTTCGGAAGATCAAATCTTTCGGAGGCGGTGTCTATACTTGCCGCGGAGAGAATCCTTTATCTGTGTTACATCCTGGATGTGCCTTTGTTGCACACCCAGATATGTATAGGACTCTCCGACATCAGATGTTTTAGGATGCTTCCGTCTGCGAGCAGCACATCTTCAGGAAATTCCCCGCATCGTCCTCTCTTAAGATGGACGACTGCACATTTGTCCAACCCGAACTCCATACCAATTGCCCGCGTATATTCTTCGAGCACCCTAAGAGCGTTTTGTAGTTCGCGCTCCCAGGAGGCATAATGTTTAAGGTCATCCATATAAAATAGATGGGTGACCTTATGCCTCCCGTTGCTGGGTGGTCCACATTGATATCCGCGGGTTTGACGGAGCCCAACAGACAACGGCAGCAGTGAGATGCAGAAGAGGATAGGACTCAGGGAGTCACCCTGGAAAACTCCTCTCCTAAATGCCACCTGCTCTGCTGTGACTCGCTGTGCACCTGATGTTATGGTGAAGCGGATCTTCCAGAGCGGCAGCAGCTGTTCTATGCATCTCACTAGTGGTGCTGGTACCGCAAGACATTCGAGCAAGTACAACAATAGCTCATGTGATGTATCAAATACCTTGCGGTAATCAATCCAGACCATCGATAGATTCCGCTTGTATTGCACAGAATCCTGTGTAATACAGCAGTTTATCAGCAGGCTGTTCTTGGCACCATGCTGTTCATGTATCTGCTGGAAGACCGGATCAACAGACCTCAGTGTCCTAGCATACAAGATACGTGTAAATATCTTGTAGCAGGAGTTGAGGCAAGTGATTGGCCTATAATTCCTCGGGTCGGAAAGATCCCCCTTTTTGGGGATAAGCACAGTACGTCCCTCGACGAACCAGTCCGGAATCTGCTGCCCCTCGTTAAACCATGAGTTGAAAACTCGCGCCAGATGGCGGTGAGTGGAAGGAAATTTCTACCACCACCAGTTGTTAACGCCGTCTGGGCCCGTGGCAGCGAAGTTCTTGGTACCAACAAGTGCTTGTTGGACTTCCTCCGTTCTGATTGCGGGGCACACTTCTTCTGGCTCTTGAAGATGTCTGTGGCACAAAGCCTCGAAGTGTGCAATTGATGGAGTGTCGCTATTAAATGGACGCGTCGTTTCGTAGATTCCCTTCCAGAAGGTTTCGACACCTTCTACAGTCGGCGGATTCTCGACAACACGCTGTGGCTCTTGAAAGAGGCGGGAAGGATTCGTACGGAACAAATTGTTTTGTTCCATACTCCTCACTCACCTCTTTAATATTTTCCTTATCGCCATGAGCGTTCGGATCCTATCTAGACAGTGCCGCTTGATGGTAAGCATCACTGTCAGATTTAGAGTATGGTGTGGATGTCTTAATCTGTCTGCTATGCGCCGGATTCCGGGAGTAAAACTGTACCAGACGTCTTATGTTCCACAACACTTTGGATCCGAGAAGCGTGTTGTCTGTTCGACTGTATCTTGCCTTCGATTTTTTGTACACGCCGCTTGGCTTTCTCGACCCCGTGATTGGTTGACCTCTCACGGGGGACGAGTTGTTTCGCGGCGTTGTACACGGCACAGTTGATTTGACAGATGTCTACATCTTCCGGAATTTCCTCATCGATGACCGCGTCCATTCTAGCCAGGTCTTGTGGCTTTAGGTTAGCCCTGGTGTTAAGGCTAACCCTCGTCCTTAAGTCTACACCGGTGAACTCTAAAGGATGTTCCCCATCAGCTGGTAATTGCCGCCGTGGTACTGCGGCTGGCAGTTCTTCGAGCTGACGGAGTGCCCTTACGTAACCTGTCCTGAGCAGAAAGGATACTTGATCTCTCAGATGTTGTTGAGAGACGGCGCGATGCTCTGGATGCATTTCGCACCAAAGTGTATGCAATCGCGCCATGTATCCCCTTCGCTCAGGTTCGCTACTCTCGCGGCAGGTCAGTAAGTCATCCCGAAGTTCCCTCGTCCACTTAAATCGTCTATGTAAAATTGCATTGTCATCATCGTTAGGACCGTCCGGTAAGGCCCCTCCCATCTGTCCTTGACATCCATCCGACTGAGGTGAGAATGTGAGGAGCCCTTCTAAGGTTATATGGAACCATAGCAATAAGAGTAACAGGGTGGTTAGCCCTGGTACTCCCGGCCGACATTAGTCAGGCAGAGTTGCCTCTGCCTGTCCAGGGTGCACCAACGTGGAGGTTGCCGGTCCTTTGCACCCCTTATTATTAATATTATTTATTTATTTTTCTTTTCGGTTGCCCGACGCTAGACTGTCCTCCCGTGGCCTCCGACGCCTCACGGGAGACGCGCCAGCACATTAACCTCGGCCACTCCTCACATCCCGCAGGGTTAGTGACTGTAGGTTCCGGAATCGTGTGCCCTAAGCAGACGGAGAGAACCAAGAATGACCGCCTTCTGCATTTGGCCTGCCAGCCACTCAGCTGATCTTTGGCAGGCCGGTATGGTCTTTAGTTCCGAGAGCAGCGTAGGCTTTATCCCTCCGAGTACACCGATTATAAGGACGACCATTTTTACCGTGTAGCTTGGGTACAGCACTTGGAGCTCGTACCGGAGATCATGGTATTTGGTCCGTTTCTCCTCCTCCTTCAAGGTGATGTTTTTGTCCGCAGGTGCCGAGAACTCGATGACATACATCACCTTGAGTTGATGGTCGAGGAGGACTATGTCAGGCTTGTTGGCTTGGATTAGCCTAACAGTCGGGAACGAGTAGTTCAAGTAAATCCGGCATTTCTCGTTTTCGACAACGGACTCAATATCTCCGGGGACGTAAGGCAGCACTGGTGTCTGGTCTACCCCGTAGGAGTGCCTTAGATGGTAGTATAGCACTCGTAAAGCCGCGTTATGTCGGTGGATGTAGGCCGAAATCGCACGTATGGGGCATGCAGAAAGTAGGTGCATGAGCGATTCCGGCGCCTGATGGCAGGTCCTGCAGTTGACATCAGGAACCTCTCTATACGCCACACGCTGCTACGGTAGACCAAGGTGTTGATAACGCCATCCTGGCAGGCCATAATGAATCCCTCGGTCTCTGACTTAAGCCCGGCCGACCTTAGAAAGGCGAAGGTCAGCCTGGTCGATAAACCCAGTGTTTACATGTTCTTATAGAAGACACCATGCGGGGGTTTATCGGCGTACTGCCGAAACAGATTTTCCTGTTCGGCAGCTCTGATTCGGGCTTTCAGACAATTTGGCTGAAGTTCGGTGACTGACTCTACATCAACAACTCGCCGGCCTCCTCGCCTGATGTCAAATGCGAGACCGAGTTCATCTGCGAATTAAATAACTTGAAACTCGAACTTGGTTTTTAAAAAATTTTATTTTATTATAAAAAACACAAGTTAAAGTAAACACAAATAAACTGAAGTAATTCGTTAAGCGACAGGAGAGGAATGATAGTAACTGAGTCTTAATTTGGAATACAGTGGTATATATAGTTACAATTTGACTAGCACAGCAAGTGCTGATATAAACAATAGCCATTCATTACAATGATATTACTCCTCCCTTCTTAGATCGGGAATAAGGGTGGAATCCTTGTTGACGCCGGATCTGGGGTCGTTTCCTCTACCATACTTCCAGTAGGGTTGGTGCACTTGAATATGGTACTTCTGTATTGAAATATAAAGTATCCTATAATCATAACAACAATTAAGAAAACAATAATTATCATAATAATATTTAGGCTAGATTCGTTTTCTTCATGTTTTAGTGGTCTAATTTTCATTTTATTATAGGTTGTTTGAATTTTAGAAATTTCATCCAATTTAATTTCTTGTAAGTGTAGTCTTTCTGTCTGCTTGTGTGATGAATTAGGAATTTGAATTTTTGGTATTCTAGTATCTTCTGGTATCTTCTATTTCAGGACATTCGTCGTTCATGAAATATTATTTCAGAGGGCTGATTAATAGGAAGGGTTTTTCTTGGTATTATAATTTGGTTCTCTTTAGGGATAGGGAAAAGTTTAAAATAATCATATTTTCTTTTTCTACTAATGGAAAATAGATTGCTATTATAATTTTACCTTCTTTATAGAATTACTGTGTACTAGCAATTTTGTAATAAGATTGCATATTGTTAAAATTTGGCAAATATTTCTGAATATTTTTTATTAATATTTCTAGATTATCCATCGGTATTATAGATGGTTGTAAAATATTTAACTGTGCAAATATAATTGTGTTTTCTAAGTTATCTAAAATTTCATTTACTGTATGACAAGTTAAAGTTATTAAATTGATCGAACTAAATAGCTCTCAAATTTCGTTCATATTTTGAGGTTTATTTATTTTATTTATTAGTTCATTAACCTTATTTTGTCAACGTTTTTTATCACGTCTTCCTGTAATTGATTTTGATTATTTTCTTTCTGGTTTTATTTTTGCTTTGTGATAAGTACGGCTAGTTGATGTCTGTACTTTATTGTCTAAATCGGCTACTACTGTTATTTGTTTATATTTAGGTAGAATTTTATTTCTAGGATCAGCTTGTAGATATACAGGGCGTTCTACATGAATTGGACGTGGATCTTGTCTATCAGAATTAATATTTTCTAAATTTTGTTTTGCTTTATCATTATTTTGTTGTACTATTATATTTAGGGTTTTAATATTATCTACATGTTTATCGAGATAATCATTTACAATTTGTTCGTCTGAAAGGTCGAAAGGGTCTGTTAGATTTTCATTGCCTTTAGTTATTTGAAATGGTGTAAACTTTGTTACAGAGTGGATTGTATTATTATAACCAATAAGTGCGTATTTTACTAAAGTTTTTATATTTTTATTTGGTTCTTCCAAATTTAACGCTCTTAATTGTTCTAGTAATGTAGAATGAAAACGTTCTACAGGACTATTACTATTTGGGTTGTACGCTGTTGTATAATGAATTGTTATTTTATGTTTCGTACAAAATTGTTCCATTAACAAATTTTTGAATTCAGGGCCTTGATCACATGTAATTATTTTTGGTAAGCCAAAGTGTGAAATAAATGTTAGCAAGTTATCTAATATATCAACTGCATTAACTGTTGATGCATATGCTTGAGCAAAACGAGAAAACTATCTAAAATAGTCAAAAACGGTTGGTTTTTTACTTTAAACGTATCAATATAAATATATTCAAATGGATACGTACCAATGGGAGTGGGTTTAAATTTTAAAACATGTGGATGTCTTTCATATTTTGTTTTTTGACATATTTCGCAAGTATTTATATAATTTGTTACGTCGTTATTAATATCTGACCAATAATAAGATTTTAAAATTGATTTTACCGTTTCGTTTATACCTTTATGTGTTGTTTTTCCTTCGTGGTGGTATTTTATTTTTTCTAGCTGATCATCCTTTTTTTCTACATCTCGCAAAATAGTGGGGCATTCGACAAGTTTCAAACTGGAGTTTTTAAAATAATTTTGAATAATGTTGATTATTATTTCTTTTGATTTAGTTCTAAAATGTAGTGCATATAATATTTTAGGTGCAAAAAATTCTTTTATAACTTTGGTTAGATGTTCTTCTAAATTATCTGAAGGCAAAGTTATATAAAGCTTAGTTTTTTCATTATTATATAATTTTGTTCTTTGTGTAATTATTCTAGTTACATTATTTGTTACAAAGAATATTACTTGATTTTTATAATAATTTAGGGGTCTTTCTGATATTTTTATTTCTAAAATAGGATTTTCTGTAGCTGAATGTACAGTTTTATTATCACTGTTTTGTCCATTGTCATTGGCAGGTTTCTTTAGTACAATATTTTGGATAACATTAATTTTAGGTGATGTTTGATTTACTAAAGGTACGATATCGGCAGGGTTAAAGTCTGGGATATCTGTGTATAGATCAGGGAGACTATTATCCATAGGATTTTCCAAAAAAATCGTTACTAATTTTATTTCGATCTAAATCATCAGCGTTTGCGATAATTGAATCATTTCTTTCTAATGCGTTAATTTCTATACGAGATAAAGCGTCGGCGTTGGTGTTGTTTTTACCTTTTTTTATAAACTATATTATAGTCATATTCTTCAAGCTTCAATCTCCAACGAACTAAGCGCGAATTTGGTTCTTTCATATTAAAAAGCCATTGAAGTGGTTTATGGTCTGTCACGATAGTGAATTTTCTACCGAATAGTATCGGGCGATAATATTTGCAAAAATTTACGATCGCACATAGCTCACGTTCTATGGTTGAGTAGTTTTGTTCAGCAGGGTTTAGGGTTCTACTAGCATATGTTATAGGCAAATCTTGTCCTACATTTCCTTGACTTAAAGTACCGGAAATGGCTACGTTAGAAAAATTAGTTGTTAATACAAACGGCTTAGAAAAGTCCGGATATTGTAAAACAGGTGCATTGGTTAAAAGCGTTTTGCACTTTTCGAAAGCTTCTATAAATTCAGGTGTATGAATAATTTTTTCGTTCTTCTTTAAACACTTTGTTAAAGGTTTAGTAATATGAGCAAAGTTCTTTATAAACCTACGATAGTATCCGACTAAACCAAGAAAAGATTTAATTTCTTTCGCTGTTCTAGGTATAGGAAATTTTTGTACCGCAATTATTTTTTTCGGATTTGGTTTAATGCCTTCAGGTGTAATCACATGTCCTAAAAACTCAACATTTTTTGTTAAAAATTCCGACTTATCTAATTGAATTTTTAAATTTGAATCTCTTAATCTTGAAAATACTAATTTTAAATTTGAAATATGTTCTTGTAGTGAAGTGGAGAAAATAATAATATCATCCATATAAACTAAACAGATTTTGCCTTGTATGTCTTTCAATACATTATCCATTACTCTTTGGAAAGTCGCTGGTGCGTTCTTAAGTCCAAATGGCATTCGAACGTATTCGTAATGTCCATTTTCTACATTAAAAGCTGTTTTAGGAATAGAATCTTTATGCATTTCTATCTGGTGGAAACCGGATGCAAGATCGAGTGTTGAAAAATAGATACATTTACCTAATTTGTCTAAAATATCATCGATATTTGGTATAGGATACCTATCATCGATTGTTTTTTCATTTAATTTTCGGTAGTCGACGACTATTCGCCATTTTTGTTTACCGCTAGCGTCTAATTTTTTTGGGACTATCCAAATTGGGCTAGACCAAGGTGATGCTGAGGGTCTAATTATTCCGTCATCTAACATTTTAGAAATTTGTTTTTGTACTTCCGGTTTATGCACAAATGGGAACCGGTATGATTTTGTATGGACAGGTACTTCGTCAGATGTTTTTATTTCGTGTTTGACCTGGTTTGTAAAAGTTAATTTGGTATTTTCAATATAAAAAATGTCTTTAAATTTATTACATAATTTTAAAATTTCGTATCTTTCTTCGCTATTTAAATGATTTATACGTATTGAATTATTTATGTTTGTTTCTGGTTTGTATTGTTCATTGTCAGGAATATAATTATTAGTCTCAAAGTTATAGACATCAAAGTGTTCTTTTAACGGGTAACAGATAAGAGGGTTATCTAGTGTCACTGAAATAGTTGTGTCTTTGTAATTATAAATTTCAAAGTAAGCTCGTCCGTTTTTTGCAGATGCAGTTGTATCGGGTATATACAATAGATTGTCTATTGTGCATTCAGGAATAAAGATTTCTCCGTAATCTATGTTTACTGGGTAATCTTTTATCAAAGTTTCGAATGGAGGTATCTCGAACGTAAACGAGGTTTCGTAAGGTTGCCGATAATAAAACGGGATTGCGGTTTCATTATTTACTAACTACTGATTTGGAATGTCTAATGATAAATTTAATTTAATTAGGTCATTGAGTCCTAAAATTCCGTCAAAATATTCATGGAAATTAAATAATAAAAATTTTATTTGATGGTCACTATTAAATTCTTGAAAAGCTGGTATCGTAGCTCGATATCTAATTTCTTTTTCTCCTAATGATGTTTTTAGACTAGAAGGATTGTGATATATTAAATCAGGGAAATAATTTTCTGCAATAGATGGTTTTAAAATTGATGTAAAAGCTCCTGTGTCGATTAATAATTTAATATTTGGATTATATATTTGTACATAGGGTAAAGAATTTACTACAGCCGAATTCATTTCAATTAGGTCTGATCGTGTATTACAGGGTCCTGTTGAAAATTTGGATCATTTAAATTTATGTCGTCTGGTTGATTAGCAGTATAATCAACATAATCATAATTAGTTGAATAATCGAATGGTGGATCTGGACAGGCTAAATAATTTTCTTCCTCAATTTCTGAATATTGATATTGATTTTGATTTTCGTGATAGTCTTCAGTATCCGCGAAATTATGTACTTCTCTATTTGAATTAAAATTTGTTCTGTTAAAATTACTGGGTACTCTCGATTGAGTGGACATTGGTTCGGGTGTAAATTGATTTTGATTAGAAAATTTATTAGGTTTAAAATTGTTTTGGGGTCTACCAAAAACTTGCTGGTTTGTGGGGAACCTGTGTGGAATTTGTCTGGGTTGAACATTTATTGGTTGACTAGGGAATACTGGTTTTGTATACATGTGTTGTTGGAAATTTGGCATATTACGAGGTTGATTAAAATTTTGCATATTACGAGGTTGATTAAAATTATTGTTATTATAAAATGGTTTATGTGATGGTGGTAAATTTTGTTTAAATTGTGGTTGCGAGTATGATTGTCTATGATTGTAATTAGGCACTGATTGATTATTTTGATTACCTGGGTTACTTTGTAAAGTTGTAGTTAAATTTTTTGTTTGTTTAAAATTTTCGTCGTCAATAGTATATGCCATTGCTGTTTCGAGACAATCGGGTTTTTGTAAATCGATTTTGTCTTGTAATCTGTCAGGCAAATTACGTAGATATGTTTTTAGTGAAAGCGAATCATATTGATTTAAATAAATTAATTTTGTAGTCATAGGCATTTCTGTGTCTGAAAGACTGTTAATTTTAAAAGCAACTTTACTACGTGCTAATTGAATTCTTTGTGCAAATTGTATAGGGTGTTCATTTTTATATGGTTTTAAAGTTAATAAATTTTGTTCTAAGCAATCTAAACTTCTGTGATCACCAAAACTTATTCTCAAAGCAATTTTTATTTGTTCCCAAGTTCGTAGTTCTAACCTGGAACCTATTAAAATTTGAGCTCTTTCGGTTAATTTACCTAAAATAACTCTTAGCAAATATTTGTTTAAAGTCTCATCGTTAGAGCGATAAAGTTCAATAAATTGATCACATGCACATATAAAAATTTCTAAGCTATGTTCATCACCATTGTAATTACCAATTGTGTTTGCATAGGCTTGTAAAACTGTAAAATTTGGTTGTGATACTTGACTTCCAGTTGCCATTTTTTCTAATTTGGTATCTGATAAAATTAAAGATTTTTCTAATAGATCACTTAACAAATTTTCCATAAACTAATTAAGCTGATTTTAAATGTATATATATATATATATATATATATATATATATATATATATATATATATATATATATATATATATATATATAATTTTTTTTCGAAAAGAAAAAAAACAATAGCAATTAAATATAAGTGTAAAATTTACTAAAAAGTAATAGTATATAATTACTTTGACTATTTCAATATGAAATAATATTTAAATATATATTAAAAATTATATTTTTCAAAAATATAAACTTAAAGGAAATAAAAAGGATAATATGGAAAAATATTTCAGTATTTAAATTCTTCTTTAAATATTTCTTAAATATGTTCGAGGTCTCTTCGATAGAGTTCGAACGCAAAATTGTTGGCGTTAAATTTGACGATGACCAGATTTTCTTTTAATAGATATGAAAGGTCCTACCTTGCAAATCCAACAATCTTCGGGGGTGTTGTCCACGATGGACTGGTTGATCACGTTGATCAGGGATGCTTACGGTGTTTGCTGTACCGGAGTTCTACCTTCCTTCCTGTTTCTTCTGGCAAGCTACTCAGTTCACCTGCGGATTGAACCTACTTAATTCAGCCCAATATGTCTTCTCCAGATTCTTCTTCGATAGAGTAATTTGAAAAAGATGCACGATGCACTTGTACACTTGGATGAATTAATTATTAGGAATGAAAGTTCTTTGATTTGTCTGAAATTTTTGAAAAAAATACGTCGGAATTACGACAAAACGTAATTATCTACGATAGATGGACCGACTGACAAATCCGACCCGACTGCGCCAATTAAATAACTTGAAACTCGAACTTGGTTTTTAAAAAATTTTATTTTATTATAAAAAACACAAGTTAAAGTAAACACAAATAAACTGAAGTAATTCGTTAAGCGACAGGAGAGGAATGATAGTAACTGAGTCTTAATTTGGAATACAGTGGTATATATAGTTACAATTTGACTAGCACAGCAAGTGCTGATATAAACAATAGCCATTCATTACAATGATATTACTTGCGGCTCTTTTCGTTGCCTTGAACAATCCTGCTCCCACTCCTACAGTTTCGTGTTGTTTCACAAACCGCAAGAGGGGATCTGAGCTCCTGAGGATGTTACATGCCATACTCAGTACTACTCTGCCAGGCTCAAGAGTCCTCGGCCCCCCCGTTGACGTGGGAGGTACACACGAGGAACGGACGATCTAGGATGAATACTTCTGTGAATATTCATCATCTTGCGGGTATCTCTGTCTAATTGGCGCAGCTCATCTACCGTCCACTTTACTACTCCAAAGGAGTAGAGCAGAACCGGAACGGCGAGCATATTAGTTGCAGACATCTTGTTCTTCCCCGAAAGTTCGGAAGACCAAATCTTTCGGAGACGGTGTCTGTACTTGCCGCGGAGAGATTCCTTTATTTGTGTTACATCCTGGATGTGCCTTTGTTGCACACCCAGATATGTATAGGTCTCTCCGGCATCCAGATGTCTTAGGATGCTTCCGTCTGCGAGCTGCGCATCTTCAGGGAATTCCCCGCATCGTCCTCTCTTGAGGTGGACGACTGCACATTTATCCAACCCGAATTCCATACCAATTGCCCGCGTATATTCTTCGACCACCCTAAGAGCGTTTTGTAGTTCGCGCTCTCCGGAGGCATAAAGTTTAAGGTCATCCATATAAAATAGATGGGTGACCTTATGCCTCCGGCCGCTGGGTGGTCCACATTGATATACGCGGGTTTGGCGGAGCCCAGCA
This sequence comes from Rhamnusium bicolor, assembly GCA_029963845.1. Lineage (NCBI taxonomy): Eukaryota > Metazoa > Arthropoda > Insecta > Coleoptera > Cerambycidae > Rhamnusium > Rhamnusium bicolor. The sequence continues at coordinate 232,457 of JANEYF010002209.1, read as the reverse complement.
GACAACGGCAGCAGTGAGATGAAGAAGAGGAGAAGACTCAGGGAGTCACCCTGGAAAACTCCTCTCCTAAATGCCACCTGCTCTGTCGTGACCCGCTGTGCAACTGATGTTATGGTGAAGCGGGTCTTCCAGAGCGGCAGCAGCTGTTTTATGCATCTCACTAGTGGTACTGGTACCGCAAAACATTCGAGCAAGTACAACAATAGCTCATGTGATGTTGTATCAAATGCCTTGTGGTAATCAATCCAGGCCATCGAAGATTCCGCTTATATTGCACAGAATCCTGTGTAATACAGCGGTCTATCAGCAGGCTGTCCTTGCAACCTGCCATGCCCTTCTTGGCCCCACGCTGTTCGTGTATCTGCTGGAAGACCGGATCAACAGACCTCAGTGTCCTAGCGTACAAGATACGTGTAAATATCTTGTAGCAGGAGTTGAGGCTAGTGATCGGCCTATAATTCCTTGGGTCGGAAATATCCCCCTTTTTGGGGATAAGTACAGTACGTCCCTCGACGAACCAGTCCGGAATCTGCTGCTCCTCGTTCAACCATGAGTTAAAAACTCGCGCCAGACGGCGGTGAGTGGAAGGAAATTTCTTCCACCACCAGTTGTTAATGCCGTCTGGGCCCGGGGCAGCAAAGTTCTTGGTACCAGCAAGTGCTTGTTGGACTTCCTCCGCACTGATTGCCGGGCATACTTCTTCTGGCTCTTCAAGATGTCTGTGACACAGAGTCTCGAAGTGTGCAATTGATGGAGTGACGCTATTGAATAGACGCGTCGTTTCGTAGATTCCCTTCCAGAGGGTTTCGACATCTTCTACAGTCGGCGGATTCTCGACAACACGCTGTGGCTCTTGAAAGAGGCGGGAAGGATTCGTACGGAACAAATTGTTTTGTTCCATACTCCTCACCCGCCTCTTCAATGTTTTCTTTATCGCCTTGAGCGCTCGGATCCTATCTAGACAGTGCTGTTTGATGGTAAGCATCACTGTCAGATTTAGAATATGGTGTTGACGTCTTAATCCGGCTGCTATGCGCCTGATTCTGGGTATGAAAACTCTATCAGTTGTCTTATATTCCACCACACTCTGGATCCGAGAAGCGTGTTGTCTGGCCGACTGTATCTTGCTCTCGATTTTTTGTACACGCCATTTGGCTTTCTCGACCCCGTGATTGGTTGACCTCTCAGGGGAGACGAGTTGCTTCGCAGCGTTGTACACGCCAAAGTTGATATGCCAGATGTCTGCATCTTCTAGAGGTTCCTCATCGATGACCGCGTCCATGCTAGCCAGGTCTTGTGGCCTTAGGTTAGCCCTGGTATTAAGGCTAACCCTCGTCCTTAAGTCTACTCCGGTGAATTCTACAGGATGTTCCCCATCAGCTGCTAATTGCCGCGGTGGGTTTGCGGCTGGTAGTTCTTCCAGCTGACGGGGTGCCCGTACGTAACCTGTCCTGAGCAGAAAGGATACTTGATCTCTTAGATGTTGCCGAGAGAAAGCGCGGTATTCAGGGGCATGGTACACCAGGCACCATGCAACCGCGCCATGTATCCTCTGCGCTCAGGTTCGCTGCTCTCGTAGCACGTTAGCAAGTCATCTCTTAGTTCCCTCGTCCACTTAAAGCGTCCATGTTCATTGCCATTGTTGTCAACATTGAGACCTTCCAGGGGGGCTCCTCCAACCTGTCTCTGATCCCCATCCGATTGGGGTCGATTGTGAGGAGCCCTTCCTCTGAATGTCGCTGGAACCAGAGTGGTTAGCCCTGGTACCCCCGGCCGGCATTTGTCAGGTAGAGTTGCCTCTGCCTTTCCAGGGTGCACCAGCGCGGAGGTTGCCGGTCCTTTGCACTTATTATTATTATTTTTTTTTTCGGTTTCCCGATGTCGGTTAGTTCTCCCGTGGCCTCCGACGCCTCACGGGAGTCACGCCGGCGCATCAACTACAGCCACTCCCCACATCCCGCAGGGTTAGTGACTGTAGATACCAGAATCATGTGCCCTAAGCAGACGGAGTGAACCCAGAATGACCGCCGGTATGATCTTCAGTTCCGAGAGCAGCGTAGGCTTTATCCCTCCGAGTACACCGATTATAAGGACGACCATCTTTACGGAGTAGCCTGGGTACAGCACTTGGAGCTCGTACCGGAGATCGCGATATTTGGTCCGTTTCTCCTCCTCCTTCAAGGTGATGTTTTTCTCTGCAGGTGCCGAGAACTCGATGACATACATCACCTTGAGTTGATGGTCGAGGAGGACTATGTCAGGCTTGTTGGCTTGGATTAGCCTGACAGTCGGAAACAAGTAGTTCCAGTAAATTCGGCATTTCTCGTCCTCGACAACGGACTCAATACCTCCGGGAACGTAAGTAAGCACTATTATTATTGTAACGTAGGTAGGTTGATCCCATATGAGTAATTATTCATGATAAATCAAAAAGAAAAATTCTCATAAAATTCCTTTATTACTGTGACCGGTTTCGTGAACAAATTAATTACAGTGTATGTATGTGTTTAAAAGGACAAGCACGTTAAAAAATTTTAGAAAGTTTTTATCAAAAAAGTTAATTAGATACCAAAAAATTTTATATCTTACATTTACAGATTATTTGACTATGTTGCAAAACTTTTTTTAATTTTAATTTGACGACCCTGCTTTTTTATTTATAAAAATTCCTGTGTCTGATGATGTGAAATAATTAATTTGTTCACGAAACCGGTCACAGTAATAAAGGAATTTTATGAGAATTTTTCTTTTTGATTTATCATGACTATTATTATTATTTTTTTTTTTTTTCGGTTGTCCGACGCTGGACAGTCCTCCCGTGGCCTCCGACGCCTCACGGGAGTCGCGCCAGCACATTAACCTCAGCCACTCCCCACATCCCGCAGGGTTAGTGACTGTAGGCTCCGGAATCGTGTGCCCTAAGCAGACGGAGAGAACCAAGAATGACCGCCTTCTGCATTTGGCCTGCCAGCCACTCAGCTGATTTTTGGCAGGCCGGTATGATCTTCAGTTCCGAGAACAGCGTAGGCTTTATCCCTCCGAGTACACCGATAATAAGGACGACCATTTTGACCGAGTAGCCTGGGTACAGCACTTGAAGTTCGTACCGGAGATCGCGATATTTAGTCCGTTTCTCCTCCTCCTTCAAGGTGATGTTTTTCTCCGCAGGTGCCGAGAACTCGATAACATACATCACCTTGAGTTGATGGTCGAGGAGGACTATGTCAGGCTTGTTGGATTGGATTAGTCTGACAGCCGGGAACGAGTAGTTCAAGTAAATCCGGCATTTCTCGTTTTCGACAACGGACTCAATATCTCCGGAGACGTAAGGTGGTCTACTCCGTACGAGTGCCTTAGATGGTAGTATAGCACTCGTAACGCCGCGTTATGCCGGTGGATGTAGGCCGAAATCGCATATATGGGGCATGCAGATAGGAAATGCATGAGCGATTCCGGCGCCTGATGGCAGGTCCTGCAGTTGATATCAGGAACCTCTACACGCCACACGCTGCTACGGTAGACCAAGGTGTTGATAACACCATCCTGGCAGGCCATAATAAATCCCTCGGTCTCCGACTTAAGCCCTGCTGACCTTAGAAAGGCGAAGGTCAGCCTGGTCGATAAACCCAGTGTTTCTATGTTCTTATAGAAGACACCATGCTGGGGTTTATCGACGTGTTGCCGAAACAGATTTTCCTGTTCGGCAGCTCTAATTCGGGCTTTCAGACGATTTGGCTGAAGTTCAGTGACTGACTCAACATCAGCACCTCGCCGGCCTCTTCGCCTGATGTCAAATGCGAGACCGAGTTCATCTGCGGCTCTTTTTGCTGCCTTGAACAATCCTGCTCCCACTCCTACAGTTTCGTGATGTTTTACGAACCGCAAGAGGGGATCTGAGCTCCTGAGTATGTTACATGCCATACTCAGTACTACTCTGCCATGCGTACACTCCAGGCTCAAGAGTCCTCGGCCCCCCGTTGACGTGGGAGGTACACACGAGGAACGGACGATCTAGGATGAATACTTCTGTGAATATTCATCATCTTGCGGGTATCTCTGTCTAATTGGCGCAGCTCATCTATCCTCCACTTTACTACTCCGAAGGAGTAGAGCAGAATCGGAACGGCAAGCGTATTAGTTGCAGACACCTTGTTCTTCCCCGAAAGTTCGGAAGACCAAATCTTTCGGAGGCGGTGTCCGTACTTGCCGCGGAGAGAATCCTTTATTTGTGTTACATCTTGGATGTGCCTTTGTTGCACACCCAGGTATGTATAGGTCTCTCCGGCATCCAGACGTCTTAGGATGCTTCCGTCTGCGAGCTGCGCATCTTCAGGGAATTCCCCGCATCGTCCTCTCTTGAGGTGGACGACTGCACATTTGTCCAACCCGAACTCCATATCAATTACCCGCGTATATTCTTCGACCACCCTAAGAGCGTTTTGTAGTTCACGCTCTCCGGAGACATAAAGTTTAAGGTCATCCATATAAAATAGATGGGTGACCTTATGCCTCCGGTCGCTGGGTGGCCCACATTGATATCCGCGGGTTTGGCGGAGCCCAACAGACAACGGCAGCAGTGAGATGCAGAAGAGGAGAGGACTCAGGTAGTCACCCTGGAAAACTCCTCTCCTAAATGCCACCTGCTCTATCGTGACTCGCTGCGCACCTGATGTTATGGTGAAGCGGGTCCTCCAGAGCGGCAGCAGCTGTTCTATGCATCTCACTAGTGATGCTGGTGCCGCAAGACATTCGAGCAAGTACAACAATAGCTCGTGCGATGTTGTATCAAATGCCTTGCGGTAATCAATCCAGGCCATCGATAGATTCCGCTTGTATTGCACAGAATCCTGTGTAATACAGCGGTCTATCAGCAGGCTGTCCTTGCAACCTGCCATGCCCTTCTTGGCACCACGCTGTTCGTGTATCTGCTGGAAGACCGGATCAACATACCTCAGTGTCCTAGCATACAAGATACATGTAAATATCTTGTAGCAGGAGTTGAGGCAGCAAAAGCTACGTTTTTGTCTCAAGTGTGGTTGAATGTTATTCAGTTTTTGTTTTATATTATAGATTTCCAACTTTATATGATTATATAGTTTTAATCCGATAGCCTTTTTGTAGTAATCAATATAAAAACATATATTGTCTAATTTAGGTTTTAGTATTAAAATATAGTTTATTATAGGATTTATGTCAATTAGGTGTAGGAAAGTATATTTTCGTAATGTTACCTTAGCACGACCATATGAGAAAGGAAGTATTGGTTTGTCAATGTCATGTAATTGTACGTCTTGTGCAGTAATCGAACTAATTATTAGCGTTAGAAGTACCAGGTACAGCATAATCTGTAACAATAGATTTTTCTGTTAACTTTCTTTCTGGTTTTATTTTTGCTTTATGATAAGTACGGTTACTTGAAGTCTGTACTCTTTTGTCTAAATCGGCTACTACTGTTATTTGTTTATACTTGGGTAGAATTTTATTTTGAGGACCATCTTGTAGATATACAGGGCAGGGCGTTCTATGTAAATTGGACGTGGGTCTTGTCTGTCAGAATTAGTATTTTCTAAATTTTGTTTTGCTTTATTATTATTTTGTTGTACTATTTTATTTAGGGTTTTAATATTATCTACATGTTTATCGAGATAATCATTTATGGTTTATTCGTCTGAAAGGTTGAAAGGGTCTGTTAGATTTTCATTATTTTTAGTTATTTGAAATGGTGTAAACTTTGTTACAGAGTGGATTGTATTATTATAACCAATAAGTGCGTATTTTATTAGAGTTTTTATATCCTTATTTGGTTCTTCAAAATTTAACGCTCTTAATTGTTCTAATAATGTAGAATGAAAAGATTCTACTATTACTATGTGGATTGTACGCTGTTGTATAATGAATTGTTATTTTATTTTTCGTACAAAATTGTTTCATTAATAAATTTTTGAATTCAGGGCCTTGATCAAACGTAATTATTTGTGGTAAGACAAAGTGTGAAATAAATGTTAGCAAGTTATTTAATATATCAACTGCATTAACTGTTGATGCATATGCTTGAGTAAAACGAGAAAAACTATCCAAAATAATTAAAAATGATTGATTTTTAAATTTAAATGTAGCAATATAAATATGTTCAAATGGATATAATAGGAGTAGGTTTAAATTTTAAAACATGTAGGTGTCTCTCGTATTTTGTTTTTTGACATATTACGCAAGTATTTATATAATTTGTTACGTCATTATTTATATCTAGCCAATCAATCTTAAAATCTTATTTTAAGATTGATTTTACGGTTTCGTTTATGCCTTTATGAGTTGTTTTTCCTTCGTGATGGTATTTTGTTTTTTTCTAATTGCTCATCCTTTTTTTCTACATCTCGTAAAATAGTAGGACATTCGACAAGTTTCAAACCAAAATTTTTTTAAATAATTTTGAATAATGTTAATTATTGTTTCTTTCGATTTACTTCTAAAATGTAGTGCATATAATGTTTTAGGTGCAAGGAATTCTTTTTATAACTTTGGTTAGATGTTCCTCTAGATTTTCTGATGGCAAAGTTATATAAAGTTTAGTTTTTCGTTATTTTTCGTAATTTTGTTCTTTGCGTAATTATTCTAGTTACATTATTTGTTACGAAGGAAATCACTTGATTTTTATAATAATTTAGGGGTCTTTCCGATATTTTTATTTTTAAAATAGGGTTTTCTATAGCTGAGTGTACAGTTTCATTGTCACTGTTTTGTCTATTGCCATTGTCAGGTTGGTTTAATAAATATTTTGGATAACATTAATTTTAGGTAATGTTCGGTTTATTAAAGGTACAATACCTGCAGGGTTAAAGTCTGGCATATTTGTATATAGATCAGGGGGACTACTACCTATGTGATTTTCCAAAAAATCGTTATTAATTTTATTTTGATCTAAATCGTCACCGTTTGCGATAATTGAATAATTTTTTAATGTGTTAATTTCTCTACGGGATAAAGCGTCGCGCGTCGGCATTGGTGTTGCCTTTGCCTTTTTTATAAACTACATTGTACTCGCATTCTTCAAGTTTCAATCTCCAACGAACTAAGCGTGAATTTGGTTCTTTCATATTAAAAAGCCATTGAAGGGGTTTATGGTCTGTTACGATAGAGAATTTTCTGCCGAATAGTATTGGCCGATACAATTTACAAAAATTTGCGATTGCACATAACTTATGTTCTGTTTTAGAGTAGTTTTGTTCAGCAGGGTTTAGGGTTCTACTAGCATCTGCTATAGGTAGATCTTAGCCTATAGGGCCTTGACTGAGGATACCGGAAAAGACCAAGTTAAACGCGTCCGTTGTTAGTATAAACGGTTTAGAAAAGTCAGGATATTGTAAAATAGGTACATTAGTTAAAAGAGCAAGCTTCTATAAATTCCGGTGTACGAATAATTTAATCGTTAAACTGTGACGTACTTCGCTGCACTACACAAGAGCGGAAGTGTCACTTTGACGCCCAAGATTACTTACTATGCTGGTCGGCGAGGTTCTTCAGTCAGCAGCTAAACGGTAACAGACTTATTTGAAAAATCCTCAAGCTACTAAACTCTGCCAAAGGCAGAAGTAGGAGGGCGCGGTAGTCATGCGCGAAATATTGCAACTACGTCACCTTTTACCGACTTTTACCGAAATTCGCAATTACATTTGTATACATATGTGCCTTTATACTCACAAGATTACTTACTGTGCTGGTCGGCGTGGTTCTTCGGTTGGTGGTCAGACGGGAACTAACTTGTCTCAAAAATCCTCATGCTACTAAACTAATGCATTTCTATCTGGTGAAAACCGGATGCAAGATCGAGTTTTGAAAAATAGTTACATTTACCTAATTGGTCCAAAATATCATCGATATTTCGTATGGGATACCTATCATCAATCGTTTTCTCATTCAATTTTCGGTAGTCGACAACTATGCGCAATTTTTGTTTGCCGCTAGCGTCTAATTTTTTTGGGACTATCCAAATTGGACTAGACCAGGGAATGCTAAGGGTCTAATTATTCCGTCGTCTAACATTTTGGTAATTTGTATTTGTACTTCCAGTTTATGCACAAATGGAAACCGATATGATTTTGTATGTACAGGTACTTTATCAGATGTTTTTATTTCGTGTTTCACCAGGTTTGTAAAAGTTCATTTAGAATTTTCGATATAAAAAATAACCTTAAATTTATTACATAATTTTAAAATTTCGTGTTGTTCTTCGGTACTTAAATAATTTACACGTATAGAATTATATATGTTTATTTGTGGGTTATATTGTTCATTGTTGGAAACACAATTAATCTCAAAGTTATAAACGTCAAAGTGGTCTTTTAATGGATAACAGATAAGAGGGTTACCTAGTGTTACTGAAACAGTTTTGTTTTGGTAATTACAAATTTCAAAATAAGCTCGTCCGTTTTTTTCCCGGTCCAGTTGTCTCGGGTATATACAATAGGTTGTCTATTATACATTCAGAGATAACAATTTCGCCGTAATCTCTGTTCACTGGGTAATCTTTTGTCATTGTTTCGAACGCTGCCATTTCGAATGTAAAGGTGGTTTCATAAGGTTGCCAATAATAAAACGTGATTGTGATTTCATCATTTACTAACTGCTGATGCGGAATGTCTATTGATAAATTTAATTTTATTACGTCATTAAGTTCTAAAATTCCATCAAAATATTCACGGAAATTAAATAATAAAAATTATATTTGATGGGCACTATTAAATTCGGGAAAAGCTGGTATCGTAGCTCGGTATCTAATTTATTTTTGTTTTTTTTTAGACTAGGATTGTGATTTATTAAATCAGGGTAATAATTTTCTTCAATAGATGGTTTTAAAATTGACGTAAAGCTCTTGTGTCGATTAATAATTTAATAATGGGATTACGTATTTGTACATAGGGTAAAGAATTTACTACAGCTAAATTCATTTGAATTAAGTCTGATTGTGTATTACAGGGTCCTATTGAAAATTTTGATAATCTAAATTTATGTCGTCTAGTTGATTAGCAGTTTAAACTGTGACGTACTTCGCTGCACTACACAAGAGCAGAAGTGTCACTTTGACGCCCAACACTACGGCGGTGTTCACGGTACGGATATCTCGGGCACCAGTTTCTGTTTAGAGTGCAGAAACACCACTTTACTCTGTCGGCGGGACGATAGAGGCCGCGCAACTACAGTGAAGAAACGGATAAGCCAGGGGTCGGGAAAAAGGTGACTTACACACTACAGTTAATGAACAGACTCTCATTCAATATATTTACATTTATTCTATACACTAATTATTATTTACACTTTATATACACCTTAGTAACTACAACTTATACTACAACGGTCTTAACTATGGGCGAGCGGGGCAGTAAGCGGGCGGTCAAGCGGTGCGATACGGTAATCCGGTGATTGAAGCGGTGAACAGGTAACCAGCAATAATTAATCGGTCATAAGCAGACGGCGGACGGATACCAGGAGGGGAAGCAAGTGCCCATACAAGCACACTATGACTACTTATAGCGGTTATTTAATTTACCAAACCTTTATCAAACCTTGCTACCTACTTCCGGATCCTGGGCTGCTTCCTCTCTGGAGCGGTCGGGGTCGGCACGTCTGATCGGTACAGCGGCAGCAACGGACTGTCCTGGATGCTCTGAAAACTCCTCAAGCTACTCAACTTTGTCAAAAGCAGAAGTAGAATGAGACGCGGTAGTCATACGCGGAATATAGCAATACGTCACCCGAATTCAATTTAAAACAAACCTATACCTTTATACTCACAACAAGATTACTTACTATGCTGGTCGGCGTGGTTCTTCAGTCAGCAGCTAAAGGGTAACTGACTTGTTCGAAAAATCCTCAAGCTACTAAATTCTGCCAAAGGCAGAAGTAGGATGAGCGCGGTAGTCATGCGCGGAATATTGCAACTACGTCACCTTTTACCGACTTAGAAAAATTCGCAATTACATTTGTATACCTATGTACCTCTATACTCACAAGTTTACTTACGGTCCTAGTCGGCGTGGTGCTTCGGTTGGCGTTCAGACGGGGACTAACTTGTCTGCAAAATCCTCATGCTACTAAACACTGCCAAAAGCAGAAGTAGAATGAGACGCGGTAGTCATGCGCGGTATATTACAACTACGTCACCAGTTTACGGACTTTAAATACCAATATCTTTATACTCACGAGCTTACTTACTGTCCAAGTCGGCGTGGTGCTTCGGTTGACGGTCAGACGGGAACTCACTTGATTGTTTCCAGTCTCGGGGTCCTTCACGGTAGAGCGGGCGCAGGAGTGCCGGGGGCTAGATGTGCGCTTCGCGTTTCGCTATTCACGTACTGCCGGCCACTCGGCCTGTGTGGAATGTTTATCCAAACAGAACAATACTACCTATTTATAATTAACAATTAAACTATTATTAAAGATCAGCTGACAATACCACTCATAAGGGCGCAGTACTACAATGTTTAACATATCTTTTGAAACAGACAAATAGCTCCTAGTTACCTAACTTAAGTCTATAAAATAATCACTTCGTTACACCCCCTCTTACTTCGGATAAAAAAAATAATATATATATATATTTTTCTTTTTCCTTTCCGGTGTACCCTGGAGTGCGGGACTTACTAACTTAAACGGAGCCCTGTCATAATTAAGGCGCATACCCCCCACAGACCACTTTAAACTTTACTTGTGGGTATGTACACCTTTTACAACTTCAAACTAAACAAACTATTCCGGCTTCCAGGGTCGATTCTAACTATGCTAAAAAAAAGTTAATAAGTTATCCTGTCCACGCATCTGGACTTCCCTGCCAAACATATGGGGTTCCTTATTCCTGGAGGTCGGAGGTATCCTTCTCCATAGACTTCCTAAAAAAAAAACATCCTGGTAAAAAAAAACAAAACAAAAAGTTTATTCATCGAGGCGGTTTCCTCGGAATTACGGTAGCAGCTCGCATTGAATTCCTTTGGATACGGTGACGGTTTCCGGCGGAGACTGGTGGTAGTGGCACTGTACTCCTCGGGATACGGTGCAGCGGTGGTGGGTTTTCGGTACGGATCGGCGAAGGTACGGACGGGGCGGCAGTGAGTAACGAACAGATGATCGGGCGGAACACCAGCAGGATGACGTAGCGTCCTCCACTTCACGGTTGGGGGGACCTACTCTGCGGCTGGACACTAGAACATACAAACGGCTTTAGGTCTTTGATGTGTATTCTCGCATACTTCCTCCCAGTATCCGATTTGAGATCATACACGACCGGGGACCAGACCTTAGTCACGGTATACGGGCCGGAATATTTCGTTGCCAGTTTGGCGGCGAAATATCGGACAGCGGACGACAACGGATTATCGCGTTTCATGACTCGGTCACCGATGCGGCATCGCCACTCGCGTCGGCGCAGGTTATAATAATGACCCTGCGAGGTAAAAGCTCGAGCCAAGTTGACTCGGACCAATTGGAAGGTTTCTTTCAACTTCTCTAGCTGGTTGGTACGGTCTTCTACGGGCGGCGGTACTTCGACGGGTGTGTCTTCCGGGTTCTCGGTCTCATCTTGAAATACGGTGTTCGGTAGAGTTAACTCACGTCCAAAATTCAAGAATGCCGAAGTGAATCCGGTAGAGTCATGTCTTGAACTGTTCAGCGCCAGTTGGAAGTCGGACAGGTGACGGTCCCATTGGCGATGGTCCTGTTCACAGTACTGGGCAATCATTGTCTTGATGGTGCGGTTGGCTCGTTCAACGGGATTGGCTTGCGGAGTGTACGGCGGTGTGAGACGGTGCTGAATACCAAATTCTCTTAGCAGGGAGCGGAACACACGACTATCGTATTGGGTGCCGTTGTCACTAATGACGGTACGGGGACATCCAAAACGTGTGATAACTTCTTCATAGAGAGCTTGGCTTACGTTGCGGGAGGTGGCACTACGGATCGGTCGGCACTGGATCTATTTGGTGAAACGATCTTGAAACATAACTATATAGTTATTTTCTTTACTGGATCGTGGTAACGGTCCAACTAGATCGGTGCTGACGGTTTCCCAGAGATCATGATTAGCGGACGGTTGCATTTTCCCGGGAGTCTGCTGTTGTGCCGGTTTATATCGTTGACATTGCAGGCAACTTCGGACATATTTCGCAATGTCCCTAAACATACCTGGCCAATAGTAACGGCGGGCGGTGCGGGCGATTGTTTTGGCAATCTGCATATGGCCGGCAGTCGGGGCATTGTGATTTTCGGTCAGGACGGTGGGGCGGAGAGCGGTCGGGACACACAATTTCCATGGGTCGGCCAGCTCGGGCTCGGTCAAGTCGTTTGAATCCCAGAAGTGATGGAATAGCCGGTCATTACGAATGCAGTAATCCGGAAAAGCTTCTGGGTTTCCTTCGACTTCTGCTTTCTTGCGGTGGTACCAGGAACATTTTGGTGTTTCGGTTACAACACAGAGTTCCTCGGTATCGGGTGCGGAGGATGGTCCTGGTAGAGGTTGACGGGACAGGGCGTCAGCCACTCTGTTGAGTGTGCCCTTACGGTATTTGATCTCGAAGTCGTATTGCTGAAGGAAAACGCTCCATCTGGCTAGACGGCCGGCCGGACTCTTGATAGAGTGTAACCATCGAAGCGATTGACGGTCGGTGATGACGGTAAAGTAATAGCCCTCCAGATCCGGTCTCATTTTCTCTATTCCCCAGACGATCGCCAAGCACTCACGTTTCGTCACGGAATAGTTCTTTTCCGCGGAACTAAGAGTGCGACTGGCATACGCTACTACCTGGTCGTAACCGTGGATATTTTGCGTAAGGGCTACGCCTAATCCTTGGTCAGAAGTGTCGGTCTGGAGCGTGAACGGTTTTTCAAAGTCGGGGCAGGTTAAGACGGGAGCTTCGGTCAGGCATTTCTTTAGCTGTTCGAAAGCTTCCTCTTGTTCGGCGGTCCACTTAAAGCGGTGATGTTTCTTCAACAGTCTGGTAAACGGAGAGACGATTTGTGAAAAGGACGGTACAAACCGTCTATACCAGGAAGCTACCCAAAAATCTACGAATGTCTCGGACATTCCGGGGCGTCGGAAATTTTCGGATAGATTCCACTTTCTCGGGATCAGTTTCTATCCCATCGGCGGTGACGACATGCCCCAGGTACTTTAGGGATTTTCGGCAAAACTGGCACTTGTCGGGATACAACTGGAGGTTGGCCGCTCGTAGCCTGCGGAATAATTCCCGGAGGTTGTCGAGATGCTCCTCGAACGTTTCCCCTAGCACAATGATATCATCAAGATATGCAAAGGCGTATGGGTCCATTTCAGGGCCAATAATACGATCCAGCAGTCTCTGGAACGTTGCGGGGGCGGAATGCAGGCCGAACGGCATGACACGGAACTGGAATAATCCTCGGCCGGGAATGGTAAAAGCGGTAACCGGCTTACTGTCGTCGGTGAGGGGGATCTGCCAGTATCCTTGTTTCAAGTCGATGCTTGAAATGTATCGTGCCTTTCTGAGTTTGTCCAGAATGGCGTTGATAAACGGTAGCGGATAAGCATCCTTGTCGGTAACCTTACTGACTTTCCTAAAGTCGATGCAGAACCGGGGCTTCCCATCTTTCTTGCGGACTATTACGACAGGAGAACTCCACGGACTGTTTGACGGTTCAATAATCCCGGCGTTCAGCATTTCATTAACTTCTTTGTTGATGATTTCTTGCATCCTGGGATTTTGGGGGCGGTATCGTTGTTTAATGGGTTCAGGTTGCACCAGGCGGATCTGGTGCAACCTGGTGTGTCGTCCCCTGTACATCCTGAAAACTCGGTAGTTCTGTTGCCAAGAACCTGGCTAGCTGTTCCTCCTCTGGCTGTGACAAAGTCAACGAGATGCCTCCCAGTGGGCTACTGGGCGCAGCCAGCGGTTCGGAGATTGGGCGGTCATTCAGCAGCACCGTTCCGGCGGACGGGTTTACTTGGAAACGGTACTGGCTAAGAATATCCATGCCCAGTACCAGATCGGAGGACAAGTTCCTGAGGTGGAATAGACATTCAGAAAAACTGTCTTCACCTATCAGGAAATCGATCCGATATGCCCTGGTGACGGTGGCTAATCTACCATTTGCTAACTGAGCAGCCGGTACGGTAACGTCATCAGCGACTATGTGTAGCTGGTCGCAGACTTCCTTGATACGGTCTCCTAAGTACGACCGGACGGCTCCGGTGTCCACTAAGGCGGAGAAAGTTCTTCCAAACATTTGAATCTTCACATGCGGTCGGTTATCAGGACGAGCGGTGGCGGTGTCTACGGAGGCGGTCATGTTACGGGATCGTACCTGCCTCGTGTCGGTACGGTCCCCGTTTAGTTTCCCGTTCTCGGACATTGGCAGTCACGGGTAATGATACCCTGACGGCCACAACGGGAGCAGAACAACCTGGGAGGGAAACGTCACTCGCTGCGGAAATGTCCGGTCCTCCCACAACGCCAGCAGATGTTTCGGTCATAGGCAGCGGCGGTGGTAGACTGTCGGTTCTCAGATGGTTCCGCACTGCGGTAAGTCCTAGGGGCAGTTTGCGGCGCGGTTGGTGTGTCCTGCTGTCGGACGATATTTGGCGGTTCCTCCCGAGGGGTTACGGGCAACCTCGTATTCCTAGGCATGGGAACAGGTCGCTCAATGACGGGACGAGACTCTGTCTGTCTAGGCGGGACGGAATATTGTTCCGAGGAACGGTTTTCGAACCTTCGGATGGTATTTCGGCGTGGAATAGGCTCTCTACCGTCATATACCTGTCTCACCTCCTGTCGCAGTAATTCAAACCCTTTGATTTTTGCGGAGAGCGATGAGACATCGGTAAAATCATTTCGGCGGATATACTGTCGGTAATGGGGTAGGAGGTTACGGTACAGCCATCGCAGCTCTTGTTCCGGATTCAAGTCTCCATGCCGACGAACAAGCGTTTGCAAGTCGGTTAGGTAATTCGTAGCGGGCTCATCCTGCTTCTGAAGGCGGCGGCTTATGTCTGCTTCCAAGTTCTCTAGATAGTTCACGGAAAAACAGAACGTTCTAAAGTCCCTAGTGAACTTCGCCCATGTATCCCAGTGGGATTTATTGTTCCGGTACCACAGCAGGGCTGGGCCTTGGAGCAATTCCGGGAGTACCGGAAGTAGCTGTTCCTGGCGGATGTTGGTGTATGAACAGATCTCATCCAATCTTTCTAGGAACGCGTCTGGGTCGCCTTTTCCATTAAAATGGGTGTTCCATTTATGGACTTGTCACGGGTCTAGTGCCGGGCTTTCCGGGGCCAGTGGGTACGGTAGTGCGGCGGTAGCTCTTGCTAAGGGGGGCGGCTGCAGGGAAAACGGTGGGGGTATTGACGGAAAGACAGCCGGCGGCAACGGCGAGGTACATCCTTCCCGGATAAAGCGGATTAATCGTCGCTTCTTCTCTTCCACGGTGCCGGTTAAGTCGAGGTGGAATTTCCCTAATTCCGCGTCAATCTTGTCCTTCTTAAGTTTGTATATCCAGCTGAGGCGGAGATCTCCCAGCTCGATATTTCCGATGTCCTCGTTGGAATCCATCTCTTCCTTCTTTTCTTCTTCGGTGGCCATGTTGTTGGCGGAACGGTAACGGTCGGTTAACGGTGCTTCTTGGGGCGGAACGGTAACGGTCGGTTAACGTTTCTTCTTGGGCGGAACGGTAACGGTTGTAGATACTGACGGTTATGATCTGCTGACTTTGTCCTAGCGGTCTTCTCGGTCTGCGGTGCACGAGACAACTCTTCGACAGACCTAACTCCTAAACGGCAGGACGTATCGAGCTGCAAATAACTGCGTTGGATTCGGCGCCCTTGGTTTGCTCAAAAAGGAGAGATCATTCGGCGGATTTCTAGTAAGATCTGTTTCCGGTCAGAACTTCGGGTGAAATCGGGTGGACCGGTCCGGGTCCTCAATATATGGTGTATTGCGGTACCAATAGTCACCCTATATCGGTTTTACCGACTTTCGACTTTTAGTGTCGATTCGGTAGGCTTTTCTTCGACCACGGAGGTCGGATCGGACTGAAACTAGCGGCAATCGATTCCGCACCCTCGATTTACTAGAAAACGATAGGTCACACGGCAAATCGATTTTTCCACCGGAGTCGTCAAGAACTCCGGGCAAACTCCAGAAAAACGGTAAAACCGAGTTCAGACGGTGTCTTTCGATGACGACAACTCGGCAATTCCGGACTCGCTAGTTTTTAACTTTTGGGGGCGCTAGGGCGCACGTTTTTTCGACGGGGTTAGTCGGATCGGCCTGCAAGCGCTTGCAATCGGTTAGTTGGGTCCGGTTTAGTGCAGAACGATACCCCACATGCCTATATGGCGTTTGGGTACTCGGGGACGACTTCGGAAATGTTCGGGTCGAGTTCGGGTTTTGAGGTTCGGTTTCCAACCTCCTCTAGTGCCAACTCCCCTGAAACACTTTTCCGTGTCCCGGTATCTCTTCACGTTCCAAAGTTACTAATAATGCCTTCGCGCGTGCGCAAAAAACGGTTCGGGACTAGTTGGAATCGATTCCCCGTACTCGGTTTAGTCGAAAATACACCTCATATGTCTATCTACGACCTTTTCCGAAAAAAACAGTTGGTTTCAGGGACTGCCGAATTTCAGTAAGTTGCGATTTTCGGGTCCCTGCTCGGGCGCCAATTTGTGACGTACTTCGCTGCACTACACAAGAGCAGAAGTGTCACTTTGACGCCCAACACTACGGCGGTGCTCACGGTACGGATATCTCGGGCGCCAGTTTCTGTTTAGAGTGCAGAAACACCACTTTACTCTATCGGCGGGACGATATATTTACATTTATTCTACACACTAATTATTATATACACTTTATATACACCTTAGTAACTACAACTTATACTACAACGGTCTTAACTACGGGCGAGCTGGGCAGTAAGCGGGCGGTCAAGCGGTGCGATACGGTAATCCGGTGAATGAAGCGGTGAACAGGTAACCAGCAATAATTAATCGGTCATAAGCAGACGGCGGACGGATACCAGGAGGGGAAGCAAGCGCCCATACAAGCACACTATGACTACTTATAGCGGTTATTTAATTTACCAAACCTTTATCAAACCTTGCTACCTACTTCCGGATCCTGGGCTGCTTCCTCTCTGGAGCGGTCGGGGTCGGCACGTCTGGTCGGTACGGGCGGCAGCAACGGACTGTCCTGGATGCTCTGAAAACTCCTCAAGCTACTAAACTCTGTCAAAAGCAGAAGTAGGATGAGACGCGGTAGTCATGCGCGGAATATAGCAATACGTCACCCGAATTCAATTTAAAACAAACCTATACCTTTATACTCACAACAAGATTACTTACTATGCTGGTCGGCGTGGTTCTTCAGTCAGCAGCTGAACGGTAACTGACTTGTTCGAAAAATCCTCAAACTACTAAACTCTGCCAAAGGCAGAAGTAGGATGAGCGCGGTAGTCATGCGCGGAATATTGCAACTACGTCACCTTTTACCGCAATTACATTTGTATACCTATGTACCTCTATACTCACAAGTTTACTTACGGTCCTAGTCGGCGTGGTGCTTCGGTTGGCGCTCAGACGGGGACTAACTTGTCTGCAAAATCTTCATGCTACTAAACACTGCCAAAAGCAGCAGTAGAATGAGACGCGGTAGTCATGCGCGGTATATTACAACTACGTCACCAGTTTACGGACTTAATTCCGCATTAAATTTAAATACCAATATCTTTATACTCACGAGCTTACTTACTGTCCAAGTCGGCGTGGTGCTTCTGTTGGCGGTCAGACAGGAACTCACTTGATTGTTTCCAGTCTCGGGGTCCTTCACGGTAGCGCGGGCACAGGAGTGCCGGGGGGCTAGATGCGCGCTTCGTGTTTCGCGATTCACATACTGCCGGCCACTCGGCCTGTGTGGAATGTTTATCCAAACAGAACAATACTACCTATTTATAATTGGGTCTGGACAGGCTAAATAATTTTTTTCCTCGATATCTGAATATTGATATTGATTTTGATTATCATGGAGAAGGAAAGGCGCAGTAAGTGACATTTATACTCTAAATTAGATTTGAAGTTTATTACATATAGCAGTAAGTGCTGCATCTTTTGTATAGACTTTGGTGAATATATCTAGCTTAAACATGCCAGAACTTACTGGGGAAAATGGCAGTAACTGATAAAATGACCACAGATGTGAGAGCAAAAGGCAGTATCCAACTTTTTACTTGGATACTGCCTTTTTGCCTCCACATTCATTAACTTAAATAATATATTATGTGATGACAAAAAGCAGTATGTACATTCTTTCCGAACATACTGCCGTTTGCCTTGACATCACCTGATAATTTAGAACCAAAGTTGGAGCATGTGCAGTAGTTCTGTTTACTATTGCTTTGCTAACCACACTTTTTTATTGTTCTTGTTTTGACTCGTCTGCGTCGTACTGCTGCAGCTCTTTTATGTATCGTTAAAAATCGAAGTTCTGTTTTATTATTAATATGTTTAATTCACGAGGAAAATATTTAGTTTCCTTGGTTACCCAAAAACAATCTAGTGTAAGTGAAGACTTATTTGGTGATAATGAGGCGTCAACATCAGCACACGTGGATAATAATAATTATGAAAAGAATAACATTGTTTGCAACGAAAGTAATTTTGATTTAAATTCATTAAAAGGTAGGTTTATCACAAATTTTACGGAATAAATAAAAAAATATTAATAAAATTTTGCTCAAAAAATAATAAACTTTAATTTGTTTGAATATCAATATAATACAAGTTATTGTGTAGATTCTTATGGCTATAATAATACTAATAATAGTTATAATAATAATAATAATAACAGGCATTAGTCAGGCAGAGGCAACTCTGCCTGACTAATGCCGCCGGGAGTACCAGGGCTAACCACCCTGGTACTCTTACTGCTATGGGTTCCTTACAACCTAAGAAGGGCCCTTCACAATCGACCTCAGTCGGATGGAGGTCAAGGACAGATGGGAGGGGCCTTACCGGACGGTCCAAACGATGACAACACCGCAATTGTACATGGACGCTTTAAGTGGACGAGGGAACTAAAGGATGACTTGCTGACCTGCCGCGAGAGTAGCGAACCTGAGCGAAGGGGATACATGGCGCGATTGCATGCACTTTGGTGCGAAATGCATCCAGAGCATCGCGCCTTCTCTCAACAATACCTGAGAGATCAAGTATCCTTCTTGCTCAGGACAGGTTACGTAAGGGCACCCCGTCAGCTGGAAGAATTGCCAGCCGCAGTTCCACCGCGGCAATTACCAGCTGATGGGGATCATCCATTAGAGTTCACCGATATAGACTTAAGGACAAGGGTTAGCCTTAACACCAAGGCTAACCTAAAGCCACAAGACCTGGCTAGAATGGACGCCGTCATCGATGAGGAAATTCCGGAAGATGTAGACATCTGGCAAATCAACTGTGCCGTGTACAACGCCGCGAAGCAACTCGTCCCCCCGTGAGAGGTCAACCAATCACGGGGTCGAGAAAGCCAAGCGGCGTGTACAAAAAATCGAAGGCAAGATACAGTCGGCCAGAAAACACACTTCTCGGATCCAGAGTGTGGTGGAATATAAGAGGACGGGTAGAGTTTGTACTCCCAGGATCTGGCGCATAGCTGCCGGATTAAGACGTCAACACCATACTCTAAATCTGACAGTGATGCTTACCATCAAGCAGCACTGTCTAGATAGGATCCGAGCGCTCATGGCGATAAAGAAAACATTGAAGAGGCGAGTGAGGAGTATGGAACAAAACAATTTGTTCCGTACGAATCCTTCCCGCCTCTTTCAAGAGCCACAGCGTGTTGTCGAGAATCCGCCGACTGTAGAAGATGTCGAAACCTTCTGGAAGGGAATCTACGAAACGCCGCGTCCATTCAATAGCGACACTCCATCAATTGCACACTTCGAGGCTCTGTGTCACAGGCATTTTGAAGAGCCAGAAGAAGTGTGCCCGGCAATCAGTACGGAGGAAGTCCAACAAGCACTTGTTGGTACCAAGAACTTCGCTGCCCCGGGCCCAGACGGCATTAACAACTGGTGGTGGAAGAAATTTCCTTCCACTCACCGCCGTCTGGCGCGAGTTTTCAACTCATGGTTGAACGAGGGGCAGCAGATTCCGGACTGGTTCGTCGAGGGACGTACTGTGCTAATTCCCAAAAAGGGGGATCTTTGCGACCCGAACAATTATAGGCCGATCACTTGCCTTAACTCCTGCTACAAGATATTTACACGTATCTTGTATGCTGGGACGTTGAGGTCTGTTGATCCGGTCTTCCAGCAGATACACGAACAGCGTGGTGCCAAGAAGGGCATGGCAGGTTGCAAGGACAGCCTGCTGATAGACCGCTGTATTACACAGGATTCTGTGCAATACAAGCAGAATCTATCGATGGCCTGGATTGATTACCGCAAGGCATTTGATACAACATCGCATGAGCTATTGTTGTACTTGCTTGAATGTCTTGCGGTACCAGCACCACTACTGAGATGCATAGAACAGCTGCTGCCGCTCTGGAAGACCCGCTTCACCATAACATCAGGTGCACAGCGGGTCACGACAGGGCAGGTGGCATTTAGGAGAGGAGTTTTCCAGGGTGACTCCCTGAGTCCTCTCCTCTTCTGTATCTCACTGCTGCCGTTGTCTGTTGGGCTCCGCCAAACCCGCGGATATCAATGTGGGCCACCCAGCGACCGGAGGCATAAGGTCACCCATCTATTTTATATGGATGACCTTAAACTTTATGCCTCCGGAGAGCGCGAACTACAAAACGCTCTTAGGGTGGTCGAAGAATATACGCGGGCAATTGGTATGGAGTTCGGGTTGGACAAATGTGCAGTCGTCCACCTCAAGAGAGGACGATGCGGGGAATTCCCTGAAGATGCGCAGCTCGCAGACGGAAGCATCCTAAGACATCTGGATGCCGGAGAGACCTATACATATCTGGGTGTGCAACAAAGGCACATCCAGGATGTATCACAAATAAAAGATTCTCTCCGCGGCAAGTACAGACACCGCCTCCGAAAGATTTGGTCTTCCGAACTTTCGGGGAAGAACAAGGTGTCTGCAACTAATATGCTTGCCGTTCCGATTCTGCTCTACTCCTTCGGAGTAGTAAAGTGGAGGGTAGATGAGCTGCGTCAATTAGACAGAGATACCCGCAAGATGATGAATATTCACAGAAGTATTCATCCTAGATCGTCCGTTCCTCGTGTGTACCTCCCACGTCAACGGGGGGGCCGAGGACTCTTGAGCCTGGAGTGTACGCATGTAGAGTAGTACTGAGTATGGCATGTAACATACTCAGGAGCTCAGATCCCCTCTTGCGGTTCGTGAAACGTCACGAAACTGTAGGAGTGGGAGCAGGATTGTTCAAGGCAGCAAAAAGAGCCGCAGATGAACTCGGTCTCGCATTTGACATCAGACGAGGAGGCCGGCGAGGTGCTGATGTTGAGTCAGTCACCAAACTTCAGCCAAATCGTCTGAAAGCCCGAACTAGAGCTGCCGAACAGGAAAATCTGTTTCGGCAGCACGTCGATAAACCCCAGCATGGTGTCTTCTATAAGAACATCGAAACACTGGGTTTATCGACCAGGCTGACCTTCGCCTTTCTAAGGTCAGCAGAGCTTAAGTCGGAGACCGAGGGATTCATTATGGCCTGCCAATATGGTGTTATCAACACCTTGGTCTACCGTAGCCGCGTGTGGCGTGTAGAGGTTCCTGATATCAACTGCAGGACCTACATCCACCGACATAACGCGACCTTACGAGTGCTATACTACCATCTAAGGCACTCGTACGGGGTAGACCAGACACCAGTGCTGCCTTACGTCCCCGGAGATATTGAGTCCGTTGTTGAGAACGAGAAATGCCGGATTTACTGGAACTACTCGTTCCCGATTGTCAGGCTAATCCAAGCCAACAAGCCTGACATAGTCCTCCTCGACCATCAACTCAAGGTGATGTATGTCATCGAGTTCTCGGCACCTGCGGAGAAAACATCACCTTGAAGGAGGAGGAGAAACGGACCAAATATCGCGATCTCCGGTACGAGCTCCAAGTGCTGTACCCAGGCTACTCGGTCAAAATGGTCGTCCTTATTATCGGTGTACTCGGAGGGATAAAGCCTACGCTGCTCTCGGAACTGAAGATCATACCGGCCTGCCAAAAACCAGCTGAGTGGCTGGCAGGTCAAATGCAGAAGGCGGTCATTCTGGGTTCTCTCCGTCTGCTTAGGGCACACGATTCTGGTATCTACAGTCACTAACCCTGCGGGATGTGGGGAGTGGCTGTAGTTGATGCGCCGGCGCGACTCCCGTGAGGCGTCGGAGGCCACGGGGGGACTGACCGGCATCGGGAAACCGAAAAAAAAAAAAAAAAGGAAGAAAAAGAAATAATAATAATAATAATAACCGGCATATCTGTTTTGGCAGCACGTCGATAAACCCCAGCATGGTGTCTTTTATAAGAACATAGATCACTGGGTTTATCGACTAGGCTGACCTTCGCCTTTCTAAGGTCAGCAGGGCTTAAGTCGGAGACCGAGGGATTCATTATGGCCTGTCAAGATGGTGTTATCAACACCTTGGTCTACCGTAGCCGCGTGTGGCGTGTAGAGGTTCCTGATATCAACTGCAGGACCTGCCATCAGGCGCCGGAATCGCTCATGCACTTACTATCTGCATGCCCCATATATGCGATTTCGGCCTACATCCACCGGAATAACGCGGCGTTACGAGTGCTATACTACCGTCTAAGGCACTCGTACGGGGTAGACCAGACACCAGTGCTGCCTTATGTCCCCGGAGATATTGAGTCCGTTGTCGAGAACGGGAAATGCCGGATTTACTGGAACTACTCGTTCCCGACTGTCAGGCTAATCCAAGCCAATAAGCCTGACATAGTCCTCCTCGACCATCAACTCAAGGTGATGTATGTCATCGAGATCTCGGCACCTGCAGAGAAAAACATCACCTTGAAGGAGGAGGAGAAACGGACCAAATATCGCGATCTCCGGTACGAGCTCCAAGTGCTGTACCCAGGCTACTCTGTAAAAATGGTCGTCCTTATAATCGGTGTACTCGGAGGGATAAAGCCTACGCTACTCTCGGAACTGAAGATCATACTGGCCTGCCAAAAATCAGCCGAGTGGCTGGCAGGCCAAATGCAGAAGGCGGTCATTCTGGGTTCTCTCCGTCTGCTTAGGGCACACGATTCTGGTATCTACAGTCACTAACCCTGCGGGATGTGGGGAGTGGCTGTAGTTGATGCGCCGGCGCGACTCCCGTGAGGCGTTGGAGGCCACGGGAGGACTGACCGGCATCGGGAAACCGAAAACAAAAATAACCGGCATCACACTTGCGAAAAAAAAAAATAATAATAATAGTAAAAAAGAAGTTTGTTGCCATTTTTAAATTTTACAAGAAAGTGAATAAAATATTTTTAATCTTCTGTGACTTATTTATGATATTATTTTCGTACTTTAAAAAAAAATAATTTTAGGTAATCCTTCAACGTTACTCGAGATCGACGAATATGAGGAAATCACTAATTACTCTGATGATTCCATTGAGGATCCAAACTATGAAGCTGAGAGTTCTCCAGAAAGACCAGGCTGAACTTCGCCTTTCTAAGGTCAGCAGGGCTTAAGTCGGAGACCGAGGGATTCATTATGGCCTGTCAAGATGGTGTTATCAACACCTTGGTCTACCGTAGTCGCGTGTGGCGTGTAGAGGTTCCTGATATCAACTGCAGGACCTGCCATCAGGCGCCGGAATTGCTCATGCGCTTACTATCTACATGCCCTATATATGCGATTTCGGCCTACATCCACCGGCATAACGCGGCGTTACGAGTGCTATACTACCATCTAAGGCACTCGTACGGAGTAGACCAGACACCAGTGCTGCCTTACGTCCCCGGAGATATTGAGTCCGTTGTCTAGAACGAGAAATGCTGGATTTACTGGAATTACTCGTTCCCGATTGTCAGGCTAATCCAAGCCAACAAGCCTGACATAGTCCTCCTCGACCATCAACTCAACGTGATGTATGTCATCGAGTTCTCGGCACCTGCGGAGAAAAACATCACCTTGAAGGAGGAGGAGAAACGGACCAAATATCGCGATCTCCGGTACGAGCTCCAAGTGCTGTACCCAGGCTACTCGGTAAAAATGGTCGTCCTTATAATCGGTGTACTCGGAGGGATAAAGCCTACGCTGCTCTCGGATCTGAAGATCATACCGGCCTGCCAAAAATCAGCCGAGTGGCTGGCAGGCCAAATGCAGAAGGCGGTCATTCTGGGTTCTCTCCGTCTGCTTAGGGCACACGATTCTGGTATCTACAGTCATTAACCCTGCGGGATGTGGGGAGTGGCTGTAGTTGATGCGCCGGCGCGACTCCCGTGAGGCGTCGGAGGCCACGGGGGGACTGACCGGCATCGGGAAACCGAAAAAAAAAAAGAAATAATAATAATAATAATAACCGGCATATCTGTTTTGGCAGCACGTCGATAAACCCCAGCATGGTGTCTTTTATAAGAACATAGATCACTGGGTTTATCGACTAGGCTGACCTTCGCCTTTCTAAGGTCAGCAGGGCTTAAGTCGGAGACCGAGGGATTCATTATGGCCTGTCAAGATGGTGTTATCAACACCTTGGTCTACCGTAGCCGCGTGTGGCGTGTAGAGGTTCCTGATATCAACTGCAGGACCTGCCATCAGGCGCCGGAATCGCTCATGCACTTACTATCTGCATGCCCCATATATGCGATTTCGGCCTACATCCACCGGAATAACGCGGCGTTACGAGTGCTATACTACCGTCTAAGGCACTCGTACGGGGTAGACCAGACACCAGTGCTGCCTTATGTCCCCGGAGATATTGAGTCCGTTGTCGAGAACGGGAAATGCCGGATTTACTGGAACTACTCGTTCCCGACTGTCAGGCTAATCCAAGCCAATAAGCCTGACATAGTCCTTCTCGACCATCAACTCAAGGTGATGTATGTCATCGAGATCTCGGCACCTGCAGAGAAAAACATCACCTTGAAGGAGGAGGAGAAACGGACCAAATATCGCGATCTCCGGTACGAGCTCCAAGTGCTGTACCCAGGCTACTCTGTAAAAATGGTCGTCCTTATAATCGGTGTACTCGGAGGGATAAAGCCTACGCTACTCTCGGAACTGAAGATCATACCGGCCTGCCAAAAATCAGCCGAGTGGCTGGCAGGCCAAATGCAGAAGGCGGTCATTCTGGGTTCTCTCCGTCTGCTTAGGGCACACGATTCTGGTATCTACAGTCACTAACCCTGCGGGATGTGGGGAGTGGCTGTAGTTGATGCGCCGGCGCGACTCCCGTGAGGCGTTGGAGGCCACGGGAGGACTGACCGGCATCGGGGAAACCGAAAAAAAAAAATAACCGGCATCACACTTGCGAAAAAAAAAATAATAATAATAGTAAAAAGAAGTTTGTTGCCATTTTTAAATTTTACAAGAAAGTGAATAAAATATTTTTAATCTTCTGTGACTTATTTATGATATTATTTTCGTACTTTAACCAAAAAATAATTTTAGGTAATCCTTCAACGTTACTCGAGATCGACGAATATGAGGAAATCACTAATTACTCTGATGATTCCATTGAGGATCCAAACTATGAAGCTGAGAGTTCTCCAGAAAGACCAGGCTGAACTTCGCCTTTCTAAGGTCAGCAGGGCTTAAGTCGGAGACCGAGGGATTCATTATGGCCTGTCAAGATGGTGTTATCAACACCTTGGTCTACCGTAGTCGCGTGTGGCGTGTAGAGGTTCCTGATATCAACTGCAGGACCTGCCATCAGGCGCCGGAATTGCTCATGCACTTACTATCTACATGCCCTATATATGCGATTTCGGCCTACATCCACCGGCATAACGCGGCGTTACGAGTGCTATACTACCATCTAAGGCACTCGTACGGAGTAGACCAGACACCAGTGCTGCCTTACGTCCCCGGAGATATTGAGTCCGTTGTCTAGAACGAGAAATGCTGGATTTACTGGAATTACTCGTTCCCGATTGTCAGGCTAATCCAAGCCAACAAGCCTGACATAGTCCTCCTCGACCATCAACTCAACGTGATGTATGTCATCGAGTTCTCGGCACCTGCGGAGAAAAACATCACCTTGAAGGAGGAGGAGAAACGGACCAAATATCGCGATCTCCGGTACGAGCTCCAAGTGCTGTACCCAGGCTACTCGGTAAAAATGGTCGTCCTTATAATCGGTGTACTCGGAGGGATAAAGCCTACGCTGCTCTCGGATCTGAAGATCATACCGGCCTGCCAAAAATCAGCCGTCGGAGGCCACGGGAGGACTGACCGGCATCGGGAAACCGAAAAAAAAAAAATAATAATAATAATAATAACCGGCATCGCACTTGCGAAAATAATAATAATAATAATAATAAAAAAGAGGTTTGTTGCCATTTTTAATTTTTACAAGAAAGTGAATAAAATATTTTTAATTTTCTGTGACTTATTTATGATATTATTTTCGTACTTCAACCAAAAAATAATTTTAGGTAATCCTTCAACGTTACTCGAGATCGACGAATATGAGGAGATCACTAGTTACTCTGATGATTCCATTGAGGATCCAAACTATCAAGCTGAGAGTTCTCCAGAAAGTTCTGTTGGCCAAGAAAGCAACTTGCTTGATTTTATAAATGATACATCACCTAAAACACCATCAAATCATCCACCTAAAAAACGATGGCTAAGAAAAGAATCAGAAAGAATAGAATGGGATAAGAATAGTCATCGATTAAAGAGTCCGTGTAAATGTAAATACAAATGTATTGAAAATATAAAAGATGAAAGAAGAATAACAAATAACACACCACATGAAATTACACCTTTATCCCTGAAGGTCTGAAATGACTTTGTGTGGGAGAGGGCTACACATTTAGAGACAATGGACACACACCCAATATCCGAGTATACTACGATTAATCTCTCTCACAGAAAAATCCCAGTTCCTCGACCGGGAATCGAACCCGGGACCCCGAGGTTTCGAGGCAAGTACGTACCTCTAGACCACGGAGCCATATTATAGAATAACAATCTGGAATGAATTCTATAAAATGAGCTACAATAAAAAAAGAGCATGGGTGCATGGTCGAGTCATTCAGCAAAACAAAAAACGTAAAATAACGAAGATGGAAGTAAGCAAACGAACTAGATCTTTGACATACACTTTACCCGATCAAAATGGACATACTCAAATTGTATGTAAAAAGTTATTTCTAAGAACACTTGGTTATAATGAAAAGAATGATAAGTTCATAACAACAATGTTAAAAAATTCGACATTGGAAGCAATCACACCAAAGTTGGACAGACGAGGTTCAGCAGAGCCAGCAAATAAATGTGAGCGTGAACTTCTACGTCAACATATATTATCATTTCATCCTTGTGTAAGTCATTATAGGCGAAAACATGCGCCTAATCGTTTATATCTTCCAAGTGACATTACAATTAGAAGTATGCATACGGATTACATTAATCAGTACCCAAATAAAAAAGTGAGCTACTACACATACCGAAAAGTGATCTCCGACATGAACATTAGCTTCACAAAATTGGGTCACGAAGAATGTGATGCATGTATGGAACATATCCATTTAAAATCACATAATGAGGTCATCCAAATTCAAGAAGATTTTGACCAAGATCATACTCCTGAGATTGACAACTCCATTTCTACTAATTCTAACTCCAGAATTGATTCAAATGTATCAGCTCTTGAATCATCTTCCAATAGATATAAAAATACTTGTGTTCACTGTAAAGACTGGCTGAGTCAATTTGAAAAAGCTAAAATAAGCAGAGCAGCATATAGAAGAGATTTAATACAGGGAACTTCCACAAGAGTGGTAAGGAGTGTCGATTTACAAAAAGTGATAATGTTACCTCGTATACCAGGAAGCAAAAAGGCATGTTTTACTAGGAGAATTGTGGCTTTTCATCTTACATTTGCTTCGATGGAAGACCCGAAACGCAAGAAGGACAAAAATAATAACACATCTATTTTGTGGCATGAAGCCGTAGCTGGAAGAAAGGCAGAAGAAATTGCTTCTGCATATTATAAAGCATTACTGCAGGAAAGAGATGCTAGCGACGTCACGTACTGGACTGACAACTGTTCTGCCCAAAATAAAAATTGGTGCCTATTTACTATGCTAGCCATTATGATAAACTCTAGTTTAATTGCTGCAAATGAAATAACATTGAAATATTTCGAGCCTGGGCACACTTTCATGAGTGCCGATTCGGTGCATCATGGTGTGGAACTCTCTATGAAGAATGTACCACAAGGAAACATCTATGACTTTAATGATTTTGTTAAAGCTGTAGAAACTTCAAATGGATCAAAAATGATTGTCGTTCATCTCACGAATGAAGACGTTTTACATTGGGTGGCTGGGAATTCAAAGGCAAAAATCCAGAAAACCGGATAGGCCGTTACTTTCTGATGTATCTGCCATCCAATTTAGACGGGGCAGCCGCTATCTTTTTTATAAAAATAGTCTTAATGATGATAATTTTAAAGAATTTAATTTTCTGAAAGATAAACTTCAATTAACGATTCCACAAAAACTAAGAAATAATCCTAGAGGAATTCAACCACAAAAAAAACAAAGTATAATTTCAGAATTATGTCCACTTATGCCAGAAAACAGACGACAGTTTTGGTTAACGCTAACTGAAAATGATGTGGAAGACTTAATTGACAATCCTGAATAATTTTATTTATTTTCGTTCTTATTAATATGTATTTTAAATGTGTAGTTAAATTTTTTTTATTTTTTGACATATGTGTCCTTTAGTAAATATATTTATTTTTCACTCCTTTAGTCATTTTTTATTTTTCAAAAATATTATTATTAGTTACGGCCTCAAATATTAAAGCAAAATAATGATTACTGTTAAGGCAAACAGCAGTAACTGATCAAAAACAAACAAAAAACAGATTAACACTAAATTTAATATATTACAAAAATAAAAAAGCATTTTTGATTTAATTTAAACATTTGGTATTAAATAATTGAGTTACAATAAAAGGCAGCCAAGCCAATGCACTAAAATGCTATTTTCTCGACTTCTTTATTTTTTTCACTTACTGCCTTTTTCCTTCTCACGGCAGGATAGTCCTCGGTATTCGCGAAATTATGTACTTCTCTGTTTAAATTAAAATTTGATCTATTAGATTTATTGGGTACTCTAGATTGAGTTCGGGTGTAAATTGATTTTGATTAGAAAATTTATTAGGTTTAAAAACATTTTGAGGTCTACCAAAAACTTGCTGGTTTGTAGGGATTCTGTGTGGAATTTATCTGGGTTGAACATTTATTGGTTGACTAGGGAATACTGGTTTTGAAGACATTTGTTGTTGAAAATTTGATGTATTACGAGATTGATTATTAAAATTTGAGTTGTTATTGTAAAATTGTGGTAGATTACGAGAATCATTAAAATTTCGTATATTACGAGGTTGATTAAAATCATTATTATAAAATGGTTTAGGTGATGGTGGTAAATTTTGTTTATATTATTAAGGTTCCGAGTATAATGGTCTATGATTATAATTAGGCACTGCTTGATTGGATACTGGTTTACTTTGTAAAGTTGTAGTTAAATGTTTTGTTTGCTTAAAATTTTCATCATCAATAGTATATGCCATTGCTGTTTCAAGACAATCGGGTTTTTGTAAATCGATTTTGTCTTGTAATCTGCCAGGCAAGTTACATTGATATGTTTTTATTGAAAGTGAAGCATACTGATTTAAATATATTAGTTTTGTAGCTATAGGCATTTCTGCATCTGAAAGACTGTTAATTTTAAAAGTAACTTTACTACGTGCTAATTGAATTCTTTGTGCAAATTGTATAGGGCGCTCATTTTTGTATGGTTTTAAATAAATTTTGTTCTAAACAATCTTAACTTCTGTGATCACCAAAACTTATTCTCAAAGTTTTTGTCTTTATTTAACTCTTTTAAATAAATTTTGTCACATTTTACAGGAAAAAAATTGAACCTCGTAACCTGTAGAATAAATCTCTTTAATTCAAAACTTATTAGTGAAGAACTAACAATTTAGGCAACCAGATATACAGGTATCAAATGTCAACAATTATACCCTGGTTAATAATAATATTTCACTATCAATAAATAATAATAAAAAAAATAAGTCGATAATAGATAAGATTTAATGAAAATTATTTGTTTTATTAATTAATTAGTTAAGAGAAAAAAAACAAGATAATTTTATTAACATTTTCTGTATTTAAAGTGTATTAACGTACTTAAAGCATAAGATGAATTAAATATAGCACCTACCTTATGTATTTATTGTGAATTCCTTTATTATAATTGAAAACGGCAATATATTGTATAAGTTATAGTTATTTACTTTACTTAGCAGCTGGCTGTTACTTTAGTAAGTAGTATGGTAATTTTAATGAATCGGAGCGTTAATAGCCAAATTATTTGAGACATAGGTGCTCTAGTTATGTATAAGATTCTACTTAATCTTAAGAAATATGATATTGTCACATCCCACTACGTGAAGATAACCATATGAATTTATACCTTTATTATGCATATTGTATTCACTTATTACTTGTCTTTCATCTAATAAAGTTCTCTGTTTTGCTATTATATTTTAGTTCTTTTATTGTAAAGTTTGGAAATAATTTTTAAATAGAGAGTTATTACCGCGAAACGCGTAACTGGTGTCAGAAGTGGGATGCTAGAAGAGTTTTTTTTTTCTAAAAATTGAAAGAAAACGCTGGCTTTAACCACTAACTTCGACGTATCCGCCCTGAGAACGAAAAAGTATCCCCAAGTCAATTCCAGACGTTGGACAGGAGAAAAGTAGTTCCTAATTAAGGAAGAATCAAGAAACAATTTTTAATTTTTGTTTATGGAAATGAAGACATCTTTAATTTTTATTTTAATGTAAGTACGATTGATTTAAATCCTCAAGTAAAACTTTACCCACCTTATCCTTTTTGCCCTGAAAATAATATTATTTTTAAGGTTTGCATTTTTATTCTTATGTTTTTCAAACTTGTAATTGGCTGGACTGAGTAGGTCGAAAGCAACTTTGTGACATAAACATTAACACGCATATATACAATTTAAGAAACTATATTGACAATAGATGTTAAATTCAGCCTAACACGACAAATCATCTTATTCTTGAAATGAAAATATGCAAATTCTTGGAGTACTCGAGAATTGCTCTTCATACCGCATTTCAAGAAAAATACTTATATTGAGCCTATTAGATCAAAGGATATTTTGCTTGTCGACTTATATTACAATATTTCATTACTTCTGGTTTAGACAGAAATGATAACAATTATTTATTTTTCTCGTAACTAAATAAACATTTCACAACTAAGCAATAAAAACATTGCATATATCTTTTTCTACATATTTTATTTGTTCTTTAATTAATTGTTTTTCTATTTACATATCCACTTTCCTCAAAACAAAATTTATAAACCAAATTTTAGAATATTTCTCCATAATTTAAAAATAAAACGACAATATCGAGTGTGAGATAGTCAACTAAATATTAAGCTAAACCTAAATAATCACTTTGATAAATACGTATATCTCAAAACCTGCTTCAGCTTAATTTTAAAAGACCACACAGTACACAGTATGGAAATTAGAACCAAACTATGATTTATATAAAGATAACTGTAGGAGGCAGCACCACAGAGGGCCCCACAATGTTAGTATTAGTTTGGTTGTAATACACATTAACTTATAAAGTCAATACACACACACGCGCGCGCGCACACGCACACACACACACACACGCACGCACGCACGCACGCACGCACTCACCCACCCACGCATCCCCCCACGCACCCACCCACGCACGCACACGCATGCACACGCACACACGCACGCGCACGTGAACACACACACACACACACCTATACATGTCTTCAAGTCATTGTGGGGACACAGGATATTTACAATGTTGTGGGGACTTTGAAAGTGTATACGTAGCTATGTTGGTTACGTCATGCTGATTACACAGGTATTTTTCATTTTACAATACACTCGCTCGCTTTCGAATAGACTCCTAAAGATATTGGGGGGACATCTTATATGTAATATAAATTGTGTATACGTGTACCCACTTTAATTGCCAAATAAAACTTGTTTATATGAGTCCCCACAATAATTTAGATCAGTTGGTAGTAATTAATAGGGATCACAACCGGTTTAAGATTAATTAATTATCGTTCCCGAAGAGACATCAAGTCTATTTTAATGCAAAAGTTACAAATTTATACTTTTAAAATGAATTTAATATTACAACATTCTCGCGTGGCTGCTGGTTGTAGAAAGTCTTATAATTGTAAACGTTTAAAATGAATACATTATAGTTAAAACTGAATTTAAAATATCCACCTGCTCACGTCGGCAGCTAGTGGTAGAAAGTGTCTCGACTTGTCTGAAATTTTGTATTTATAAGGATGATGTCGTTATCTATTGCGAGGTTAGCATGATGTCATCTTTTTTGATTTGTCCTTGCGAAATCTCTTTGTGAGTTAGTGCAACTGGTATCGTTTAAAATTTATTTGATACAAATGCAGAAATTTGGCTTTTACTATTGCAAAATGTTGTAGGACGTCTCGGAGTGTAATCAAATCGTTCAGATCTGTTTGTAATTGTTGTTTATGAATTTCTCTTGGAGTTCTGGTCAATTTTACTTCTTCGAATGCATGGCGACGCCTGCCGTCGTATTTATATTACGGAGCGGTTTTTTAATGAAAATTTTACTGTTTTGGCTTTTAAAAATCGGAAAATTGAGATAAAAAATTGCGGTTTGAAGTTTTGAATATGGTTTTTTATTCTTTATCCAATTTGCTGAAAAAAAAGTGGTGACATTTTATATTTTAAGCCCTTGTAGTTTCGGTTTTGGGAATTTTTGAAATGTTTCTAATGGCTGAGGGCCCTTTATGTGATCTGGGTGATTTTTTGGCAATAGCATTTTTTCAATTTTGTTATATTTTCTGTAGAATTTTTGTTTTACAACAATCTGAATCACGCGCTCGCCCGTGTTCCTGTCTATAAATTTGCGAGGTTGCATATCCCCACAAAAAAAATCATTAGGCGCTAAGTTGGGAATCTTAGTGGCCATTTTATTATGCCTCTTCCACTTATAAGACGATCGGGAAAAGTGTTGTCCAAAAAGTCTTGCACCCTTCTAGCATTATGAGCAGGACAATCGTCTTGTGGGTACCAAATCTCCCCAAAGTTGACGTTAAGCTTGAACAGCCGAAATAATCTGATTCTGCAAAATGTTTAAATATTTGTTGACATCTAAGTTACCGTCAATGAAAATAGGACCAATGACATGATCACCTAAAATGCCGCCCCAAACATTTAACTTTTCTGGAAATTGAGTACGTAATGGCACACTGAAATGTTTATTTTCCCTAGACCAATATCAACCCACAGAAGAATTATACCGGCCATGTATGGAAAAAGATGTTTCATCAGTGAATAAAATATTCTTGAGAAGATTTTCGTTTTCATTAGCTTTTTCCATTAAGGTTTCACAAAAAATCAATTCGTTTCGTACAGTCTTCAAGAAAAATTTCTTGGGTAATCATAATTTTGTTACAGTGGTACATATTTCTATTCAGAATATTCCGCACTGTCCGCTCTTGTACACCAACTTCTTGCGAGATTTGTCTAGTCGAACAAGGTGCATTATTACCTCGGTGAAACTACAGACTTTATTTCTTCGCCTTTCCCGATCTTCCCTTAAGTAAACTTTAGGCTCGTCTTCGTTATTTAAATGACTACATTTTCTGCAATTTGTAGCACATCCCACAGACTCAAACTTATGGATAATGTTTAATACAGTTTGAACCGTCGGGATAGGATGATTTTCAAATGTAAAAATAAAACGCCCGATAACTCCTTCAGCAGTATTACCGCCATAATACCACTTAATATTTGTACTTTTTCTTTAGTTGCATAAACATACATTTTCAAGGAGAAATGCCAGTTTAACACCACATTAACTGCTGACGCGATAATAAAGGAAATGAGACAAGAGCAACATGAGAGTAGTTCACCACGTGATCACAAAATTGGTTAATGCACTGTTGCCAGATTGTGAAAGTGTGATTATAAGAAAGTAACAATGAAATTAACAGATTTTAGAAAAAATCACCAGATACTTCAAATAATACGCCATTATCTAAAAACTTTATTATAAAAAAATAAATAAAAAAAGTAAAATAGTTACAAGTACATTAAATAGAAACTTTTCAAATAATAACAATAATTGGCTGTTAAGTTCGACTTCAGAAATTATATTATCATCTTCATTTTCGTTTATATTTTTGTATAATATTATGTAATTTTATAAATATGAAATCATTTTTTCATTTGGTGAACTTGAGACAATTTTGTGATTCTTTCACGCATTCTGAATTTAATAAAATACCAATTTATTTCTGGTTTTAGGTTTAATCTTTTTGGTTTTGATTAAATTACGTTAACCTTTGAATGAATTCTTTCACATGTCGCACTGAGGGCAGTCCGCACTCAATGCAGAAAGAACGGCAGAGCTCTCATTTTTCGTGCGTAGCATTTATTTTATAATTATAAAAAAAATGATCGTACCTGCATGAACATCGTATTGCTGCCCTACTACTAACTAGATGGCGCCAAATGTTCATCACAGTTAGTAAAATGTTCATCACAGTATTCATTGCATTGAACTTTACATGAAACGATTTAAGTTACGTCTCAAGGTGTAAATAATTTTATAATGACGTTCCCAAAATATTATCGTAGATTATGCCATTATTAGAGGTTCCATTAACAACTACTAGTTAAAATTCCAAATTGTAGATTTTGGTAATTGCCAGGCATCTGGCAACACTGTTGTTTATTCTATCTACAATAAACTGAGCGTAGAAAGGGAACAGATCAGATGTGGAAGGGATGTGATGACTGAGTGATGACTGCGTGGGAGGGATACGTAGAGGCGTGCCTCCGTTACACAATAACGCATAAAAAGCAACAGTGATGCACAGTCTTTTTCTGTCGCATTCATAATTTTGTTGTTTTTATCCTTTATGCACACTCACAATGTGTGTACTGTAAAACGAACGAGTGATGGTGAGTGGTTGCGCAGATACCGTTACTCCCTACTCAAAGATAACTGGTGTGACGAATTGAAGTAGAATACCAGTGGCGTGTAAATTATAATAAATTAATGTGAATGCAAAGAAAATACTTACATTAAGAAGTACTTAATAATTGTTATCCAATCACTACATTGTTTTCATAGGTTAACAGCGGTTAATACGAGTAATTATTTGACATTTACTATAAAAAAACAACATAAGATAATACAACAAATAACCACAAAAACAGAGTTAATATGTAATGCCTCTGTTTATTTATTCTGCTCTGGCCGAAGAGTGGGATAACGTTGAAATTTGGTCAACGACACATGCCCACCGCTCGCCATCACTCGTCTGTTTTTCAGTAGCTACAAATAAAAAAAAAAGAATAATACCTTAACAGTTTTTATTTTATTTATATCTCTCAGATTTGTGTTTCTACAACCGTTAGAAGGCAAAGTGATTATAATATAATACAATCCTGTGTCTGTAACCATGATAAAACAATCACAAAATACAAGTGGAGCAGTGCTTGATTTTAAGATGAAGCAGTGTGATATATTTATACATATATCGATATATTTACCGATTTATCGCAACAAAATATCGATGTGAATATATCGAAAATATTTCAACAAATATATCAATATATCTTATATATCGATGTATCGTTGTCATTCCAATTTTTCCGTGTAAAGTTATCAACATTTTCATCTTCTGTAAACCCGTGTTGTATGTAGAGGTTCTTAATATCAACTATAAATTCTGCTGCCAAGTGCTTCTGTACTTATTTTCACCATGTCCCATTTATGCGGTTTCGGCCTATATCCACCAACATAAGGCACCATTACGAGCGCTATATTACCATCTCAGGCATTCGTATAGGGTAGACGAGACACCAGTGCTGCTTTACGTTCCCAGAGATATTCAGTTCGCTGTCGAGAATGAGAATTGCCGGATTTCCTTGAACTATTCGTTTCCGCCAATCAGGTTAATCCAAGCCAACAAGACTGACATACTCCTCCTCGACCATCAACTCAAGATTATGTATGTTATCGAATTTCAACACCTGCTGAGAAAAACATCACCTTGGAGGAGGAGAAAAAACGGACCAATTATCGCGATCTTCAGTATGAGCTCAAATGCTGTACACATGCTACCTAATAATCGGTGTACTCGGAGGAATAAAGCCTACGTTACTCTCGGAACTGAAGACCATACCGGCCTGCCAAAAGTCAGCCGAGTGACTGGCAGGCCAAATGCAGAAAGCGGTCATTCTGCTCGTAGGTTTTCTTCGTCTGCTGGGGAGTGGCTGTGGTAATTCGCCAGCGCGACTCCCGTATGGTATCGAAGGCACCGAGAGGAATGTCTGGCATCAGCTATTCCGGAAAAGAAATAATAATAATAATAAACGTTATTTATTGCTTAACCCAAAAAGATCGTAGATCGAAATCTTTCTGCCTATAAGTTTTGTACAAGGTGCCTGTTACATTAAAAGTATTCTATGTTTTGAAATGAAGACCTCACTGCAAAAACGATGGGGGTCACTTTTTTTCATGAAATGAATTATGTATACCGACAAATAGCTCAAAGCTGGTAGAATATACTGACACTAGTTTCACGGCAATATAGTTGAAGGTCTAATAGTTAATCACAAAATAAAATTCACTATCCACCAAAAAAAACGCTGAGGGTCTCTCGAGAACATGGCAAAAGCGATGAACGTCAAATGCATAATTTTAACAGAGAGCGGCTAAATATGTTAGTGTTACTTTACGGGTTCTGTGTTTGAACAGCTGATTAGTAATATTATAACCTAAAAATTATTAGAATTAGTGTGTTAAGTCAAGAGTATAGTGTTTTGTTACGTTAGGATGGAGAAATCGGTAGAAAATAGTGACATGGTTACAGTGAAAAGTTGAGTGTAGGTTCAAGAAAGAGGAAATGTACTGGAAGATTGACACACGTTATGAAAAAACTACGGTTATCTACTCACGAGTTGGGGACGGATTGTGAGTATGTAAGGTATAATTGTTTTAAAAAGGTAACACTTCCTGAAAGAAAACGGATCATCATGGACTTCAATGAAATGCTAACTAGAAGCGAACAAAATTCATATCTTTCCAGTTTAATAACAATTTTTCAAATAAAAAAAAGCAGACCACGACAACATGAAGACGTGGCAAAATTTCATGATAAGGCTTACTCCTATAAAGTAAGAATTAAATTTGAGAATAATGTTATTGAAGTGCCTTTCTGTCAGAAGGCATTTTTGTCTCTGTATGGAATCACCGGAAGGCGTTTGCAAACAATACAAACGTGCCTGAAAAAGTGGCAAAGCGCCAATGGATATGAGGGGACAATATGTTCAAACACATTGTACAAAGCTTGCTGCTATTTTGGAAGCTGTAAGAAATCCTTTAAAGGTAGGAAAAGTCATTATAGCCTAAAAAAGGGTACTATGGCATATTTACCAGAAACTCTCAACATACAAAAGATGTACAATATGTACAAAAGACTTAAAACTCCCTGCTGTGTCTTACGAATATTATCGGAAAGTGTTCAACAATGACTTTAATGTTCAATTTGGTTATCCACGCATTGACACCTGCAGCTCATGTGATAAATGT
Organism: Rhamnusium bicolor; assembly: GCA_029963845.1. Classification (NCBI taxonomy): domain Eukaryota; kingdom Metazoa; phylum Arthropoda; class Insecta; order Coleoptera; family Cerambycidae; genus Rhamnusium; species Rhamnusium bicolor. The sequence continues at coordinate 194,567 of JANEYF010002209.1, read as the reverse complement.
AATGCAGAAAAAACAAGTTTACAAAAGAAAAGCGAAGAAACACCTGTAACAGAAAATAAATTGAAAAAAATGCGACGTATAGAAATTGAAAATGAAGTTCACTTGAAAAAAAGCAGAAAAGTTTTATGCTCGGAAGAGACAAGCAAGAAAGATGGGTATGCAGAGTTCAGAATTTGAAAGTATAGCCATGGATTTTCAAAAGAACTTGCCGGTTCCGAATATACCAACAAATGACGTGTATTATAAACGTCAACTTTCTTTCTATTCTTTCAATATTCATGTTCTTTCTTCGGCTGCATCCTATTTCTACTGTTATTCAGAAGGTATAGCTGCTAAGGGATCTGAAGAAGTAATTTCTTTTCTGCATCATTTTATATTCACTCAGTTAGATCCTAAGGTGAAAATACTTGAAATATATAGCAACTCATGTGGGGGGTAAAATAAAAACTATAATATCTTTAGATTCATTCATTATGTAGTTGTTACTGCTAAAAGGCTTGGCAGCATAAAAATTATATTTTCGATTCGGGGCCATTCTTATATAGAGTGTGATAAGAATATGGGCCTTATCAACCAGCGTACCAGAGTTGAATTACCTAGTGATTGGGTCGACGAGTTCAAGACATCAAGAACTAAACCTGCCCCTTTCGTCGTACTAGAAGTGGATCAATCATTCATTTGCCAATGGAAAAAGTACCTTGGCTCCACGATACATATTAAAATGTCCTTTTGCAGTGAGGCTAATCCGCGAAATATTGGTGGAAGCGATTTATCCTCAATATGTATCACATCGAGCAACCTACAATGGATCTTTCGAGACTTCAGTAATTTGCACAGCCAGCATTCCCCAAATCCATGTACCAGGCCCAGAGAATTTCTTCTTCCAGACAAAAGCTACACAGGTAATTTATGATCAAAATTTTATTTGTATCAATATATAGAGCGATGAATATCCGTTTACTGAACCTTTACCAATTACTCTTGAAAAATGGGAAGATTTGCAGCAACGTTTTGCGACACTCAGGCGGCCAATGATTTTTTTCAGTAATCTTGCTCACAAGACAACAAGAAAAGTATTAAAAAAAAACTCTTCATCAAATTATTGAATTCGACTCCGATGAAGAACAAAACAAAAGTAAGCCAAGTAAAAAGACTAAAAAGAAAGTGGACAAAAAGGTAGTGAAGAGGAGTGGTAAGAAGAAAGGGAACTAGTATCTTTATAAACTATTACTGTAATGTTATTAATAGATGATTGGATACTTTGGTATATTTTTATTTACGACTCTCATCGTTTTTGCAGTTTTTTTGTAGTTTAAGCCAAAATTTTAATTAAGAAAAAAACTGACAAACTCAAAGCACTTGCTTTTTTTCTATAATGACTAATAAATGATACATAAAATGTATACAATTTGCTTTCTTATCGTTGTCATGCTTCACGAGTCTTTCCGTTTTAAACATTAAAATGCATTTGTTGGCGAATTAACTAAAAGTGACCCCCATCGTTGTTGCAGTGAGGTCTTCAAATGAGAAATTAATATAATTTTAGAACAATAAAAAAGCTCATAACTAAAGATTGAACATATGATACTATATTTTATTGCAGAACATCTTCCACTGAAGCCTGAACTTTGTCGTAAAGGGTCAGTTCTGGGAATTAGCGTTTAGATCGTGACTGTCTGTTTCGATTTCTACATTTGGATTGAATCGAATTGATGTTGTGGGGACAAGAAACAAACTTTTTGACAGATCTCTGAATCAAAGGTCTATTATTGGCTTTATATGCGTTCATGTGTTCAGAAATTCATTTTAATGATTGTGTTGGGGTTTACCTGAATTCCTCACTTTAGTAAGTTGAAGTTTTGGCCACTTTTATGTTTTGCGATGCTGGTTTTCTGCAGGTCATAAATAAACTTGTAAAACTATACAAATAATTCTATTTAAAAAATGATGACTTAAATTGTGACGACGTAATTAGTTTGAATTATCTAATTCAAAAATACATAACCAAAATAATTAATAATCGGTTCGAGGATTTTTTCAATAATCTTGAATTAATGGAGAAAATTTATTCAACACTTTTGTTACACAATGTATTATGCGTATTGTGTTTTGTATTTAATAATGTGTTGGAATATGAAATGATTTTTTTTTATAAAAACATTTAAAATATTTTTACATTTATGCAATCATTATAATAACTAGTTATTCAATTACAAATTCACCGTTTAAAAATAAATTGGGAAAAAAATTAAACTTTCCATAATACGAGAAAATCAGCAAAAATTGTAGCAATATTTTAATTTTATTATGGAAGAGGAATCCGCAAAATATAAATCGTGTCTCCTTTTTTGAAATATGAAATATTTTAATGGTACTTAAACTCAAGATGTATTTATCTCTATTGATAACAGACTATTCATTAAATTATTGATAGGTTAATTTAGTTTTCTTAAATAACTTATTAGGTTTAGTAATACTTGCAATGGGGAAAATGAAAAAAAGCAATAAAAAACTTAAAGAATATATTTTTGATCCAATGGCGGTAACATGGTTGGAGAAATATAATGAATTTATAACGAAAATTTGGAACCAAATACCACGAAGTATAGGAAAGTGTATTGCTACGTTGGCTATATTCATGTTGGGGATTTCTATCAATGGTGAGTAACTAATTTATTATTAAAATTAAATTAGATAATAATAATTTTTTATAAATATCAAACACTGTTTAATGAAGTATAGCAATGATCTTTTCTATCTATAGAAAGTCTAATCAGTTTCATAATAACCAACTAAAGTAACCGCAATTTTTATTATAACATTTTTTAATGAGTTTCGGCTTTTAAAAGTTGAGAAATATCGTATATTATGACATGAATATGGAGTAAATTAATATGTTCCCCCGTTACTTGAATTTTAAAATCTTTTTTTTCTGTCGACATATCACGCTCATCGTCCAGGCTTTTACACCACAAAGACCAAGATTTTATTTGCACGAGAGTTATTAATAACTAATAGTGATGGAGGGAGTTTTTTTCGTAGAGGAGTTAGTAAGAAATAAATCAGTACATTTTGTATCATCTTAAAAATGAAGGCAGAAAACTGACGTATGCCGTAAAGAATGACTAATTGACACTAATTTTGACATGCTAAATCTAAAAATCAAACCAGTTTTTGGTCATGTTAGCACCTATAAAATTTATGTTCTGATAGTTTTTTGCTCATTAGAAACCAACAAATCTTCCGTCATTACATGGTACCTTATCGTTCACCTTATATATTGACGTAATTGCTACTATATTTATTCAAGTACGTATGCATTAAAAAACAAGATTTGTTGTAGGTAACAGACAGATAAAATCGTTCTAATTAATTATCCACTTTTCTAAATTATAATCGAACCTCCTAAATCCCCTCGGGACTATTCGAGTTAAAGAAAATACTTCGAAAACGAAGTATACAACAAGGGCACAGAAACATATTTGGTTACAGAGAATTTCGAGATATAGAAGTTCGAGTTGTTCGACAGTATTAAGGCGCCTGGAGTTACGAACATTAAATAACAGACTTTCTGTAATACTGTTTTGTTTGTTTAACTCGCATCCGCGATGTCGCATCATCTTCATATATAAAGATCTTTTAGTAGGTTAAGCGAAATCTTCACTACAACGTTGTTTCAAAGAAAACAAGAAAAATTAAACAATCTTGTTTGTTCTATCCCTCGATATTAAGGTTAAAATAACTAAATACATATTATATACCGGGTATAAATGAAATCTCACCCCCTCGATTTTCATTGTTTATGGAAATAAATTGATGAAATTTTAATATGTTTATGTTTTCTTAAAATGTTTTCTTAACCGCCTCTCAAATCACAGAAATAACTCCCCAGAAAATCCTAGGATTTTGTGTTGAGTAAAGAGAGACGAGGCCCTACAGTTTATTGTGGAGTCCCAACCACATCTAGGGCATCGACAGTTCACTCCCATCTTAATCCGAAGCAAATTACAAATAAAATTTGTTGCTCCGGGATGGATTCGAACCATCGATATACGGTACCGAGTAAATATCCATAAGCGCTTTACCCACTCGGCTACCATGTGGTTATACACATAAAATTGCATTAGAAGACAATCCAATTTTTATGTACTTTCGGTTTCGTCGGAAATTACTCCAATTCTCTTATTTTAAATAGAACACCCAGTATATTTTTGCATTTTTGGAATCTATGGTGAATTCTGAATATAACAGTACATTTTTCTTTCATTTTTTATTTACTCCTTTCTTTAACGAATATTTTAATTTTTGATTTAGGGTGCTGTAATTTAAAAAAATATTTCTTATTATTACAAAAATTAAGTTATTGTTTTATGATTTTAGTGAGTTTATCGATTTTTCAAAAAAATGCTAATTTCTCAAATCTCAAAATGATGGTTTAATCACGATATTCAGAAAATACATCGTTTTCCGATTAAGTACAGTGATACCCATAACTAGCATTTCCATTAGAATTCACAGTAGAAAAATCAAAACTCTTCTAAATAAATAGGTATTATAATGTAATACACAAAATCCAATACATAAAGTAGTGTGCTGTGGAAACAATTATCTTTAATAAAGTTATTTGTTTAAAATACCTGTCGTGACTAGTATACTTAAATTACGTTTACTATAATGCTAGCATAGCCATTGTGTACTTGATAACTATCTTGACATATATTTGAAACAAATAAACATTCAAAAAAAGAGTATGTCAGGTTTCATTTACACCCGGTATAATAATATTTTCATTGTTTATAGAAATACATTGATGAAATTTTAATATGTGTATTTTAAATTTTTATACCCTTCCGGTTTCGCCGGAAATTACCCCAACTTTCTTATTTTAAATGGAACACTCTGTATATTTTTACATTTATGGAATCTATAGTGAAGTCGAAATTAACAATGTATATTTTTTATAGATTTTTTATTTATTTCTTTTTTTTTACGAAAATTTTAATTTTTGATTTAGAGTGCTGTGATTTACAAATAATGTTTCTGACTCTTACTATTGCAAAAATTGAAGTACTGTTTTATGATAAATGCTCTCTTACATAGGAACCTTCAAAAGTGAGAAAATCGTTTTTTCTAAAAAAATGCGCATTTGTCAGATCTCAAAATGGTGGCTTACAATATTTAGAATACACATTTTTTTACGATTACAGTGATACCCCTAACTTAGCAATTCAATAAGAATTCAGCAAATACGGTAAATAAATATTCTTTTTGATAATAAATCTTAATGGCGCCCAACTTTAAATTATAAATAATTAAATGAAATGGAAAATTCATAAAAGGTTAATAATTATTCTAAACGAACTTTTAAAATAAGTATATGTACAGGGTGGGGTAATAGTTAGGTTAGGTTAGGTTAGGTTTGTTGGGAGTGGGTCTTAGTAGACCCTCCATTGCGGCCATCAGCAGGCCTATTGTGGCTCACGCCTAATTATATTTCACCCAATAAGTTCAGTCTCTTAATGAAACTGATAACTTTATTGGGACAATAGTGCGTCCGACTTCGATATCTCGAGTTCTACGATAGCTAGAATTTAAAAAAAAAATCAATTAAACTAGATAAAACTACAACCGGAAATTAGGGCGAGTCAAGACGAAATTACAGGATCAAGTGCTTTTTTTTTTAAATGGAATGCTATGTATATCAGTACATTTTTTGAAGTCTCTTTTAGACTCTATTCATTCCTATATTAATATTGACTATCTCCCAACCACTTGGATGTACTTAATGAATTTTTTTTGCTGAAATAATGCCATCTGCAGATGCATATTGAAAAATCACCAAAGTCACAATTATGGGTTCTAAGAAAAACTTTTGTGAATACCAGTTACGAGACATCTAATTAATGTTTCTGAATCATTTTTAATTCCTAAAAATGTACAGGATGGCCAAAAATTACTTTCTAATTAAGAACTTTTTAAAATGAATTTTTTAAATTTTTTCAAACGGAACACCCCGTATATTTTTGAATGATGTGATATAGAAATGAAAAACGAACATTTTTTGTAAGTACTTCCCTATGGTTAATTGCAACTATTTTCGTTTTATTGAGCAATAAGTACAAACTTCAAGAATAAACATAAAAAATAGAGATTTCTTCAAATAATTCATTAGAAAAAATTATAATAAATGCTCCACATGTGGCCCATTTTGATTGACACACGTTTTTATATGCTTTTGAAATAAGGTTTCTACTGTTCCTAAAATTGCTGGTGTGCTAGATCTACAAACAGTTCATATTTTGTACTGTTGCTGGTGCGTCTTTACAAACAATTTCCTTCACATATCCCCATAAAAATAAATCCATTTTTCTAAGATCTGGGGATCTAGCAGGCCATTTAGTGGGTCCATTTCTTTTACTTCATTGAAGTGGTCTCTAACTGCATTTAAATAATGTGGTGGAGCACCATCTTGCTGAAACCACATCCTATTTCAAATCCTTTTAGGAAGATTCACCAATAATTGTGGCAGATAATTTTCCAGAAAATGAAGATAAATAGCTCCAGTCAATGTACAATCAAAGAAATGTGGCCCTATTACGTGTTCTCCAATAATTCCTCCCCAAACGTTTATAGGCCATATGTGCTGGTAGCAACTTGCCCAAAAAAGTAAGGATTTTCCGAAGCATAATAATGAAAATTGTGTCTATTAACAAATCCAGTTTTATGAAAAGTTACCTCATTAGTGAATAAACATTACTGAATAATGTGACATTTTGCATTTTATATTTGGCCCAATTACAAAACTGTAGACGCCTTTGAAAGTCGTAATCAGATAGTTCCTGCTACATTTGAATATGATATGCATGAAACTTATTTGTTTTTAAGATTCGACGAACAGACCGTCTACTTATTCCTACTAATGAGCTCACTTCCCTCTGACTAATATGGGGATTCTCAAGCGTTGCCAGTACCACAGAAAACTCATTTCCTTCGTTCACAACGCATTTTATTCTTTCAGTTTTTTATATTCGACATTTCCACAAATCTATCGAGAAGGTTTTGGAAGCTTCTAACATCAGGAATCCTTCTTTCATGATACCTTTGCTTATAAATTCTATTGACAAGCAAACAGTTTCTGTGTGACTCGCCTAAAACAAAAGTCATGTCTACAAGTTCCGCTTTACTAAAATTCATTTTGCAAAACTCGAAATATTTTAACTTTAATACAAATGATAATTGACGACCGATAAGTGCGATAAATGTTCGTTTGTACAAGACAATTTATACTAAATTGATGCTTCATTGCTTGTTGAATAACGAAAATAGCAACAAAATTTACAAAAAAACTATCTGTAGCTTACTCTAGTAAGGAACCAGTTAAATACTATTTACTCACTTCAGTGGATTGTAAGAAATGGTCCCATTAAATGGCCTCATTTCAAAAGCGCATAGAGACGTGTGTTAATCAAATCGAGCAACATGTGGAGCACTTATTATAATTATTTCTAATGAATTATTTGAAGAAACCATTATTTTTTAAGTTTATTCTTGAATTTTATACTTATAGCTCAATAAAACGAAAAAAGTTGCAATTAGGCATAGGGAAGTACTTACAAAAAAATTTTCGTTTTTCATTATTTCTACATCACATCGTTGAATAATATTCGAAAAAATTGAGAAAATTCAATTTAAAAAGTTCTTAATTGAAAAATACTTTTTGGCCACCCTGTACATTTTTAGGAAATAAAAATGATTCAAAAATATTATTTAGATGTCTCGTGACTAGTATTCACAAAAGCTTTTCTTAAAACCCATAATTGTGACTTTGGTCATTTTTTCCATATGCATCTGCAGATGGCATTATTTCAACAAAAAAAATTCATTACATCCAAGTGGTTGGGTGATGGTCAATAGCAATATAGGAATGAATAGAGTCTAGAAAGAGGTTTCCAAAAATGTACTGACATACATAGCATTCCATTTAAAAATAGGCATTTGATTCTGTAATTTCGTTTTGGCTCGCTCTGTATATTCGAAAATAATTACCGGTTATACGGTTATAGACTATTTTATCTAGTTTATTTGTCTATGTTTTTTTAATTTCTAGCTATCGTAGAACTCGAGATATCGAAATCCAACGCAGTATTGCCCCATCCTGTATAATTATTATTTTATACTTACTTACGTTATATATATATATATATATATATATATATATATATATATATATATATATATATATATATATATATATATATATATATATATATATATATATATATATATATATACATATATATATATACATGTACTATATATATATATATATATATATATATATATATATATATATATATATATATACATGCATACATTACGGTTTACGAAATGTTTTTAAAAAATATTTATTTAATTAAAATGGACTCAACGCTGAGTCTAATGAGAAATCAATGAATTTAATTTATATGTTTAATGTAACAGGTCGAAAATGAGTATTATAACTGAGTTTAATAAGGTAGATGACTTAATTTATAACATAAACAATGGTTCACAAGTATAAAACAAAGGAAATGTAAAATGAGCAGTTTATAATTAATAAAGGAGAATTTGTTATATGCAACGTAATCGTAATATATTATTAAATGGAGTCAGAGTATTCTATAAGTTAATATACAGTAGTGTAGATTTTATATAACAACTTCCCCGTTATAAAAAAAATTGGTGTTTATACAGTAACTTTTGCAGAATGTAAAATATGGTGTATACAAACGTGCGTCTAAAATCACATAATATAAGAATTATAAAATGTATAGTATTAAAGCAAAGCGCTAATACTGAAAACGATGGAATGAAAATTGTAAAACAAAATATAAAACATAGTGTAAATAGGAGTGAATCTAAAATTATATAATGTAAAATGTAAAATAGCACAGCATTATCATTGAAAATGTTATGAAATAAAAGATAATAAAATAATTAGATAATAAACGTTTAAAATGCATCAAAAATAAAACAGTATTCATTAAAAGGCTTTCGCAATGAGTTCGCATAGGAAAACACATTTAACAGTCTTTTTTAAGTTAATGCGATTTCTTCTGATTCCACTTCTTCTTCGTGGATACTAGATCATTTCTTCGGGGGTAGAATGCGGGTAAATCCTGATAGATAGGCAAGAATTAGCCTTCGACTGCCTTTCCTGCATTTGCATAATACGTAGAGCAGAATAAGGATAATAATTGAAGTTATGGTCAGATATGTGAACCATGATATATGTTTGGTCAAAAAAGGTTCGTTGATAGATCATCTAAATTTTTAGAATATTGGCCTAATTTGTGTTTGGCAATTTCGAGGTCATCAGTAGGGCTGTCAAAAATGTTTCGTGGGACTGTGGCGTACGCGAAATTAACTAACACGACAAACAATAAACTGTTACAGTTTATAACAGTGTATGTAAAACTTATCCTCTTAACTAGCTTGATGAACTAGCTTGATGAACTAGCTTGATGAACTAGCTTGATGAACTAGCTTGTTTATCACAAACTGGAGAAGATGTGTAGCCATTTTGCAGCATCAGATATGTTTCTATGGTTGGCTCCATGAGTGATGTTCGCATTGGTGAAAATATATTCTTATATTTTGAAAACGACCGTTCGATATCTACTGATGTAATACACGCGTACGTAAAATAGTCTTTGAACGCACTTAACGGATCTGGGACTGCACCGTCACATATTCGTCTTAATTTGGTAAAACCGGTGTCTTTATTTAACACACTTGCGAACTTTTCTTTAACGTGCTCATTTGTTGCGTCACCTATAGCGTGTAGCAGTAGATTTACTTCGTCCACTATTTGCGGTGACTCCGCTAACGACGATGCACTGTTTTCTAATTTTTTTATGCGTTCATGTAATAGTTTATGGTTCTTCGCAATATTCTTTAAAGCTGATTCAACGGAAATATCTTCGAATTCTGTCTGGCTTTCCTTAATAGCTGCAGCCTCATCTGGATTGAAATGTAGTATCACAGCTTTTATTTGTTGGAAATATTCAGCATAATAAAAAGCTGCCTGCAACCATGTTCCCCAACGTGTAAGAATCGGCTGTGGTCGTGCTATGAAGTGCACGGAGACGTTTAGGGAATTTTAGAAACACTTTTTTTGCACTTGCTATTAATGCATCCAGCTGTGGAAAACCTTTCCGAACAATTTCTGCCACAAGAAGTAAAGCATGCACTTTACACGTAACATGTATAAACGTACAACCTTGTTCTTGCAAAGAACGGCCTACCGAACGTATTATCACGGCGCCATCAGTCACAAACATCAACACTTGACTTTTTGACAGTTTAAGATTTTCTAACGTCTCCAGCACTACCCTGGTAATTGTTTCACTAGTACACTGACTTAGTATTTTGCAGGCTAGTTACAGAGGAACTTTCGGTTTAAGAGAGTCCAGTACTCGTACTATAACATTTAAAATATAATTTTTTTACAATCTGTTGTCTCATCAACAGATAACCACAGCCGTGTATTTTTTAATTCACATTTCATCTTATTTACCATGTCTACGTGTAGAGTTGGTAGAGAGTTACATAACGTTGTGCTACTTGGTAACTTCACCTGGGCATTGTATTTATTCCAGAATATTCGAAATGGTTGTTTATCGAGTATATGCAGCGCAACATCACCGGCAATCAGCATTAATAGTAAATATAACATAAGCTGTGTTGTCGAAGACACACCATTTTTTTTATTTTTATGATGTACACTATTTACGTGAAGTCCACAATCACGCTTATCCCACGCACATCAAATTTTTCTCGCACACTTTATAAATTATTTTAGCACCATCATAGAATAAATCCGATCATTCACCTATGAATTTATTCACTTTGTCAGCAAATGGCCGTTTTCTACCCCTGCGTACGTCTGCCATGCTTTATTATTAAATTAATATCAACAATACAGTACAACAAATAAAATAAAAACACAAAAACAATATGCAATACGCCCAAGTGACTTAACGTGTACACAACTCTAAAGCTAATTAGTAATAGACTGAACTGGAGAAAGAGTTTCGCGGTCAAGGTGAATGCCGAAGATAATAAGTACATCTGTACTCTACGATCATGATACACAGAAACGATTTGCAGCTTTAGTCATCAGTGTTCAGATTGTTTAATTTTAATAGCTTTTATTTGGGTATTTGAGTTTTGTACGGAAGGTTGTTGCAACACTCATATGGAATTTGGATAGGATGAGTTTTATCCTTACATCTAATATTTCATTGGATTCGACTTGAATTTTGGTAATGCCAGTAAAAACTTAACAACTAGGTTGTAATTTTATATAGAGCTTTTCGTGATGATCTTTGTTATTGAGTTTGTCTTAGGACAACTGATAGTAATTTGTATAGGTTCCATATTAATGACTAGCCATGTATTCTCCTGGAGTTTCTGAACATTATATATATCCTTGACTAATGATAAATGATTTTTGACAGTTTTTAGGCAGACGATTGAGATGTTTGAACAGTCTTGCTTCACATATAGCATTGGTGTCGATCGGGTAAGCGAACAAGTTCGAGCATAATTTAGTTCCAATGTAGAGTTGCATTCTTCCAGGTCCAGAATAGGTATAAACATTAAAGAAACATCATCTCTCGCAATATATTTTTGAGATGTTGACAAGATGTGGTGCAAACCAGTTCTATTATCCAAAATAAGGATAGGATATAATTGATCGATTGTGTAAATTTGAGGATCTACTAGAGGTATCTTTAAAGCAAAAATTAAAATTGGATCGGTTTGAAAAGCTTGCAGTTCAATAATATCTAGATACTGAGTAACTCTAAATTTATTTGAAGTGGCAAATTGTTCCTTTGCAAATTTTGTAAAATTTCTTGTAAAGAGTTTATTAAATCCTGAGTGGTAATTATTGAAATATGAATGATTTTTAATCGTGCAAATGTTATTGAATTTAGAATATCATTTAAGTTGTATTCAACGTATAAATAGTTTGCCATTAATTGTTTCCATATTTCAAGAAACTTTAGTTTTGATTGAACTATATGTATGTCGTGTTCGGTACATATGTACGCATCCTCGATATCTTTAATATCTTAGTTATACTGGTATCCCGGTAAAGACATTTCTTATCTTATCATATTTCTATGAAAGATCCACATAACACCTATGATATAATATTCCTTATGGGTATCATATTAAAAGATAAGCATTATTATAAAACCGTAGAAATTTCTTGTAGAAGTTTAGATCATAGTAAACGTTTAAAGTGAACACTTGAGTTTTTATTGTACGTTCCCACTTCACTGGCGCAGTCAACAAGGCTTGGGGGAGAGTGATTTTGATGTAATAACTAGTGCCTGTTTAGCAAGAGTTTGCCACAACAACCATTCCAAACCAAGAAAAGAATAAAACAGTAAGTACTCATTCATTCCTGTTTACTTTCTCCGTTTCACCATTGAATCTCGCTTGCCCGATTGGCAAATTCGACTTGATTAGTCGTTAATTTTAAAACAAAGCTCGACCCTTTGGTCATTATGTTAGGAAAATTGATCTGATTGATCATTACGATAAGGGATTTGATTAGTTTTAAATTCAACAAACAGATTTTTCTTTTTTAAGTTCAATTGATCCGATTGATCATTAAGATAAGGCACTTCATTAGTTTTAAATTCAACAAACATATTTTCTGTTCAAAGTTCAGTTTGGAAAAGCTTGCACTACCTATCTTGCTAGTAATATCCTTGTCTTAAAGCAACAGAGTAGGCAGATTGAGACTGTTGTTGACATAGAGATCTGAACATCAAGGTCTGGCGTGTGGCACATTCAAAATTAAATTCATTGTTTAATGTCAGTTACTGATCGCTTAAATAGACATAAGATCCAAGACGCGAATCGCAATTTCTCAGAAATTGGAAAAGAGTCTGAAAATTTAGAAAATAATCGTCCAGAAATTCTAATAGAAACAATGGCTCCTCCAGAGCAACGGCATTTAGATACGCAACTATTAAAATTATATCTCGACACGTTACCATTTTTCGATGGAAACAGTTTAGTGTTACATTCATATATCGATTCAGTTAGAAGCACATTTCTAAATTTTCCCGATAATACACACCACGTTACGCACAACCTAATTCTTCAAGGGATAAAAAATAAATTAAGAGGACGCGCTCAAAATTTAATAGCTAGCCGTACCGACTTAGTTACCTGGGAAGGAATACAAAGACTTTTAAAATTAACCTTCGGTGACCAACGCGACTTACAGCACCTCACCCGTCAGCTAACATCAATGAAACCTAACAGAAATGAACGACACTACGATTTTGGACTCAGACTACAAGAATTAAGGGCCGTTATCATAATAAAAATTAACGACGATTTACCCGATCAACAACTTAGAGACTTACAAATTCATAATTACAACAATATTGCAAAAACAATGTTCATCACTAATTTGCCTACCAATGTTCAGACAATTGTAAGAATAAAAAAAATCCAGAGTCACTGGAAGATGCTCTAAACTATGTTCTTGAAGAGGCAGAATTTCAAAATTTGGCTAAGTTGCAACAAACATCTAGTAGTGTAAATCATCAGTTACCACCAAAACTCGCTCCACAAAATACAGCTGTCTATAGGAATACTTATAATCCCAATTTTAACCAAAATTCTAATTTTGCTCAAAACTCTAACCAGCGCAAAGAAATTTCGCATCACCACAATTTGCAAATAATTATCCAACACATTCTCACAATCAGTTTCCGTCTCAACCTATCAATGTGCAACCAAGGCAAGTAAAGCATAATTTCCCTAGTAACAGACAAACTTTTTGACCACCAACTCGACAAAATGTTTGGAAACCAAATCCAAATACCTATTTACCCAAACCAACACCAATGTCTGGCATATCGCACAACACTCAACAGAGGCCTAAACCAATGTCAGGTGTCAACCAATACCTACGCAATGTTGAAACCACTGATCGTGTGCCACCTTACCATAATGAGGCCTGTCAGTATGAAACAGAGTACGCTCAACAGAGGTACGAAGATCTATCGCTTTTGGAAACACATGAAGAGAATAATTACAACGATCAAGACTTGGAACAACAAGAACCAACATATAATAATTACGACCAAGAAGACAATGCAGCCTCAAATTTTATGAACGCCGAGGCAACACAATACCCGACCTAAACGCAATTAACGCACTACCATATATTAATATTGTTCTAAAAAATAAAACTTTCAAATTTCTCATTGACACCCGATGTTCCTTTTCAATAATTAGACCTGCCATAATCGAAATGAATTTTCCACAAGAAATCTATCTTGACCCCACGACAATTCAAACTTGTGCAGGTAAAACTAAAACTCTTTATAAAGCCAAAATTCCGCCCTTTTTAGAATTCCAGTCTAATGTACCAATTGAATTTATTTTACACGACTTCCACAATTATTTTGATGGACTCATAGGATTGTAAGACCTTATTAATGCAAAACTAAATATAAATCTTTCAAATCGAACTCTAGATAATGATTACGTAAAAATTCCACTATATTTTAGAGAAGATTTCTCATCCTGCAGCTATGATTTGAACCCATTGGAAATTCGTAGAATCAAAATTCCAGTAATCGTAGAGAATGGACCAGTTTTGATTCCAGAATTTCATTCAACTTCCTTTTATGTTCCTGAAACATTGTCCACTAGCACAAATTATTTTGCTGAAGTTGAGGTTCACAATTTAACCAACATACACAAATTAGTATCATTTACCGAACCACAGAAATCTATTCCATTTGAAGAACAAAAATACGAAATTTTTAACTGTAATCTCACCCCTGTTAATCAAGACATTAATAGTCGAATCAATATAGGAAACATTATTAGAACTGATCACATGAATGACGAGGAAAAACAATCAATAACAAATTTATGCCTAGAATATTCTGATATTTTCCAAAATCCAACTGATCAACTACCATTCACTAACGCCATCAAACACGAGATTAAGACAAAAGATGAAAACCCCTGCTATTCGAAGACATATCGTTACCCGCACGTCTATAAAGAAGAGGTCCAAAAACAACTTTCGAAAATGTTTCAAGATGGCATCATACGACCAAGTGCATCCCCTTGGAGTTCACCAATTTGGATCGTGCCGAAAAAATTGGACGCATCTGGGCAAAGAAAATGGCGAATAGTGGTCGATTATAGGAAACTGAATGAGAAAACTACCACAGACAGATACCCTATTCCCAACGTGACCGACATTTTAAACAAACTTGAAAGAAGCTGTTATTTTACTACATTGAATCTCGCTTCAGGATTCCACCAAATCGAAGTGGCTCCCGAATCAGTACCAAAAACCGAACATGGACATTCCTGAGAATGCCTTTTGGGCTTAAGAATGCACCAAGCACATTTCAAAGAATGATCGATAACGTGCTTAGAGAACACATCAATAAAATCTGCCTGGTATATTTAGATGACATAATTATATTCTCTACGTCCCTCCAAGAGCACATTGCCAACCTTAAAAGAATTTTCCAAATCCTACGTAATGCTAACCTAAAAGTACAGCTAGATAAATCGGAATTTCTAAGAAAAAACGTAGAATTTTTAGGCCACATTGTCACTCCGAATGGGATTAAACCAAATCCTGACAAAATTAAAGCTATAAGAAATTTTCCTATCCCCATAACACATAAGGAAATAAAATCATTTCTGGGATTACTAGGATATTATGGGAAATTCATAAAAAATTTTGCAATATTAACTAAACCACTTACTAACTACCTAAAGAAAGACCAAAAAATTGAATTAACGCCAGAATATACTTCATGCTTTGAGCATTGTAAAACCTTATTAGCCAACGAACCCATACTAGCATATCCAGACTTTGAAAATCATTTGACGTCACTACAGATGCTTCAAACTTCGCCATTGGAGCAGTACTCTCCCAATTTGGACGTCCTATTTTGCGTATGCATCAAAGACACTAAATCCAGCTGAAACAAATTACGCAACCATTGAAAAGGAAATGCTCGCAATAGTATGGAGCTGTAAATACTTCAGACCATATCTTCTTGGGAAGAAATTCACAAGCTATTCAGACCACAAACAATATATATATATATATATATATATATATATATATATATATATATATATATATATATATATATATATATATATATATATATATATCCGCTGGTTGTCTGGAAACTGATTTGCTTTGCAATTCTCTCCTATTTAATAAGTTTCGTCTCTTGTTTGCTAAAAAAAATTATACTATTATTTTCTTCCACTTCTTTTTATATGAAATTTGTTCTTTTCTGCTTTTTATAAGTTACTTTTGTAATATTCCTCAAATAAAATGTAAATTTCTATGATTTTGACTATAAATTCCGAATTTTTTCAGGAGCTGAATTTAAACATGCCTGCTTTGCAATCAGAAAATGGAACTCTTTTTTTTCTATTTAATTCTTTCTCAGACAATTCCTCCCGGTATCCAAATTTCTATAGTGATATCAACGTCATCTTCTTTACAAACTTTGATTCTATTTTTATTTTTTTCTTGATATGGCATGGACCACTTTTTCTCCTTTCTAATCCTCTTCTCTGTACTTTAACCTACACATCCATATACCCTACATCCTATTTCATTACGCTGTGAACTTCGTTCGTCCTTTTCACCTTTTCACTCACTTCTCATTATATAACTAAACTTAAATCGAATTACAATGTTTTTTTTTCACATGTTCAATAGAATGTATAATCTTCCTGTAGCTTCATTGTATTAAACACGTCTATTATTTAAACAAATTCAAAACCATTTCATTATCTTTCACTTTATTCAAATTCTTTCTTTTTTTAGATAAGAAAACAACTTAAATACCTTCAAACATTTTTTTAACATTTAACTTGATATACATGGTGTATCCATGTATCCGCAACATAAAGAAAATACAACTACCTATAAAGTTTATTTAACTTTGTACGCCTGAACGTACATCTTTAGTCATGCCAACTTGATATACGTGGATATATAATATATAATCAAAATCATATAAATGTACATTTTATTTGAAGAATATTACAAAAGTAAGAAAAGAGCAAATTTCATATAAAAAAAAACGTGGAAGAAAATAATAGTATAATTTTTTTAGCAAACAAGAGACGAAACTGTTATTAAATAGGAGAATTGCAAAGCAGATCAGTTTCCAGACAATCAGTAGATATAGGAGGTAAAAGGCAAAAGTGATTTGACAGTTGAAATTTAAAAGGATTCAGGACGAATAATAGCATAATATTTGTACTTACCTACACAGACAAGTTGGAATCAGGGTGAAGATAAAGTTAAGGTTGTTGTTTATAAAGCATTTGTATTAGATTAAGATTGTTTAAATTTGTCAAAACATAAAGTAATTTAGCTGAAAAAGGTGCACCAATTCAGAGTAGTTATTTGTTATCAATTCGAGCAATTTAAATTTGTTTAATTCTTGCTTAAATATAAAGCATTTCATTATCTGACCACGAAATTTATCTACATTTGAATAAAAAACGTATTGCAATCAGTAAAGAAAAATTTGATAATTAGATTTGGATAAAATAATAAATTAATCAAACATTTAAATATTGAAAATCAAGATCTATAAATCAAAATTTAACAAAATTGAACTTACTTCTGAAATTTAAGAGTCTCTAGAGCTAATTGAATGCATGGTGAAAAGTGTATCCAAACAGTGAGCAAAGATAAGTAAGTAAAAAGTCAAATTTAACGTATTGTACAAATCTGTCTGCAGATTAGGCAAGTCACGATGCGTGGATGTATTCGTGATTGAGGATACACATACTTTCACATACTTAACTATTACGATATTACGAAAAGTATAAAGTCATGAAACAAAAGTAAAGTAAATCATTTATTTAATAATTATATATAAAAGAAATATTTCATATTTATCTATACATAATGAAATTTGGCGCCCGAAACGTGAGGCCAGTAAGAAGGCTAAATAAAAGATTAATTTAAATTTCAATAAGGTATATTTAGTACATAAATTTAAGCTCAGGTAAGGTAACGGGAAATAGCACAGAAGAAATGTCTGATTCTGAAGAAGGTACATTAAGGGAAGCAGAATGTAAACCATTTCATTATCCTTCGCTTTATTCAAATTCTTTCTTTTTCAGATAAGAAAACAACTTAAATACCTTCAAACATTTTTTTAACATTTAACTTGATATACATGGTGTATCCATGTATCCGCAACATAAAGAAAATACAACTATCTATAAAGTTTATTTAACTTTGTACGCTTGAACGTACATCTTTAGTGATGCCACAACTTTGTAGATAAATTTCGTGGTCAGATAATGAAATGCTTTATATTTAAACAAGAATTAAACAAATTTAAATTGGTCGAATTGATAACAAATAACTACTCTAATTTGGTGCACCTTTTTTCAGCTAAATTACTTTATGTTTTGACAAATTTAAACAATCTTAATCTAATACAAATGCTTTATAAACAGCAACCTTTATATTCACCCTGATTCCAACTTCTCTGTGTAGGTAAGTACAAATATTATCCTATTATTCGCCCTGAATTCTTTTAAGTTTCAACTCTCAAATCACTTTTGCCTTTTACATCCTATATCTACTAGTTGTCTGGAAACTGATCTGCTTTGCAATTCTCCTATTTAGTAACAGTTTCGTCCCTTCTTTGCTAAAAAAATTATATTATTATTTTCTTCCACGATTTTTTTTTCATATGAAATTTGTTCTGTTCTTACTTTTGTAATATTCTTCAAATAAAATGTAAAGTTCTATGATTTTGATTATATATTATGTATCCATGTATTTCAAATTGGCATGACTAAAGATGGACGTTCAGGCGTACAAAGTTAAATAAATTTTATGGGTAGTTGGATTTTCTTTATGTTGCGGATACATGGATACACCATGTATATCAAGTTAAATGTTAAAAAATGTTTGAAGGTATTTGAGTTGTTTTCTTATCTGAAAAAGAAAGAATTTGATTAAAGTGAAAGATAATGAAGTGGTTTTGAATTTGTTTAAATAATAGACGTATTTAATACAATGAAGCTGCAGGAAGATTATACATTCTATTGAACATGTGAAAAAAAAAACATTGTCATACGATTTAAGTTTAGTTATATAATGAGAAGTGAGTGAAAAATGAAAATGATGAACGAAGTTCACAGCGTAATGAAATAGGATGTAGGGTATATGGATGTGTAGGTTAAAGTACAGAGAAGAGGATTAGAAAGGAGAAAAAGTGGTCCATGTCATATCAAGAAAAAAGTAAAAATAGAATCAAAGTTTGTAAAGAAGGTGACGTTGATATCACTATAGAAATTTGGATACCGGGAGGAATTGTCTGGGAAAAAATTAAATAGAAAAAAAAAGAGAGTTCCATTTTCTGATTTCAAAGTAGGCACACGTTTAAATTCAGTTCCTGAAGAAATTAGAAATTTATAATCAAAATAATAGAAATTTACATTTTATTTGAAGAATATTACAAAAGTAACTTACAAAAAGCAGAAAAGAACAAATTTCATATAAAAAAAGTGGAAGAAAATAATAGTATAATTTTTTTTAGCAAACAAGAGACGAAACTTATTAAATAGGCAAGAATTGCAAGGCAAATTAGTTTTCAGACAACCAGCAAATATAGGAGGTAAAAGGCAAAAGTGATTTAACAGTTAAAATTTAAAAAGATTCAGGTAGTATAATAGCATAATATTTGTACTTACCTACACAGAGAAGTTGGAATCAGGGTGAAGATAAAGTTAAGGTTGTTGTTTATAAAGCATTTGTATTAGATTAAGATTGTTTAAATTTGTCAAGACATAAAGTAATTTAGCTGAAAAAAAGGGCACCAATTTAGAGTAGTTATTTGTTATCAATTTGAGCAATTTAAATTTGTTTAATTCTTGTTTAAATATAAAGCATTTCATTATCTGACCACGAAGTGATCTTAATTGAATAAAAAACGTATTGCAATCAGTAAAAAAAATTTGATAACTAAATTTGGATAAGATAATAAATTAATCAAACATTTAAATATTGAAAATCAAGATCTATAAATCAAAATTTAACAAAATTGAACTTACTTCTGAAATTTAAGAGTCTCTACAGCTAATTGAGTGCATGGTAAATAGTTTATCCAAACAGTGAGCAAAGATAAGTAAAAAAGTCAAATTTGACGTATTCTACCAATTTACCTGCAGATTAGGCAAGTCACAATACGTGGATGTATTCGTGATGAGGATACACATACTTTCACATACACATACATGTAATAGCTAATACACTATTACAAAAAGTATAAAGTCATATATATATATATATATATATATATATATATATATATATATATATATATATATATATATATATATAATATATGAAATATGTTATTTGTAACTGTCTCAGAATACAAAGTAATGTTTAAATATGTATATAAAAATATATACATAAATAGTGGGGATGCAGTTATGAAGTGGCTAAATTCAAATAAAAATCTCTGTTTTTTATCGAGCTTTCGGAAAAATTTTATTCCTTTCTCAAGATATCTAAAATTATAGTAGGTACATTATAATATTAAAAAATTATTATTAATTATTATAATACTTACAAACGTGATTAAATAGATGAAAATGAAAACATGGTATACAAATTTTTATAAATAAAATGTGTAAAGATCAGGAAAAAAAGGTAAAAAAGTAAAATATGGCAATTTAGACAATTTTAAATATAAAATAATAATATAATATATATAATATATATTTTTTTTTTAGTTGTTTATGGTTGCCTTGATATATTTTTATGAAAAATTGTTTAACATCCTTGGTAACAGTTTTGTTACTACTTTTATATATATATATATATATATTTAAAATTGTCTAAATTGACATATTTTACTTTTTTACCTTTTTTTCCTGATCTTTACACATTTTATTTATAAAAATTTGTATACCATGTTTTCATTTTCATCTATTTAATCGCGTTTGTAAATATTATAATAATTAATAATAATTTTTTAATATTATAATGTACCTACTATAATTTTAGATATCTTGAGAAAGGAATAAAATTTTTCCGAAAGCTCGATAAAAAACAGAGATTTTTATTTGAATTTAGCCACTTCATAACTGCATCCCCACTATTTATGTATATATTTTTATATACATATTTAAACATTACTTTATATATATATATATATATATATATATATATATATATATATATATATATATATATATATATATATAAAGGAAAAAAATAATATTTAAAACAAAACTGCTGTAGATGATATTTTACACAAGTTGTTGGCTGTTAAGGTAGAAATTATTTCTTCAATAAAAAACAGAAAAACTTTATTTCCTATTTTTATTACTAGAGGACTTCCAGCCAAGTACATGAACAATTTGTCCTACGTTTCGTCCGAGTTTTCGGGCTTTTAACCTTGAAAAAAGTCCGAAAACTCGGACGAAACGTAGGACAAATTGTTCATGTACTTGGCTGGAAGTCTCTAGTAATAAAAATAGGAAATACAGGTTTTCTGTTTTTTACTGAAGAAATAAAACTGCTGTAGTTAACATTATTTACGTTTAATGATATACACATATCATATTAAAAATACAATATTCTGTTGATTGTAAAACAACTTAAAATGTAGATACGAAATAGAAATAAAGAAAGTAAGAACCATACTAAAGAGGTTTTGGATACAAAGCTCTGTAGAAATGATGATGAATCTTCGGTATCCATTCCAAACAAGAAAGAACATGTTCAAGCTTACTAGGCTCAATCCCAAGTCGTATTTGGTATTTTTGCTGAAGGTTTTGACGAAACTGGTCCTTAGATGAATTCACTCTTCCTCTTTTCCTAATGGAATAGAAGTTGAAGGATCCACTATAAGTATTGGAGAATTCAATATAATGAAAATTTTCAATAGAAAATCGCATTCTGACTGCATTTCGGATACTGCATGGATTTTCATGTGATCCCTTAGGCTGCAGAAAATAACTTCTCATATCGGAAACTTTTAAAAAATCAGCTTGTGTCATTCTATAAACAATGAAGGGACTTTTCTTTTGAGAAGATCGTAATACATCTTCCCATTCATCTGGTGAATATACGTACTGACATTGAGCCTTCACATACTTTTCCACATGAGCAAAATCTCTGTCAGAAGGCAACATTGTATGTCCAACCTGGGGAAAAATATGGACAATTTCTTTGAAGATTCCTAGCGCTAATAAACGAAGCCATACCCCAACTAAGGACCAATTTTTATTTTGGCCAATGCAGTTGTCAGATATGGCTATTAATATCTGGCCTTTAATATTATGTAACTCAAAGTGTTTCAGCAGACAGCTTCCGATTTCATCTGCGCCTCTTCGAGGCTGTTGATTCATCCCACAAATAAAAGTATCCCTGAGAATTGTGCAACGAGGGTATGCCAAAATTGTAACAAAAAAGTTTCTTTTTATAAAAATAGGACCTGTAGATAATTTGGGAGTCGGCAGCGCTTGTTGGAGATCAAAAGTTATGGCGTATATTTGGTTGTTATCCATTGTTTGTTTTTTAGCTTTTTTATGGCATCATGGCCAGCTTTAGCCCTTTTATGATGTAGTTTCTGTTGAATTTCTAACCTTCTTAATTCTTCCCCATTATTATTGGAATTAGCTTCTCTAATTGCAATATTTAGGTTATCACAAACGTTGCATGTGTCAGTTTTGGGAGATTTGAATTTGATGTTGAAATCTTCAGTAAATACTCTTCTAAACTTATCAGAAGACACAAAAATCAGGTTTTCATAGCATTTTTCTATTGAATAATCCATTGTCATATAAAAAGTTTTGTGGTTATCATTTCTGGAGTAATGACTTTCGTATTTTGGAAGTCTCTCAATAAAAGATTTAAGAAATTCGATTTGCTGAGCCAAATATTTCTTTTTATGATTTCTATGCTGTCCTCTGCCATTCATTTTCGGCGTTAATGAACCTAACCTAAAGTTTTTAACAATATTTTCGACTCTGCCTCTATGCCTTTGTGATACATGAATGCTGAGGAAGGCATTTTTGCAAATTTGAACTTTTGTGTCTTCTTTGGCCGATAAAGTGAAATTCACAGTGTTTTCTTCTCGAAAATGTATCCATTGGTTTGGTATTGCAACCTTTCCACTTAACCTTCAAGCAACCAAATAAATAAGCGTTCTGTATATTAAACTTCCCAATCTCCCAAAAATGTTTGATAATGTTTTCTCTTTCCTATTCTTTTACCACATCAAAACATTTTCTTTTACACAAACAGTCTGGTCCAATAGATTTCTCTTCTATTACTTTTCCTTTTCCTCTACGACATCTATACTCTTTATCACTATTTCTTCTATTTTTTTGCCTCTCATCGATGTTCAAACCTCGTTTTCTTTTTCTTCCCCGAGTGCAGTTTTCATTTTCATCACGTTTTTTTAACACCGATTTCGTTATCTTGATCGGATTCTATCGATTCCGAAGTATCATTCCCATGTATTGTTGCATGCCGTATCCAACGATGCTTCTGCATCTACGTGTAGATTTTTTTTTCACGAAAACAATGGTAAGTGTAGCAGATGTCATTATTTTCGTTAATTATTTTACAGCACGTAGAAAGTGGTATCTGAAGCAGTTACCACTGTATACTTGTTAAGAACTATTCTAGAGAAAATTGCAAAAAAGTTACCTTTTTGGTTATATCCTCGTCACTTAGAGTGTAATCCGGATCATTCTCGGTATCATCCAACTCGAAACCACTATTCTCGTTCCCAATTTCTCTCAAACTGCATGAATTTTCGCCAGCAGAAGAAGCACCCAGCTGAGCGTTTGCCGCCATGACTGACATTTACCATTGTTTACATTAAATGAAACGTCAGTTACCAGAATATTTTATAAGTGCTGTGGCGTCATCTGTGGCTATAAAGAGAAACTTTGAAAAGGAATCTAGTCCTCGCGATATTTACCATTGTTTTCATGCAAAAACTTATTTTCAAAAAAAATGTCAGATACCATTATTTTCACCCGAACCCCTCATGTATATATATATATATATATATATATATATATATATATATATATATATATATATATATATATATATATATATATATATATATATATATATATATATATATATATATATAACGAAATGCAGTCAGAATGCGATTTTCTATTGAAAATTTTCATTATATTGAATTCTCCAATACTTATAGTGGATCCTTCAACTTCTATTCCATTAGGAAAAGAGGAAGAGTGAATTCATCTAAGGACCAGTTTCGTCAAAACCTTCAGCAAAAATACCAAATACGACTTGGGATTGAGCCTAGTAAGCTTGAACATGTTCTTTCTTGTTTGGAATGGATACCGAAGATTCATCATCATTTCTACAGAGCTTTGTATCCAAAACCTCTTTAGTATGGTTCTTACTTTCTTTATTTCTATTTCGTATCTACATTTTAAGTTGTTTTACAATCAACAGAATATTGTATTTTTAATATGATATGTGTATATCATTAAACGTAAATAATGTTAACTACAGCAGTTTTATTTCTTCAGTAAAAAACAGAAAAACTGTATTTCCTATTTTTATTACTAGAGGACTTCCAGCCAAGTACATGAACAATTTGTCCTACGTTTCGTCCGAGTTTTCGGACTTTTTCAAGGTTAAAAGCCCGAAAACTCGGACGAAACGTAGGACAAATTGTTCATGTACTTGGCTGGAAGTCCTCTAGTAATAAAAATAGGAAATAAAGTTTTTCTGTTTTTTATTGAAGAAATAATTTCTACCTTAACAGCCAACAACTTGTGTAAAATATCATCTACAGCAGTTTTGTTTTAAATATTATTTTTTTTCCTTTAACAAAAATTCAATTACATGAAATAATTCACCAAAAGCTGCCAAATGTATTAAAAACTTTAAAAGAAAATATATAAACCTAAAAAAATTTATTACTATTTGCACATAGTTACTTAAACCTTTAAATGCAAATACTGAAAAATGTTGAGAATGTTACTTACGATTATTTACATCCGAGTCCATCAATATATAACTAATAGTTTCGATTGCCAAAAATCCCTTTTTAAAAAATTGAAAAGAAAATTTATTTTATATAAAACGATAATTACAGTTTGAATAATACAGACTACCTAACTTAAATTTAATTCTAATGTTGAATGCATGAATTGCTGACATCGTTGGCTGGCCCACTATCTGCTTCGCGGAAACTGTGATATGAGCAGGCAGCTGCACCCATTCTCGTGGGAATCGTCTGGGAGACTGATTTTCCTGTTTTCCAATTCTATCTCCTCAGGTACATTGGTTTCATTGATAGCCTTTTTTATTTCTGCTCAACGTTTTGTTCTTTTTCGATCTGAGGTAAAGGTACGATATACCAGCTGCTAGTAGAATGTACAATATGACTGTCCAGAGGCTTGGAATGTGGTAGTTATTGATTGATTCTTCCTAGATTGGAATTATTGTGTTGGTCGGTAGCTCCTTAAGATTCAGTTTCTTGAATTCGATTTTGAACTTTGGGTTATGGTGGTTTATTGACTGCAGACTGATAGAGTTGACAACTAGTGGGCCTCCCATAACTTGTTTCCTGGAAAATTAGCTCCTGTCCTCTGAAGAGAAATTTGCAAGAGTCTCTCTTGATTAGGAAGATACCCATTAGTCTTCTAGTTTCAATTAACTTCTCATATTGGGCCTCGATGTTTTCTTCTTTTGGGAGGACAGCCAAGTATTGATTGATCTCGGGAACGGTTTCAATGTAGTTTTCGTTGATTTCTAGCTGGGGAAGGTGACAGCGGCTTGAATTTTGGTATAACAGGATATCTTCACACGGTGCTCTGTAATTGACTTATGTATGTTACTCGGACAATGATACCATTTCCCTTGAGGACACTTGTCAGATAGAGGCTTAAATAAGTTACTATTTTTGGCTTTAAGTATAAATTTCGCGTTAGGAATTATTGTTAAATATTCTGATTCGGGCCTTGTCGGTATAGGTAGCATGTAGAACAGATCAAATTCTATTTCAGAATAAATGGGGATTGATAAGAAGTAAATAATTTTGTTGGAGTCTATTTTACAATGAATTTTTAGAATGGATTCAAAATCTAAAATATTTTTGAAATTTACTTCAAAAGGCAAGGTAATTCCGTAATGAATTTCTAGAAATAAGTCGTAAGACTTGATAATGCTTGGGTGTAATGTATTTAATCTACAAAGTGTTATTGAATTTTCTACATCCTGTAGAGTGTTGAGAATTGCATTGTAAATGATAGATAGTTGATTAAATAAGTCTTTTGCGAAAAGAACATCCTGATGTGTAGCACCATTTTCAATGAATCGGCTTAGCTGTATTATTTTCGTTCTTAACATTACCTCGTTATGCTGAATATCTTGTATAGTTTCGTTTTAAAGTTACTTATTAATTGATGATTGAGAGAATATTGAAATTTTAATTGAGTTTGCAAATTCTTTTCATTGTTTTGAATCTGATTTAAAATACAATATATCTTTTCACCGTCGGAGGCATCCAAATTTTCAGTTAAGCTCTTGACTATTGAACCAATCCCATTGAGTAACCTTCTTTTAGAAATTTTGTTTCTGTTATGAATTTTAATGTTATTGATTTTGCTTAGTACTTGTGTTTGACTATATTTTACAATTTTATTATAATTATCTAATTCTCAACTAAATATACTATTCTTAGAATAACTTAACAACTTAAGTTCGTTATACTGAGTGTTCAATTTTGAGTACTCGTCATGTAAAGGTTGCAGGTCATAATAGTGGACGAATGTGTGTTCATTCTTCTGAAGTCTGGCAGGGCCCAAATTAATCGGGAGAATACCTAAATGTTCCGTTCTGTTCATTATCCAAGGGCGAGGGACCTGAAATACTGTTTAATGTGTGAATTTGTGGTTTTCCCTTCTTTTTTGGTCTTTTAATGTTAGAAATGTGAAATTTTCACAAGTGTTGCCATGTGTCGGAAGAATTTTAGCAGTCTTACGCTCCTCATTAATGTCGGAGATTGTTTGAGGTTTATATTTATTACGCGTTTTATTTTGTTTTGTTTATTTTTAACGAAAATGTTCTCTGGAATTTCGGGAAGTTTTTTCGCGGTTTTCGTTAGCTTTGGAAATGACATTTTCCTTTTTCTTTTCAATGATTTCGTTTAATTTTTGGTATAAAAGTTTGACCTTTTCTTTATGGTTTTCAATATAATTATTAACTAATTGATTTTCGATATCGATGTTAAAAGGGGACTTCGCGCCTACGTGACCAGTTACTATTTCGTAAGGTTTCATATTCGTCGTTAAGTGGATCATGTTTTTATATGCCAAAAGTGCATAATCTACCTTAATTTCTATTGTATCGTTTTTGTAATAATTTTGATTATTAAGTAGCCTAATGTGTTCTGTTAAGGTTGAGTGGAAACGTTCAATTAACCTGTTAGATTCTGGGTGTTGAGAACTTATAAAATGTATTTCGATTTTATGGGTTTTAAGTAGTTCTTGAACTACTGAGTTTTTAAATTCTAGACCATTATCCGAAATAATCTGTTCTGGAATGCAGTGGTGTGTAAAATATTTAACTAATTTATTTGTTACTTTGATACCTTACGCTGAGTTAAGCTTATAAGCTTGTGCATATTTGGAATAGGCGTCGATAATAGTGAGAAATTTACATTTTTCTAGGGTAATACCAAGTGTAATATTTGAAATGGTTTTGTTACTGTAGGAGTGATATTATATTCTAGCTTCAGGGGTCTACGGTCAGATTTGGTTACTTGACATAGGTCATAATTGTTAATATAATTTTGAATAGATTTTTGTTGGTTTGGCCAGTAATATGTATTCATAATCCGTTTTTCGGTTTCATCGATTCTTCGATGATCGGTTTTACCCTCATGATTATTCTGAATTATTTGATTTATTTCGTTATCGGTTGTGACGTCAATGAATTTTTGTATACATCTAACTAGTTGAATTAAGGAATTTTTAAAATTCCTTTGAAGGATCGCGCTAAACTCTTCGCATATTGGCTCTTCAAAATATAAGTAATATTTTACCTTAGAGCCCACCATTTCCTTAACAATTTTGATAATATCTTCTTCTAAATTATTTTTTGAGAACTGAACGAGTATGTGTTGTTTTGTTTTATACAATTTGATAATGGAAGGATCTACTGGTACGAAATTGACAAGGGAGATTACTATTTGGTTTTTGCCGTAATTGACCGGGTAATCGGCAATGGGGACAGCAATGATCGAGTTTTCGTGGTCCGAATGGACTGTTGCGTCATCTTCCTCGGCGTTTTCGTGTTTGTCTAAGTCGCCCGCTTCAGCGACAACCGATGTATTATTTTCTCGATTAGGTTCTAACGATTCATTGAATTCTTCCATAAATTTAAAAATCGGTGCTTTAGATGGTCCGGCTTCGTTCATGTTCAGCTCTATTCAGAGAGGGCATCCGCGTTTTTATTTATCGTACCCTTTTTATACATGATTTCATGGTCAAACTCTTCTAGTTTCAGGCGCCACCTGACTAGCATAGAATTCGGCTCTTTCAGCGAGAATAGTCATTGTAATGGCTTGTGGTCCGTGACTATTTTCAACTTCCTACCAAAGAGGTATGGCCAAAAGTATTTGGTAGACCAAATTATGGCCAAAATTTCCTTCTGTATTGTGGAGTATGTAAGTTCAGACTCACTCAACGTCCTACTAGCATAGGCCACCGTAGATCGGAACCAATTTTGCCTTGCGAGAGCACTGACCCCAGAGCAAAGTTACATGCATCTGTCGTCAAAATAAATGGTTCTGGAAAATTAGATTATTGTAATATAGGTTCGTTAGTTAAGAGGTTTTTGCATAACTCGAAACAACTGATATAATCCGGGCCCTTAATATTAATAATGGCATCCTTTTTTAGATATTTTGTTAACTGCTTGGTTACTTTCGCAAAGTCTTTAATAAACTTGCGATAGTACCCCAATAATCCAAGGAAACCTTTAATTTGTTTGGGGTTCCTGGATATTGGATAAGTTTTGATAGCTCTAATTTTATCGGGATTTGGCTTTATCCTGTCAGGAGTTACCACATGCCCTAAATATGCCACTTCTTTTCGGAGAAATTCCAACATCTAACTGTATTTTAAAGTTGGCCGCACTTAGCCGGTCAAATATCTCCCGGAGCCTGTTAACGTGTACTTGTAGACTGGTCGAAAAAAATGATTATGTTGTCGAGGTACACAAGGTACCTCTCGTTTTGTATACCCCTTCAAATATTGTCCATCACCCTTTGGAAGGTGGCTGGAGCGTTTCTTAGCCCAAAAGGCATACGTAAGTATTCATGCCCCTGTTCGATGTTGAACGCTGTTTTGGCTATGTCTTCCTCAGACTCGATCTGATGGAAACCCGAGGCTAGGTCCAATGTCGAAAAATATTGACAATGCCCTAGATTATCCAGCAGATCGGTAATGTTCGGTAGAGGGTACCGGTCACCTACTGTTTTCTCGTTCAGCTTCCGATAATCCGCTACGATTCGCCACTTTTTTTGTCCGGACGGATCGCCCAAATCGGCGAAGACCATGGCGAACAAGAAGGTCAAATTATTTTTTGGTCTGTTTTTAATTTGGTTCCGTACCTCGGCTTTGTGTACTTCGGGGTATCTATAGAACTTAGTGTAAACGGGTATTTTGTCCGTGGTTTTAATGTTATGTTTTATTTTGTTAGTAAAATGGCAATCGATTTTCGTCAATATGAAAAATATCGGAATATCCCTTAACTGGAATTAATATCGTATTGCATTCTTCCGAATTCGTATGTTCAGTTCTGATCTTAGAAACATCGAGCTCATATTTTTCGGTATGGTAGTGATTTATATTAGGATGGGTATCAATTTTTGTGTCGTATTGATTAAAGTCGATGACCTCAATTGGTTCGATAATTTTGAGAGATTTTAGAGAATCCGATGGATTCAGAACTGTACAAATAGCTTCGAAATTTTTACATGGGTGAGACATTCTGGTATTTCTAAGTTCGAGAATTTTGTATACGGGATTATAACATCGCCCTTCTCTATATTTTTTACATTGATTTTAATTATTTATTCACATCTAGGCTGTACTGTGATGTTATTCAAGTTAGCGTTTGGTGTTTCGTGGTATAGAATTTTCGTTTGGCTGTTAAACGTTACTAACAAATTTTTATCTAAGATAATATTAGCGTTTAACAGTTTTAAATTATCGATCCCTAGTAAACAGTCAAAATGATTGTGAAAATTAAACAAGTAAAATTTGAGCGGAATGTTTTTTGGGTTAAAAATTTTTGAACATGGTATGAAAGTACTGTAATTTTCTACTGATGTAAAATGTGCCGTAAAAATTTTGAATGGTTCATTTTTTATACATTTTTAAAAATATTTGTGTGCGATTTCGGGTCTAACAAATGATTTCGTACTTCCTGTGTCAATTAAAACCTTTAAATTATTTTCAGGAAAAA
This sequence comes from Rhamnusium bicolor, assembly GCA_029963845.1. NCBI lineage: Eukaryota > Metazoa > Arthropoda > Insecta > Coleoptera > Cerambycidae > Rhamnusium > Rhamnusium bicolor. The sequence continues at coordinate 163,963 of JANEYF010002209.1, read as the reverse complement.
TGATAAAAGGAAGCTTGCTTTCATTATAATTCATGTTCATTAATTCGAAATTTGGGAGTCGATGCTGTTCGACTCCACAAATTCGTGGTCCGAGGCTTCCTCGTGAAAAAACTCATTTTAAGTATTTTCGGGAGCATCGTTACAATAATATTCGTCAGGAAGTTCGACGGTTTGTTGGTCATCAATATTGATTAATTCCTCGACAATATAGTTCGGTCGCACATTATTATTATTTCTGATTTGGTATTGATTAGGATGATAATTACGGTTTTGGACTTGGTTTTGACCAGGTCTATAAGTGTTAGTTGTTGATACACTCATTGGCATGGGTTTTGGCAAAAATTTAATTTGATTAGGTTTAAAAACATTTTGACTTGTAGATGGGCCAGCATTTTGGTTATAAGGTGCTGACCTTTGCATTACTTGAGGATTATGTGAGAAATTTGTTAATTGTAACTGTGGTTGATAATTAGTTCTAAAACTGTTTTGAAATTTATTTTGGAAATTTGATTTATTTTGAGAGATTACAGGTTTATTATTTGATATTTTCATTTTTGACATTTAGCTACTAGTTGTTTCTATTTGAAATTAATTTGTTAACATGCTTAAAGCGCTATTTAAATCAGTGGGATTTTTGGTTCGCATCAGAGAGCCTAACGGATCTTTGAGACCTCTAAGTAAAACCCTTAATACTAAATTTCTATGATAGTTTATTAATATTACACTTTCAGCGCCTTGGCTATGTGTTGTGATATAAGATGTTTGTAAATTTAACAGTTGTTGAATACGAGTATAAAATTCAAAGAAAGATTCATTTTCTTGTTTGCACTCGGTCAACTCTATGTTAATCGTGTAAATGTCCCTTTTATCTGCATAAGCATTGAGAAGTGCAAGTTTTAATTCATTCCAATTATTAATTATACAAGAGGAAATATTAATAGCAGCTTCGCTTTTGATACTATACATCAGATATTCATTCTGAAAGTTCGTTACATCGACTGTGTTATTTACTAGTTTTTCGCATATTTCTATAAATCGAGACAAGAGTTCGGTTTGCCCATTAAATTCTGGGATCATACTCAAGTACTCCTGTTTTAAAACTGGTAATGTATCTGGCATTTTGATTGTTTAGTTTGTTGAAATTTGAGAAAATAAATTACTTAAATTAGAATCGATTGACGATCTTGTATGTGAACGGTTTTTTGAGCGATTCAAGAAAATTGAGCCTGAATCAGGATCTTCAGAACTTTCAGAATTATATCGATCAGAAAGGTCTCTATAAGACATAAATGTACTTACAGCAATACTATCAATAATTCCATGTGGTTAGGTCCGAACAGAGCGTGCTGAGATCCTCTCAGAACTCGTTTCTCACTAGGCTACTAATCCCTTTCACCTAGCTGGACACTTTTTTTTCACTCGCGACCGGGTCACCAAAAATGTCCAACTTTTTTCTTTTTTGATAGTCAATAAATCATTAAAATGAACCGATATTATTTTCCTTAACACCGTTTGACTATCCTACCGACTGCGTCACTAATAGTTTCGATTGCCGAAAATCCCTTTTTTAAAAAATTGAAAAGAAAATTTATTTTATATAAAACGACAATTACAGTTTGAAGTTCTAATACAGACTAACTTAAATTTAATTCTAATGTATAATGCATGAACTGCTGACATCGCTGGCTATATACATACATATATATATATATATATATATATATATATATATATATATATATATATATATATATATATAAAAAACCGGGTGTCCCAGCCTCGCGTCGGCCAAATGTCCTGGCTCTCTTATAAGAGATATCGAAAAATTTCAAAAACGGGGTGATAGAGGGCGCAAACGTGCATAGTTTAAAAATATTTTTAAATATACAGGGTGATCCATTTAGGCGCGACGACATAAACTTATGTTTTTTTAAATGGAACACTAGGTATATTAATACATATTTGAATTCTCCTTTTAAAGAAGACTCAAACGATATGCCACTTGATGGGTCTGCGATGGGTCGGTACCATGATATGGGTGAGTTTGTACCAGAAACATGCCAACTTTGTGAGCTCACTGTGACGTAATGGAAGAACATTTTGAGATCTAGATTATGTCAAAAATTGTCAAACACCCTGTAGTTTACGCTACTGTTATCGGATCTAACGAAATCGGTCATTTTATACCGGATAAGTCAGGAAGCGCTAAAACTATTTTTTCTCATTTTTATCAAATGGAACGCCCTGTATATTATGAATCCAAAGGAAATCCCTTTGAAAGAGCTTTCCACTGATATAAAGGTTCAAGGGTCTATCTATCATGGGTGCCAAGAATTTGAAGGCAAGGTGCACAATTCGAGGTTTATTAAAAAATTACGCTCAATTTTCAATTGTTTTGTGAATTTTCGCTGAAATCGGCTCTTTTCAGTAAGACAATTTCGAAAATAATGATATCAACTTATCTGCACCATGATAGTTCTCTGCAGACAAAAAAAAAATCAAGAAAGAGAGGAAACGAAAACTTTATTTGGAAAGAAACTGGGTGGAAGCACTGGAAATTAAACTAAATGTTCAAAAAATGTTCCCATTCTCCCTGATACACAGTTGTAAACGATTTTCAGTTGTTCTTCGAACATCGGCTAGTGTAGCTATTGAGACATTGCGAAATGTTGCAGCGATTCTTTCCTGCATATCCTCCCTGGTTGTGGGCCTCACCCTGTAGACCTCCTGCTTCACATAACCCCATAGGAAAAAATCCAAAGGAGTTAGGTCTGGAGACCGTGCCGGCCATCTTATGGGTACTCCACGACCAATCCATTGTTCCCCCTCTCCAATTAGTTAAAAAATCTTTTACTATTCGATGGTTATGTGGGGGTGCACCGTCGTGCTGGAACCACATGTTCTCTCTAACGTCTTCATCTACATCTTGAAGCAGCCCCTCTAAATTCAAACGCAAGAAATTGTGATATCTTCGGCCATTTAATGCCCCATCCTCAAAAAACCACGGTCCAATGACATAGTTGTCTAATATACCACCCCATACATTAATTGACCATCGATTTTGGTGATCCACTTGCCTGACCCAGTGCGGGTTTTCAGTCGCATAATAATGCATGTTATAGCGATTTACTGTCCCATTACTGCGAAAGGTAGCTTCATCGGTAAATAAAACCTGTGATAAAAATTGGGCATCTTCGTTAATTTTATTTAGCATTATATTGCAGAAATTAATACGATTTTGAAAATCTTCCCCATAAAGGTCTTGGTGTAGTTGAATGTGATAGGGGTGATATTTGTATTTATTGATGATACGATTTACAGAAGTTTTACTTACATCGGTTTGTTGTTCAATTTCACGACAACTTATGTGAGGATTCTCTTGCACGTGAAGCAAAACTGTCAATTCGTGTTCTTCATTATTTACAACCATGTTCCTCAATTTTCTTTTGGTATAACACACATTACCAGTGTCCTCAAATCTTTCTCTCAAGTTTTTGAATGAGTTGGGATCAGGAGTTCGTCTCTCGGGGTATTTCATTCCATAAATCCTTGATGCCAATAAGCAATTCCTATCAGCTTCTCCCAAACAATATATCATATCAGTTAACTCTTGTTGGGTGAATTTCATTGTTACTCGTTCGTTTATACTAAGAAAAATACCAACACTCGAAATTTTACAACAATAAAGTAAATTATTGACAAGACTGGTACTTTTATGACAGGTACCTACTTGATTTTTTTTGAATTTATTTCGATAAATTGAAAGTTGGAAGCAATTTGAAATTCTCTACAATTTTTTTTTATTTATTCTTTCGATGATAGTACGTGGAACAACAGCTTTCCAAACTTAACAAAAATTTTACTATCTTTCATTGAATTGAAAATAAAAGTATTTTTTGGTCTTATTTTAGAAGAATGAATTACACCATTTTAAAGCTGAGAAAAAAACACTACGAAAAGCTACGTTTTATTAAGCACCGTTCTAAAATAATAAATCATTTCGCGACAAAATTACGTCGGGCTAGAAAAGACTTGTCATGACATGAATTTATATACGCATTTCAAAAAAAAAAATTAAATTTATCAGGCGTTGACTATTTTATACTTAAGTATTTTTCTGCACTGAAGTACGGTATTTTTCTCCGAGTATAAGGATAATTATTTTTGAAATTTTCTTACTGAAAAGCGCCGATTTAAGCGAAAATTCACAAAACAATTGAAAATTGAGCGTAATTTTTTAATAAACCTCGAATTGTGCCACTTTGCCATCAAATTCTTGGCACCCATGATAGATAGACCCTTGAACCTTTATATCAGTGGAAAGCTCTTTCAAAGGGCTTTCCTTTGGTGTCATAATATACAGGGCGTTCCATTTGAAAAAAATGAGAAAAAGTAGTTTTGGCGTTTCCTGACTCACCCGGTATAAAATGACCGATTTCGTTAGATCCGATAAAAGTAGCGTAAACTACAGGGTGTTTGACAATTTTTGACATAATCTAGATCTCAAAATGTCCTTCCATTACGTCACAGTGAGCTCACAAAGTTGGCATGTTTTTGGTACAAACTCACCCATATTATGGTACCGACCCATCGCAGACCCATCAAGTGGCATATCGCTTGAGTCGTCTTTAAAAGTAGAATTCAAATATGTAATAATATACCTAGTGTTCCATTTAAAAAAACATAAGTTTATATCGTCACGCCTCAATGGATCACCCTGTACATTTCAAAATATTTTTAGACTATGTACCTTTGCGCCCTCTATCACCCCGTTTTTGAAATTTTTCGATATCTCTTATAAGAGAGCCAGGACATTTGGCCGACGCGAGGCTGGGACACCCGGTATATATATATATATATATATATATATATATATATATATATATATATATATATATATATATATATATATATATATATATATATATATATATATATATATATATATATATATATATATATATATATATATATATATATATATATATATATATATATAATATTTAATTGTTAGTGTTATTAATTTTTTATTAATAGTTATGTTAAATCTTCTTATTTCAAATTGAAAAATGTAGACACATTCAAGTGATCAGTTATTTAGGTGTCTGTAATACTATACAAATTAGTTTTATATTTTATTTATTTGTAGTTATATATGTTGTATAGTTTATATTTGAATAAATTAAATTTGCACTTTATATAAAAACAGCACGCGCTAAGGAAACAGTAGATAGTATAAGATAGGTAGTTTTTGTTTCTTTTCTCTTTTTTTATTTTTCATTAAATATTTCATATTCCAAATATTTTTTATCATATATAAATATAAGTATATAATTACAAAATACAGATACTGGAAAACAATCACAGAAATAATTTGATTTAACATCTTCAAATCTATTACTTTAAATCTATTATTTTAATTTGACTCAGTAATTCATTTTAAATTAGATTTTATATTCTGTTTTAAATTGTCTTTTTCATCTGTTAAAATTGGCAATATAAATATAAAATCACTTTTACCGTAAATACATGAAGTAAAACATTTAATAACTTACAACACATTTGATATTCTCTATGTTTGCGAAAGTTGGCTTCACGAAGGTATTTCCGATAATTTAATTAATATTGATGATTTTGCAAGTTATAGGCAAGATTGGGAATCTAGAGGTGGTGGGTTATGTATTTACGCCAAAAAATGTCTGAATACTTAATTTATTTATACAAACAACATTATATAACTGTGGATAAACTTAATGAAAAGGAAAACATTGTTATTGGTGTAAGCTATAGGCCACCATCTCAAGATACTTGTTATTTTTTTCTGAGTTTGAGGACACTCTAAGTATTATATCATTTAATGCTTCTAATATTATATGTACAGGAGATATCAATATCAATTTATATAATTTAAATAATGTACACGTTGATTTTATCCTCAATTCTAGATCAATTCAATCTGATGCAAATTGTTGATCCTCCAACGAGAATTACAGATATCACGGCCACACAAATTCACCTCATGACAACATTGGACGTAGAAAGTGTCTTAGAGAAGGGTGTCATCGATAGCGGGTTGTCGAATAACCAAGACATAAGTTGTAAGATAATAACGAGCCCAGAATGGTTACCTATAGAGGCTATAAAAAAATATACTTAATAATTTTGAACAGCATCTGTTTAGTATTTCTTTTTTTAAATATTTTCGATCTTAATGATATAGATCGTAAAGTAAATTTTCTTGTTGACAGTTTAAAAGAATTGTTTGATCGTCATGCACCAATGGTAACATCAAAATGTACAAAGCAACACGCACCCTGGCTAACCGATGAAAAAAAATAATGACGACGTTAAGAAATAGGGCATTTTAATATTAAAAGACTAATAATAACGAATATTGGCTTTTTTACAAGCAATTGTGTAATTACACGAATCAGGCACTATGTAGAGAAAAAAAACATATTACAGTTTTAATATTAACAATTCAGATGCCAAGTAATACTGGAAAATGTTTGCGTGTGTGCGTGTGTGCGTGTGCGTGTGTGCGTGTGTGCGTGTGTGCGTGTGCGTGTGCTTGTGCGTGTGTGCGTGTGCGTGTGCTGGTGCGTGTGTGCGTGTGTGCGTGTGTGCGAGTGTGCGTGTGTGCGTGTGTGCGTGTGTTGGTGTGTGTGTGTGTGGGTGTGCGTGTGCGTGTGCGTAGGTGTCCTCATCATTGTGTGGACACACACCAGAATATAACATGATACGTGTGGCCCTCGTGAATTGTGTGGCCATACACACGGCCACACAAGGCTAACCTATTTTAATCGACTCTACGATACCTCCCCACCCCCTAAAAAATGTGTTTTAGGAAATGTCCCCATAAGTCACTTTATAAATTGGTGTGTATTCCAACCAAACTAATACCAACATTGTGGGGCCCTGTATGGTACTGCCACCTACAATTATCTTTATATAAATCATAGTTTGGTTCTAATTTCCGTTTTCTGAGATGTGTGTTAAAATGGATGTACTGTGTGGCCTTTTAAAATTAAACTGAAGCAGGTTTTGGGATATATTTATCAATGTGATTATTTAGGTTTAGCTTAATATTTAGTTGACTATTTTAATCGTCACACTCGATATTGTCGTTTTATTTTTAAATTATGAAGAAACATTCTAAAATTTGGTTTAATATTTTGTTATGATGAAACTGAATATGTAAATAGAAAAATAATTAAAGAACAAATAAAATATGTTGAAAAAAATATATGCAATTTTTTTATTGCTTAGTTGAAAAAATGACTAATACTGTGTAATTTTATTCTGCACTCAGTTCATATTTTCGAAATAACTGGAGTGCGTCACTTTACAATAATAAAAAATAAACCGAAATTATCTGGTGGAACAATTAAAATAATCAATCTGAGATTAAGCTTATGCAGATTAAACACTTCAATGTCTCAAAGCTGAATTTGGGAAAAGGTTGATTATTCAAATTTGAAAATGTTTATTTCGTTACTAGAAAAATAAATAATTGTTGTCATTTTTGTCTAAACCAGAAGTAATGAAATATTGTAATATAAGTGGACAAGCAAAATATCCTTTGATCTAATAGGCTCAATATAAGTATTTTTCTTGATATGCGGTACGAAGAGCCATTCCCGAGTTATTTAATTTTTTATTCGGGTTTCATTCGAAGAATTTGCATATTTTCATTTCAAAAATAACATGATTTATCGTGTTAGGGTAAATTTAACATCTATTTATAGTTTCTTAAATGTATAGCACTAGTATTGTCTAAGTAAAAAATGTATGGTATATTACGGCGAAATTAACAGGTATGATTTTATCTCTAGAGGATTGTATGAGTAATGGCCCTGCTGTAACTAGGAGCTATGAGAAAAAAATTTCGCACAGACACCTTCCAAACAAAAAATATTTTTAAGAACAGAACAATGACTTCGCGAAACGGGCAGTGTAAAACCAGGAAGTGAAAGATAGGGAACTCAAGAAATGTAAGAATTGGAGGAGTGGAGGAGAAGATATTGGATTTTGTATCAGAAGATCCCACTATTAGTAGTAGAAAGTTAGCTTTCATAATATATATCTTCCGAATCAGTATCCTAGGAGCAGCAGTTATATCCCTTTCATATTCACAAGATCAAAAACAGTTACCAGGAGATAGGTCACGGCGTATTGGGTTTTACATAGTAATAAGTGAAAGAATTCAAGCTATTCCAGATTTTCTAGATAATACTCTGTTTACGAACGAGGCTGCATTTACCAGGCAAGTGAAATTTAGTTCTCACAATAAGCATATTTGGGCTGACGAAAATCCAAGACAATAAAAATAACCCACCATCAGCATACGTTTAAAGTAATTGTCTGGGTACAGCCACATTTGGAAATCATTAGATACGGAGTTGCGCAGTTCGTGTCTTGACATGCAGTTGAACTGTACACAAGTAGGGCATTTGAGATGCGCAATAGAAAGCTATTATGGCAGGATCTGCGCACTCGACGGTAATGAAAGCTCACAGCGTATGCGCGAAACAAAATTTGCATACGTATTATTAAATGCGAATTCTTAGAACTGATTAAAGCTGGAAAGAGGTGCGTGGCAAAGGGTGGTCGATTATTTGTGAAGAGCTGTGGCTATAGTAGCGCTGCTAGGCTTTTGAGCTAACTATTAGAGATGGAGATGCACAGTTCGTGTCGCGGCATGCTGTTGAACTGTACACTAGTAGAGCATTCGACGGTAATGGAAGCTTTGTTAAATATGTCTACGTAAATGAACTATACGGGCGAACTATAGTTGTATAGTTGGGCAATATAAAATAACTTGCGCAGTTGGTTTTGTTTGGTAAACTATCGTGTGTAAATAAATAGAGACTTAAATCAGCACCAAGAACGTAAACGTAAACGTAGCGAATGACAGCTACGCATTCGTAGTGGCAATTTTTCGTATGTTTATACTTACGTCTGCTGTAACTTTGCGTGAACGTACGTATAGCAAGGACGTAGCGATATCGAGCCGAGTGTGACTTCGGAAACATCTACTTAAACCCGAACAACTGGTAATTTCAAAATATGAAACCAAACGCAAGTAACAGCAAAGACTAACAATAATTATTCATTTCTTGTTTATATTATATAAACTTGTTTATATTATATATACAATTAATGAATAATAATAAAAGAACTCATTTTACAAGTGAGAACGATTTACATCTTACAAAGGAAATCGTGTGCCATAAACCATACGAGAACCCTGGACGATGAAATTCAATCCAAATGAAAAATAATATACTTACAAATCACGGGAAAATTAATTTCTATTAAAACTTTAAAAGATAAAATCAATAATTTGGTAAAATCCAACAGTTCAAATAAGTTTATGAATTGAACTCCATTATCATCATCACTATCCTCATTCAAAGGTGTTAACAATATCTTCCATACCTATAGGCACCTTATTATTTTCTAAATAAAATTCTAATAATTATCCAAAAAAGTGAGGTTAAGTTAAAATGCACAGACAGTGAACTACGTAGTATACAGTTCAACGGAACAACAATAAACGACCTTTGTGCGACCTGCCTGTATATATACGTTATTACGTTCCAAACGATGCTTTATAACTCTACTTTTAAAGTCACGACCGTATCATCTCTGTCACGTTTACGTCAAAGCACTTACGTCTACGTTCTTGCATGGTGTTGCTTTTAAGTCTCTATATCTTTTACGACAGAAGTAAAATGATTAAAGGTGACGACGTAACGATGAGAAGGCGATATTTCAAAATATTTCAACTCCAAATTTAATGTCTGAAAAATTATCAATTAAAATCGGCAGATTTTCAATATATCAACACACTGCCATGTGTAGTTTACCTCAGATTTACTGGGCACATAAAAAATGTCGGCGTATTTGATGGCGCGGTGAAGATCAAAGACGCCGACATTTTTTATGTGCCCAGTAAATCTGAGGTAAACTATAATAACGAACAAACTATTCAACTCGTAGAGTATAATTATCAACAAGTAAGCATGAGCAGTAAATCATGCACAAACCAACTAAACAGAATAGAAAACTCCTATCGCGCATGACGATTAGATCATAGAGTAGCTGAACTCCTTCGATTTGAGTGTTTCTCTACTTAGCTTTTCCAACGTATTTATAACGGTGTTGTCCCAAGGTTGATGTAATAAAGCAAAGATAAGATCTAGAACTTCACGTGTGTAGTTGTCCCCACAGTGTGGTAAAATTCACACGACCCCACAATATATTCAAAACGTGTATAGGTGTGTGTGTGTGTGTGTGTGTGTGTGTGTGTGTGTGTGTGTGTGTGTGAGTGCGTGCGTGCGTGCGTGCGTGAGTGCGTGCGTGCGTGCGTGCGTGGGTGCGTGCGTACGTGCGTGCGTGGGTGCGTGCGTGCGTGCGTGCGTGCGTGCGTGCGTGTGTGTGTGTGTGTAATTAGGTCTGTCAGTGATTTTACTGCATGGTCTTTCGGCACCTGCCTTAAATTTTTACCAGGCTCTTATGTTTTGAATAGTAAGGCTATCTGCCGTCTCTCGCGAGAGTGATGAGAGGAGAAAGCCTGTGGGGTGCCTGTTTCGTGAGGGTTATTGTGCTCGTGTCGGTAGTTTATCGTTGTTGTTTGCCTATTGTCTTACCTTGACTGTCAGGTACTCCGAGCATCTCTTATAATAATTATAAGGAATTGGCGGGGTAGGCGGCGCCACAATTGGTGTATTTTACATGTGTGGCATGGCAAACTTTCTCCGGGTGCTTTTGTCACATTTTATACATTTAGGGATTCTATTGCACACGTGCGAGACATTGTCACAAATACAAGGGTTTTGTTTGTGAATTTGAATGCCTGTGTTTTTATTTCTCCCTAGCTGGGTTATTATTCTTTTATTAAGTTGGACACCAGGTGACTTTCTGTCAGGAAAAATAATCTTAGCTTTATTGCCTTTGTATTTGATCGTAGTAATGGAATTTTCTCAAGGTCAATTTTTATTATACGGATGTAAGGTAGCCTGTTCTTGTCCTCGTTGAGTATTTCTGTGTACCTTTGGCTACGCTAGCAGAGCTGAGCAGGACTTTAGCAACTCCTCTTCGGCGGTCCTGGCTTGAGAGACCTGTTTCTACAACGGAAGCTGAAGGATTTAATCAAGCGGCGTATGCTTTTTATTTATTTATAAGGGTAAAAAAATTTGCACAGGGGTGCCTGGCAATTTGGCTTTTTCCTAGCCTGAAATTGACTATCAAATACTGAAAATATTTTTTCAGTCAGCTTTTATGCAAAAATAAAATTGAATACTCTACAAAAATGGCTTTTTGCTTCCCTGTAAGTGCTTTTTGAATTCTGAAATTTTTTTAGTCGCTGAAGGCCAAAAAAATAATTTTAGCAGAGGGTTCCTTACAAAACTGAATTTTACTGACGAGATCAGGTGATTTGTGAAAGTGTAAAATTTTTTGACTGTCGTTAATACCAAAAATAAAATTGGACGTCCTTTAGATGAACGTAAAATTCACAATCAGAAACACAAAAAAGTGTCTTGAAAAATTGTTGATATTCAGTAGACTGGGCAGCAAGTTGATCTACAACTCGGATACCACTAGCCTAAAGGTCGCACAAGACTGAAAAAAAAAATGATGTGACATTTGATACTTTGAGTTTCGGTCTCGAGAATTTTTTAAATGTTTCTAATGGATGAGGGGGATTTTTTGGTAATATCATTTTTTTCGATTTTGTTAAATTTTTGTAGAATCTTGGTTCTACAACAACATGCCCAAAGTGTTGGCAAAGATGGCATTGTTGAATGGTTTGATTTTTACGCTTACACTGAGGTAGCAGGGCTCGCGAAGAAGTATTGGTTTGTCGCTTGTCTGGTCCGAGTTATCTCTGGCGAAATTCAGTAGGGGGAGGTTTTTTGTCTTAGTTCATCCTTTATGTTATCGTCAGGGGTATCAATTGGGACATATTTAATAACGATTCTTACCGGTCTATGTTTGTAAATTATAGGAATAAAATTAAATTTTTTATCAGTTAATATATTATTTTATTTTGTTCCCTCGGGCCTCTTGGGTAAAAGATTAGTGACGTGTTATTATATCTCTCCGAGTAAGATAGACGTGTTTTATATTAGGTTAGGCTATTATGAGTAGGTTCTTGTGGACCCTCCACTGCGGCCATTAGCAGGTCTATTGTGGCCTATTGTTTTATATTGCTCCGCTTCTCAATCGTTTTTAGTAGTGAAAAGTTACTTTTAATTCATATTTTTGCTATTAGGCATTTTTACAAATGCACGGATACTCGGGGCTATGAAATAAGTGCATTAATTACTATAGCTGTGTTGTGTGACATTATATGGACAATATTTTGTTAATGTACAAAGCAGAGAATGTTTGTTACTTGTAAGAAATGTGGCGTTTCTTGTTCCGGTTTTGCTCGTCTGCTTATCATACATCGTGTAGGAATTCCCTCTGACGTACTGAGATATATAAATCACTGAATCGAAATAAAAAATGGTTATGAAAATTATATTAAGCATATAATCGAAGATATAGTTGATGTAATGATCAATAATATCGATAAATTATTTATTCAAGCTAAAGCTGAAATTATGAAAACCGCAAAGGATCGTCTTAACATGATTTCATCTCCCAAAGCTAATGAAGTTAAGCTCTATTCTTAGGTAACGTCGTCGAAATGTGCTGTAATTATTAGACCTAAAAACAGCACTCAGACAAATGCACAAACAAAATCCGATATTGTCAGTAATATTAACCTATTGACTCAAATATTAAGGTATTTAAGGTAAAGAACGTGCGCGATGGAGAAGTTCTTATTGGGTGCAATAATATTGAAGGTGCAAAAAATCTTAAGGAAATGATTAATCAAAAATTATCTGAAAATTATGAAATAAAAGAAGTAAAAAATAGGAATCCAAGATTAAAAATTGTTGGTAGATCTGTAAACTATTCTGAGGAATAGCTTCTACGAATTTTTAAGTGTCAAAAAGTGTGTTGAGTGAACAAAGTGATCAGATTTTGGTAAACTAAAAAACGTGCTAATATTTTTCAAGCTATACTAGAACTATATGAGGATACATATTGCAAGGTAATGAATGTAGAAAATTTGTTCGTTAATTTTAACTATTGTGTTGTTTATGATGAAATTAATTTAAAAATTTTTTATTAATGTACTGGTTTGAATCATTTTCAAAAAACTTGTAATGCGCCTTAGGTGTTCTCTTAATCGCTGTGTCTTTGATTGCAAGTCAACAGATATAAAATGCATCAATTGCATTAATGCAAAATTTGATGATTATAACCATAGGGATACAACTGAGTGCCCTCTATATAAGTAAAAACTTGAACAATATAAATCGTCTTTATTTATGGTCAAATAGCAACCAGATATGAATGCGTGCGAGTCTGGTATTTGGCTAAATGATAATAGTCTTAATTCATCTCGTAACATGGGATTATTTATTATCAAAATATACGTGGCTTAAGAACAAAAACCCACCAGTTATACAATGCGCCTCTTACATGCAACTATGATTTAATAACACTAAGTGAAACATGGCTAAACTCTAACATTTTTGACATTTTTGAATTATTATATAATCAGTACATAATTTTTAGATCTGACCGAAAATTCGATCAAACAAGAGGTGGAGATATATTAATTGCTGTCAGGAATTTATTTACAGTAGTTCAACTTGATCTTAAATTCACTATTCCCAATTACCATAAAATTACTCTACGAAGTAATTGTTTATACATTCTCACTTTATACGTTCCAGCAAATCTCAGTGTCCAATTTTATGACACGTTATTTGAGGAAGTGGCAAATTTTGAATTCATTACTGAACAAATTATTATTTTAGGTGATTTTAATAATCCAGATTATACTAATTCTCTCATTAGTAATAACGCTCATTCGCAAGAACAGTGACACATCACAAAAAATCGTAGTTTTTCAGGAAACGGGTTTTTAACATTTTTATTTGCTTTATAGCTATTTTTGCAGATAAATATAATTTTATTATCATTCACCTTGTCAACATATTAAGTTTAGGGCATCTTGGACTAGGCCTTAGTTATAATATATTTTTAGCTGAGAAAAAAGCATGTGTTGTTCCATTTTTTTTGACCTACTTTATGTTTGTGTCATTGTTTCTCATAAATCTGAAAAGAAATTTCAAATTAAAACAAAATGTTGAATATAAATTTTATTAATACAATAATGAGCAATAAAGTTCTCAGAGTTAAACGAGAAAAACAAATGTTCTTACTATCAAAAAAACAATTAGAAAATAAAAAAGTTGATAAAAGCACAAAAGAACTTTATACCTTACTGCCTAAAAAACGGAAAATATAGCAAAAAATTCATCAAAGATTTAAGTAATAGTCTTTATAACACTTTGGAAGCGCTGTTCCTTTCTTGTTAACAGTCTCATTAAATAAGGAAAGCAAACTTTTTTTCTTATTTTCAGTAATGCCAATTTTATTTTTATACGCTTAAGTTGCTTAATAAAGCAACTTAAGCCTGCGCCTTTTCCTCTGGAGCTTCTGGCTTTATCAATCTGTATTGATTCAAATTCTTCCTGATCAAAGGTTTTCTTGAAAGAGAGTGTGTATGGGTTGTTTTTTTCAATTTTAAATATCTGAACCTCAGAAAGTTTAAATGATTTGGGCAAAGTACTGAAACCTGTTGAATTTGCTAAATGTTTTAAATCATAAAAGTCTTCATGTGAGAGTTCTTGTACATTATAAGGGCTGCCAGTTTTTTTGGCTGTTCTAATAAGGGTTACGTACTGTTCAGATCGGTCCAGATTTTAAATATTTTTTTATATTCCTTTCAATGAGGGAGTGAGCATTATCCCCCTCATTTTGGGTATGCCCAGTTATTAAATATTTTGCAAATTTCTCACAGCATAGGCATACATAGACAACAAAAATTTGTTTTTTTTGCTGCCCGGCACAATTGTCTGAAAAGAAAATAACATCGGTTTTATTGGCAAAGGCATTATTTAAATCTTCCAAGTAGTTTAATATGCATGACCCAATCTCATTGGCGCCTCGATTACCTTGTGCTTCATTCCATACATAACAAACAACTGCGTTAGTTTTAATGTCATAAACTGTGAAATTAAAGACGTTTAACTTTGAAATGTAATAGAAAGAAGAAGTATGACCCTTCGGACAAGGCAGCACTGCTTGAAGATCATACACCGCTACAAAGTTTTCAGATTCTTTGTCCTTTTGTTTTTCAATACGTGACAATTCCTTCTGCTGCAAATGTTTTTCGAGTTTATCTTTCATTGTTTCTTTATTAGTCTCAGTTGCGTTTTGGTGAGAAACGCAAAACTCACATTGATCCTTTTTCGGCGTGAAAAAGGAAATGTACTCTTCATTAAAAATTTTATGGTACAAAACATAATTTCCTGCAGCCTTCTGAGCTTCTTGTCTTAATTTTTTATAGGATCTATGTAAATCGGCCACCGTTAATCCACCCTCAATAAATTCTCGGTTTGTATTCGAGCGACAATAATGACTTGGGATCCGAGGTACTGAATCAATGTGTTGCCTTATACTTTCTTTTATCTCCTCGTCAAGTTTAATGTGGTTTCTATGTTTTCCACGTAGATCTTCTTGAACAAACTGTGGATGATTAAGGTCTCTTTTGCTCAGTACTGTCCTGATAGGACGATCATTAATACACAAAGTATTCTTGAAAAACTTTTTACAACTACGATTTCGCTGGTCTTTAACATCAAAATAAAAAGCATTATTGGGTCGTCTTGTACTGCCTTCCCTGGTATATCTATATTTCGGTTTAACAGTTGTCATACATGCATTAATAAAGTCGCGTTGTCGTTGTACACTCCCCAAAGCCCAATACATTTTAAAAATGTTAGTACGTTCTTCCTCGGAGATTTTATTAAAACATTTTAATTTACATCTCTCATCACAGGGTGGTTGTAACTCTCTTTTGGGATAGGCCTTTTTACTTTTAGTGTTGGTATATGCCTCTCCAATATTTCTTAACTTCTTTGCCAAATTTTTCTTCCATTTTTCTGGTCCCAGCTTCCTTTTCTTGCCACGCACATTAGAATTCTCCTTTCTATTTTCAACTGCATCTTCTGTCTCGCTTGTCTCAGAATCACAACTAGATGTGGAACATGTAGAACTGGAACTAGATGTAGATGAGCTTAAGGACTCGTTTACATAGTTTGCATCTTTCACAGAGTCATCGGAATCTTCAATGAATTCAAATTCACTTGCGTTTTCAGCTGACGGATTGCTTGTGTTACCAGCAATCAGGATTTTTTAAAACAGTTTATATAAAATTTACAAGAAAGAACAAATATACCTTTGAAATGAACAAGAAAGCCATCACTCATTTTCTCTTGGTAACTTGGACCTTGGTTATTATTAGTAAACTCTTTAAGTGTGTCAATTTCATTCTCTAAAATATCCATAATGGCAGAAGAATAGGCAATGCTGGGTTCTAAGGCAATATCTGAGCTCTCTGAAAATAACAAAATGTTATCAAAATTAGCTACAACGCAAATTAAATGTTTATAACCCTAACTATAATAAAGAGTGATCCTTACTGTTTTGTTCTACACTACTGCGGGGTAGTATTTCTTCAGAAATTGATTTTAGATTGACAGTTGCATATTCTAAATTAACGGTGCCAGAAATACAAGTCGACTGAGCAAACTTTTCTGCTTCAAATTCAGTAGCATTAAGTTTCACGGGAATGTTCGGATTTTCTGAAAATGTACAACACAATCACAAATGTATTGAAACAAGTGGTACTTCCTAAATTAGATAATTTAATACTATGTTCTGAAACTACGTCCACTCGTAAACATCTATTTAAAATGTACAAAACATAAAACATACCTTTGGAAAGAACAGGAGAGTCATTGTTCATTTTCTCTTGGTAACTTGGACATAGAAAATTATTGGTGAACTCTTCAATAGTCTCAATTTCATTCCCTAAAGTATCCTTACTAGAAGATTTAGTTAAGCGAGGTTCTAAGGCAACTTCGAAGCTATCTGAAAATTAAAAGTATTATCAAAATTAATTACAAGTCGAAATAAAAATGATATCAGCTTAAACAATAATAACTTACTGTTTTGTTCTGCAGCACTGCGATGTAATTTCTCTTCGATGATTGTTTTAAGGGTGTCAGTTTTACTTTCTAAATTAATGGTAGCAGAAATAGAAGGCGACGGAATTAACGTTACTGTTCCAGATTCGGTAACATTAAGTTCCAATGGAACGTTTGTATTTTCTGAAATTTTAAAACAGAATCAAAAATTAATGTTATAAAGACAATAATATGTGGCATTTTCCGTTTTACGAGGTGGTACTATGTTTTAAAATTAAGAATATTTCAAATATTCATCTAAAATATATAAAACAAAGAAACCTTTGGAAAGAACAGAAAAAAAATTAAGTACCCTTTTCTTGGTGATTTGGAGATAGATTTCCTTCAATGCCTCCTTTGCTAACTTCAGATAAACAGGACGACGCTGCTTTAGATTCGTTAAGTTGTATATATTTTTTTGGATTTCCTGCAAATTTAAAACATCTAGTCACAAATTGCTATTCAAAATAAATACTAAAATTGCCAAACCTTTTAAAGAAACGCGAGATACATCGCCTATCTTTTCTTCACAGACACCTGCCTCGGCATTGTTCATTATACGTTTCAACCGGCTTGAAAACATTTCTTAAAAAAAGTTTATAAAATTAGGTACTAACACCTAAAAACCGTCACATACATTAAAAAAAATATTATATTGTATAAATAGGTATGTGTAATAAATTCAACAATGACACAGGACAAAATATCACACAAAAAAATTGGTATTTTTATGACATAAAGACATAAAATCAAATGTAACACTAATGCATAAAAAGATTTCTGGAGAACATTTTTTTAATATATCAGCAACAATGACACATTAAGAAATGTGGCGGTATTCACCAAAATACTTATGGATGTTTGAAAAATTACCTATCGACTACAGCGACATAATTCTAAATATGTCACTATTGCCCAAAATAATGCATTCATTCGTTACTTACCGATACAACAATTTTGAGATATGTCACTATTCTGAAAATTTATGCGATATTCATCCCACAAAGAACGTAGCAACACTGAATGTGTCCATGTTCTCGACGCGCACGTCCGAATTTCAAATTGAAAGAATAACGACACTAGTCCCATCTAGCGGCCGGGTGTTAAAGCTTAGATGTGACACTATTTCAATATATTTATTAACTGTTTTAAGGTTGTTTAAAAGTATTATCTCAATATTGGGAGATTTTGAGATGTGTCACTGTTCTTGCGAATGAGCGATAATAATAATATTTCTGCGCTAACTTTAGTGGATTTATAAATCTCACTCAACACAAAAATATAGTAAATACGACCAATCGTATCTTTGATTTAATTTTTAGTAGAGATGATACTGAAGAGGATAAATCCCTAGATTATTTATTACCAGAGGATAATCACCATCCTCCTTTGAATATATTTTTAAAAGCACCTCAAATGAAAAAAAAATTTCTTCTAACCCTTCACCTATATACAATTTTAGGAAGGCTAATTTCCACAAACTGTATAATGATTTGGGTAGCACATACTTTTCTAGCCTGCCTCTATGTAAGGACGCCAATGAAGCATGTGACGTATTTTACTCTATCTTAGATTCTGTATTTTCTAATAGTGTACCAAAAACTATAGCTGAAACAAATAAATATCTACCTTAGTATAACAGTAATATTATTAGAAATATTAAAAATGAGTCTAAACTTTCGCGCAGTTATAGATCGAATGATAATGAGGATGAACTTAATCAATTTAAAATATTAAGATCTAGAATAAAAACTGGCATCGACATTGCTCAAAAAGAATATTTCATAAATGTTAAAAATCAGACACACACGAATCAAAACTGCTTCTGGTCATATTTAAATACAAAAAAAGAACGTATCCAGTATCCCAACGTTATGACGCATAATGATGTGGCACTAAAGGCCAGGACCCACAAGCAATAGTCGATAAGTTTGCTGTTTTTTTTCTAGGAGATTATACTAATTCCTCTCTTTTTTCATACGACTCTGACAATATCCACTGTAATGCTAAGAGTATAATATGTATACCTTACATAACAGAGGATAATGTATTAAAACCACTTGAAAATTTTAAACCAAAATATACTACTGGTCCTGATGGAATACCTGCTTTTTTATTTAAGAGGATAATTTTTGTAGAGCTTATAGGAGTCAATTTATTCGGTTTATTTTTTAAGATTAAGACTTGCACACGTTTATTAAAATACATATTCTATGACAATACGTTTTTAATTTTTTGTTCTACTGGCAAACGTGATCAAAGAAAAAAAGAGATAGTCGAAAAATTTGATTCTTCAAAGAATAAAAACGGGATGACATAGATGATACATTAATAACTATGTGAATGAAATATAATTTCTTAATTTTTAAAAATAGGTTTAGAACTTTTGCCACCAAAAAGGGCGTGAATTGGCTCTCAACAGATGGCACTTGTATTTACTTTCCAGGCTCACTGATTTTATGAGAGGGATTTGTTGTCCGTGCACACTGAGAGACAATAGAATCAAGAGTACAGCTTCAGGGACGGATTTAGGCATCTTCTATTTAATAATTATTTAATAGTGTATCGTGGTTTAGTAAATATTATAATTTCGAAACTAAAAATATAACAAATTTATTTACCAAATTATGACAAGTAGAAGTACTGATACGTGTCTTAGGTTTAGTAATTAATAATTACGAAAAAGTAAATATGTGTTTTCTCTAGTTTTATTTTTTGTATGGCTCGAATAAATTCAAGGTTGATACAAAAAAGAATTTCAAAGGCTGCTTTGAATACACATATTGTTTTTAGTGTTAAAAGTGAATTACAATATATCACAAGTTTTAATATATTACTGCATTTCTTCGTAAATAATTTAAAGTGTTGGAAATTTCCATTCCTTACTCATATCCTTTTTTACTTTCACAGTTACCAATATTGGAACAACACTATCATTTTCATAAAAAGTGGTACCTTTTCCACCTTTCATTATTTATATTAGTTTTAGAAATTTATAACTTTAACATAGACGCTGAAATCATATTCAATTATTACTATCAGTGGTGTAAGTATTTATAAAACATAATACCTAATAAATTAATGTGAACAAACGCAAACAAACTCATGGGCGTTGCCAAGGTGGGGTAGGGAGGTGCGGCCGTCTCCCTGACTTTTGGCAGATAATGAATATTTTTCATCATATATGGATATGTAGGTCCTATAATGAGAACCAATTAATTACACTGCTAAATAATTTCAAAAAAATTGCTGTATTAACATTCATGAAAAAATTTTATTGTAAATAACAGTCTTCTATATTCAAAGTACCTGCAACAAAATTCTTTATTTAAGTAACAAGTCGATACCTTTGATGTTTTATCAGGGATCACCGCCAGCTATAAAAAAGATACTAGAACAGAGCCTCGTATGGTTTGGACAAGACCATATTATCCAGGGCCGCCGCTAGGGTGCTTGTCATCCGTATGCAGATTTTCCTAGCTGGTGATATTTACAGTTGTCTAAACCACTGCCTAAAAGTTTCATAGTTATTTGGAACAGTTTTATTTTTCTAATTTACATAAAAATACAATTCATCTGGTATAAGAGTTTAAAAAATACTACTGAACCAAAAGAGCTAGTTATTTTTACTACTTTTGGCTTTGATTGCCTCTGCAACATAATGTGGGTCCCTAATTTCTAAATTTCTTTGTAATCCACTGTCAACCAATTCTGGTAGTAGACAGTCATAATAAAATTCTCGCAATTTTTTCTCCATGTTATTACGGATTAAATTAATTTAAATAACAGTTGTTTATTTTCCCGAGGTAAATGAACTAAAACATACAAAAAATACCTCCCCTAAATAAAAAATCGTACCCCTTTAATTCTGAAATTCTATAGATTCCCTAATTCTAGGAAAATAGCCGGCGAATAATTGGTTGCCTACTAGTGGTCACTTGTATCAATTTGCATCGAAATAATATTTTTAATAAAATAATTCAAGTAATTATAATTTTGTCGTCTATGAAGTGATTCCTCTTTTTGTGTACTGGTAAAAAAATATGGTTCTGATCTTTTTTATTTATATTTAATTTAGTACGTAAACATTTGAATTTAATTTTTCGTAAGTCTAAGGAATCGCTAAATTAACGCCTTGCCCCATCGAAATGTAGCCCCTAAAGAAATTATTAAGTATGTGGTAATCAATGATCTGAGGTGTGAGTTATTGTAATATTCCTGTATTGTACGTTTATATTCTTATTAGTTTTTTCTCTGGTAATATTTTTTGGCCTTCTGGAAAAAAAATCCTTACTGATCCACTCGAATCCTGTTTTTCGTTCGAGGTGTCGAAATGTTAACATCGATGTGAACTGTGAGCGGTATTACTTTAGTAGTAAATTGGTGAAGTGTCTATTTAATTGGGAGAACTAGTACTAAAGGTATTTAGAAATTGTGAGGAAGATTTTCTGTGAGAAATTTGTGATATTTCCTGCAATTTTCGTCGTGTGCGGATTATTTTCTAGCTCGCGGTAAGTCTTCTGAAACGACATTTTAAGTAAAATATTCATATAGGGTTCCTTTACTTACTTGCAGGTGGTTCATAAAGAAAATCAATCGAACAAGAGATATATTCGAGAAGCCATCTACAGGGTGTAGAAGTGAGTATTCGCATTATAGTTGTCATTTATGTGATGTAATGTTTGTTATTCTTGTCTTTTCAGGGCTTTTAGTAAGGTCTTAATAAGACTTTTATGAAGTATTTTATTTATACGAGTATATTTTATTCTATCCTCGTCGCGGCCTGGAACGCGTTTGTCTAATCTGGCACGGTGATGCAGTAGTGGATGTCATAGGTTATACAACAAGAAAACATTTTTTTGTTGGAGTATCTGGCCTTACTTCCTCGTGGACTCTGCAGTCAGGCCTTACCTTATAGTTTGCTGTCCATGGTTCTCCTGGCATCCCTCCTGTATGTGGTGCTCTGGATCTGTCGACACCTGGAGAAAACGCCCTTCGCACTGTAGGACCCCAGATAAGTGCTAACAACCAGTATAAATTTGATTTTATCCGATTATCTGGAAAATCTACTATCATATTTTAAATAATATTTTATGTAGCTACCATTTTTTTGTGTGTCGTAAGAATACATACTATCTGAAAATCTATTATCATATTTTAAATAATATTTTATGTAGCTACCACTTTGTTTTTGGGTGTCGTAGGAATATATACGAATATTTTATCTAGTATTGTCCCTATACTATATAATAACTGGGTGGCGACGAAGGTGATCACATTCGGCCTACAGAACTTTATTTTTACATTATTATGTATCCTAAACTGTTCTGATAAACTCCTAGTATTTCTCTCGAGAAAACTTACACTTGTAATTTGTTTAAATATTATAATACGTCATAACGTTAACCATTTTGCTATGTCTATATTTTAACGTGTTATACTTCTTTTTTTTAATTATTATTAAATAGCTACTGATATATTTAACTTTTTTTCTCTTTACCAGTTAATATCTTCCCAGTGCACTCAGTTAGAAATTACTATCCTTCTTGCCCACTCCCCCCGCCGACTAGTTGGCCGGAGTGCGTGGCTACCATCGCCGCTCACTATAAACTATTTTTTTTGTCGTTGGCGGCCCGTTGCGTAATAGAAAATTTAGTATATTAATTGTATCTTGGAGACATTTCAGCTCCACTTATTGTTAATGCTATTTACAATTATATTATATTTTTATTATTTTGTGAGGGCTCTAGCTCTGGTAATAATGTTACTATTGAAAAATGTTTCATATACTTGATTTTTTTCATATTTTATACCTAAATGTGTCCGTATGAACAATATGCAGTACTGTTTTTTAAGTCACTTTCAACTGTCCATGTATCTGATAATAACATTTGTTTTTTTATTAATACTTAAGTCCACGTTTCAGAATAATATTTTCTTTTCTTCTGGAGTCATATCTTTTGCCAAGTATGGGCATTTCATTTCAACGACAGTCCGTCAGGGGTAAATATTGGTCTACTTTATCTATATACGGTCCACATTTGAGATTTTTTTGCCTAAAGCTTGTTCTAATGTAGATATTGCTTTTTTCTCCAAAAGTTTACCATGCTCCATCTGCTTAATTTTTATTTGTTTTGGTCGTACGATAGATTCCACCAACTTTTTTCTACTGGTGTTAATTCTCTTTGAGCATACCTCATAAAATTTACATGCAGTAATTTTTTTGTTCGTTCCAAATCCCAAATAGTACAATAGTGATATTGTTTGTCTTTCTACTTTCTCTATTTCTTCTTCTATTTTTGTGTTCATATGTATATATTATGCATTGTTGGCACCTTCATACTCATCTGGTGATATATCTGGTTTGTTGCAGTTTTCTCCATAATTTTCATCTGCACCATTTAATGGATTTCTTTTCACGAGAGTTTTCTTTTTTAATTTTTACCTTATAATCCTATTCTTTGTCCTTATTTCAAATCGTTTCTTGAATGTGCCTGGACTTTTGTTATTAATTTTGTTGTTTATTAAATACATAGGTCTCTTGGTATTATAAAACATTGCTGCTGCCGAACATCTAACTTGGTAGGATCCTTTGGTGCAATAATTAATCCTCTTGTCTCCTATATATTTCGCAATTATGGAATTGAATTGTTTAACGGCATTATTATTTACGTCATGTATGAGACTATTAGCATCTTTTGATAAATTTGTTACTAAATTCATTAGTTTTTCATATAATGCTAAAAATATTTCTAAATAGTGGCAATTTTATTGCATATAATAATAGGTACTATACTTACGAGTTAATTTGATATCAATCATTTCAGTATTTTCAGAAATGGAACAAAAATATTTTAATTCCAAACATTTCTTATGTTCACCCAATATATGACTGATTCTTTCTATTTTCTGCTTTCCTGTATTTAATTGCTTTATTGGTTTTCCAACTGAATCTCATCTGATGTTTCTACAAAATTAATTACAAATATACAATAAAGAAGCATGTTAATAATTTACTGATGATATTTTACAAGTTGTTGTCTGTTAAAGTAGAAATTATTTCTTCAATAAAAAACAGAAAAAATTTCTTTCGATGGGTGTTTCTGTATCTTTTAGAAGTTCCTTAATTTTATTAGAATAATTTCTAAGCAAGTGATTTTTACATTCGATTTCCGTTACTGTTAGGTTATAAGATGAATAAGAGAGTTTAGATCTTAAACATTTTTAAAAGAATTTCTGTCTTCATCCGAAATAATAAACTTATGTATAACACCATGCATATCAAGGCTTTTTTCAAACCTCTCAGCAATAATTGCGGCCTCTATAGCTGTGGAAGACCCTGTCCAGTTTTTGAAACAGTTATGTTCTATGACAGCACCTTTCGTTTCAGATCTTTTACATTAAATGCAACATTTATTTTTTACTCCGAGATAAAGAATTTTTTTGGTTCTATACCCAATAATAGCAGCAGCTCCAGATAAAGAATTGTAATTCGTACGATACGATCTTTTTGCCCATGATCCATCGCACACCACTGTTATTACTGAAGTTCCATTTTCTGTGACATAGCCATTATCAACAGCTAATTTGTATTCTTCTTGGCATGCTTTATTTATTGAATCAATTGCCGTCTCTTCCCAGGCATCACAAATTTCGTCGTGCAATTTATTATAAGTAGGACTTGACATACTTGGAATGTCAAAAGAAGAATATCCTTGATCTATGTGGCTATATCCTAAACCAATATTCATGATTCCGGCAACACCAGATTTGATTGCACAAAATTTGTACTAACAAATTTAACTACATTACACATATTACATTTAAAATAATTTTTTGGCTGTAAACCATTCCTTTCCTCCTTTTGTATGATCATGTTACTCAACGTACATCCAAAAACAGCGTTATGACCATCTATTATTTTTAAATCATTTATGAAATTAAAAATATCAGCAATTCTTCTACCTTCAATCTTATATTCACCAATCTCACGGCCAACCGGCATCTCAATATCAGTATTTAAAACTAGTTCATCTGTACACAAAGACTTTTCTTAGTCAACCTCCATCTCAATATTATTGTTTAAAACTGGTTCATCTGACCTCAAACACTTTTCTTCAATAATGTTTTTAATTTTGGTTCTATCATGATCCTTACTAGTTGCTTTATAATTCTGAAATAAGTTATTAATATACATATTTAATTAAGTTATTTAAATATTTCAGAATTATAATGCCGACTAGTAAGGATCGCTATAGACCCAAAATTAAAAATATTATTATTGAAGAAAAGTGTTTGAGGCAAGATGAACTAGTTTTAAATAATCATATTGAGATGGAGGTTAACCAAGAGCTTGATTGAAGGTAAAGAATTGTTGATATTTTTAATTTCATAAATGAATTAAAATTAATAAGTGATCATATTGGTACTTTTGGATATAGGTAGGATTAATTATTGCAAATTAAGGATTTTACCAAGCTCGATGTTCTGAAGCAGCAGTGTCTTACAATACAAAGAGACCTGTAATCTATAAATAAAAAAATTATTAACAAAAGTCCAGGCACATTCACGAAACGATATGAAATAAGGATAAAGAGAAGAATTATAAGGGAAAGATTGAAAAAAGAAAACTCACATGAAAAAAAATCCATTATCTGGTGTAGATAAAAATAATGGAGAAAATTGCAAAGAACGAGATTCACCACCAAATGGGCTTGGGATTTGGAATGAACAAAAAGAATTACTACATCTAAATTTTATGAGAAATGCTTAAAAAGAATTAACGATAGTAGAAGAAAGTTTGTGCAATCAATCGTACGACCAAAACAAATAAAAGTTTTAGCGGATGGAGCATGGCAAACACATTGGAAAAAAAGCAATATCTGCATTAGAAAACGCTTTAGGCAAAAAAATTCTCAATCTTATATTCATTAAGTACTTTGTCAACTTCCATCTCAATATTAGTATTTAAAACTGGTACTTCTAGACTTTTCTTCAATAATATTTGTTATTTTGAGTCTATCGTGATCCTTACTGGTCGCTTTATAATTCTGAAATATGTAAATAATATACATGTATATACATAATTATGATAAAAGTGGTGAACTATTCTAATATTTAGGTAGTCACCCTAACAAAAATTACCTTAATCAGACCTAGTATTTTACAGTAACTAAAATCACATAAAGAGGCAGGTTGTAATTTAGGCACCGAAGGAAATTTTATCAATAAAATATTTCAATTATTCTAATTAGACACATGTCAGGAAGTGGATAATATTAGAAAACGCCATTACGTTTTACCCAAATATATCCGGATATTTAGTACGTATCTTATAAGCATTAAAGTTGCACGTGACCACAAAACGGTATTTTCATGATTTTGTCAAAAACCTACAAAAAAAAGTATACCTTTCCTATGCAAAATTGAAATCTCTATCTACTAAAAGCATCAACATTTTTTTGTTATTAATAAACAAGAAAACTTTGGCAAAATTTATTTATAAATAGTACATTCGGCGGCGCCCTACAGCAACTAAATATTTAATCAAATCAAATATAAATGTCATCTGTTATGTTGTATTCACCTACTAAATTTGAAAGAAATCGGTAAAACGTTTTTGAAAATATTGAAAAAAACCGTTTCCGATGTCTCCTGAATGGACTTCTCTACCACTCTTAAAAATCGAAAACATTTAAAATAAAAAGATATGGTCCTTCAATTTTCATGCTTATACAAGATGTGGTTAAATTTTTTTATAATTTTTAAGAATCACCCTGTATATATTTTTTAAAATGAAATACCATGTATATCAGAATCTTTTTTTGAAACTTCTTTGTGACCTTCTTTCACTCCTGTATTATTATTGACTTTCTCCCAACCACTTGTATGTAATGATTTTTTTTTGTTGAAATTATACCATTTACACGTGTATATTAAAAATATCACTACAATCACAACTATTGATTTTAAGAAAA
Organism: Rhamnusium bicolor; assembly: GCA_029963845.1. Classification (NCBI taxonomy): domain Eukaryota; kingdom Metazoa; phylum Arthropoda; class Insecta; order Coleoptera; family Cerambycidae; genus Rhamnusium; species Rhamnusium bicolor. The sequence continues at coordinate 136,821 of JANEYF010002209.1, read as the reverse complement.
ATTATGTTAATACCAGTTATGAGACATCTTGTGTGATGACACTCAACCATTTTCAATTTTTAAATTTACAACTTTTTGAATTGAATTTTCTCAATTTTTTTCTAATGGAACACCCTGTATATTCTTGGACTATGTGTAGGATTCAACAACGAACATTCTTTCTACATAAATTTCTATGGCTATTTGTGACAATTTACAATTTATTGAAAAATAACTGTCAAATTCAGCAATAAAAGTTAAAAATGAGGGTTTTTTTTTCAAATAATTCAAGAGAAATCATTATAATAAGCGTGCTACATTATGCTTATAAAAACATCACACCAACAAGAATCTAAAATTTGAAGGAAATGATAGTAAACGCTTTTAGAAGTACTCCGGCACTTTTATGAACAGTAGAAACTTCATTCCAAAGACGCATAGAAATGTGTGTCATTCAAAATGGACAATATGTGGAGCACTTTTTATAATATCTACTTTTGAATTACAAAAAAAAAATAATAATAATTTTTATTGTTGAGTTTTGCAGTTATTGTTCAGTAAATCTAAAATTGCTACAAATAGCCATAATGATGTACGTACAAAAAATGTTCGTTTTTTAATTCTACATTACATTGTCCATTTGAAAAAATTTAGAAAATTCAGGTCGAATAGTTAAAAGTAAATTTAAAAATTATTGTTGGCCACCCTGTACCCAATGAGAACGCATTTTAACAAAAAAAATCATTACATCCAAATGGTTGGGAGAGAGAGTCAATATTAATGCAGGAGTGGAAGGAGGCCACAGAGATGTTTTTAATTTAAAAATGTTCTGATATACATGGCATTCCATTTAAAAACATGTTATTATTCAGTTGCAAGAAGGTGAAATTTTGATCTCCTTTGACGTTTGTTCATTATTTCCAAGTGTTCCGATACCACAAACCTTGGACTACCTTAATGATCTACTCGAATTAAGCAATCTGAATCAAGATGTAGTAAAAGAATATCTTAAACTCACTAATTTTTGCATAAAACAAAAGTGTTTTCGATTCAACGATAATTTCCTCGAACAACATGAAGGAACAGCAATAGGTAACTCTTTGTCATCATTCACTGCCAGTCTCTTTATGAACAGATTCAAGATGGAAGCAAAAGAACAATTCGAGTATTTCCCCAAGGTTTGGCTTAGGTATGTGGATGATATTTTTGCAGTGTTCGATACAAGAGTCGCTGATGTTGATAACTTTGTATCTAAACAAACAGTCGTTTCGCGTCAGTTAAATTCACATATGAAACTGAAAACTCTGGACAACTACCATTTTTAGATGTATTAATAATTATTGTTAGGGACACACGACGCCCATGGAAGCGACGGGCGCCTACCAGTATAAATATTGTAGGAAACCTCATACTCGAACCAAAGGGCTATAGTGTGATTATTGTTTTATAAACATTCGAAGTAACTAACATAAACATTATGAGATCACGGGCTTGACTAATCCAGCTCGGAGGCACAGCGGGGCACTCTTTCTCGAATTGTTAAACGTTGTACATGTATTTTCTATAAAGTGTATTATCTTTTAATAAACGTGTTCAAATAACAGATTTCGTGAATTATCACTTAACATTTCAGAAGCGGAATTCGAATCTATGTGTGTGTTTTTAAATTTTGTGAGATTTATTGTTTTGTGTTTTGCCTTTCTGATTTATTACTGTCTGCTTGCTCCTGTACTTTTATTGCGCCGGTTGCATTTATGTTATAACTTTTCATTGACTTGTCCGACGTTTTATTTAATTGTTTGTTGTAATTTTTACATATTAAAACCAAACAAAAAGGTATTAAAACTATGGGCCGTTCAAGTCGGAGTCGAGTGCGTAAACAACCTAGCAGTTGGCGACGAGGTTGTAGTACTCATGATTTACGACGTGATCGTAGTATAAACAATCGAAGTGTTACTCCCGATTATACCCAACTTTTAGAACGTCGTCTTGATGCACTGGAAAGTTTAGTACGCGTTACCCATAGCCGGAATATTTTAGAATCGGCATCAGGGCGAACAAAACAAACATCTACGCGCTCACGAAGTCCACGTGAGACGGTAATAAATAATACACAACGGTATGTGGGGCGAACGGAATTAATTCCCGAATTTGACGGTACTTCCAATTCGCTGACAATAATACAATGGGTGACGAAAATTGATGAGATTGGCGAACTTTATAATTGGGATGATCGTGCAAAAATATTTGCAATGACTAGTCGACTTACTGGAAATGCAAAATCCTGGTACGACTGTCAATCTGAAATTAATTCTCCCTATTGGAATGCCTGGAAAGCCAGATTAATACGTGCATTTCCTTCATCTAGGGGAGTTGCAGCAAATTTAAAAGAATTCGTAAATGTGGAACGAAAAACTAATGAAGACGTAGTGTCCTTTTATTATTCTAAATTAAAATTGGGCAAAAATTGCGAATTGCCAGACTACGTCATTGCAGATGTAATAATCTTCACCCTAAACGACGATTTATTAAAAGCAAGTGCTGATGCCGCGAGTTGTAAAACTACTGAACAACTTCTCAGATTTTTAGTAGAGTCAAGTACCAATAAAGAAGTGAAACGTCAGCAATCACAAAATCGAGTTAATAATTCTAATAAAGGTGGCTGTTTTATATGTGGAAAACTCAATCATAAAGCAGCTAATTGTTACTTGCGCGAATCTGATAAAAGAAACGATCTGAAGAAGACAATACCAACCTGTAATTTCTGTAAAAAGCCTGGCCACATTAGAGATAATTGTTTTGCACTTAAATCAAGACCAGAATTATCGGCAAAAATAAATATTGTGTCAGTCGATGATGCAAAATATCATGTAACCGCAAAAATAAACAATGTAGATGTTCCGACTTATATCGACTTTGGTAGCGCCTGTAATATTATGCAATTAAAAACTGCAACATCACTCGGACTTCCAATTAACACGACGAGGCAAACTACGATGCGCGGTTACGGAGGTGCTATAGTCACATCGTTAGGCGAAACATCAGCCAAAATAAAAATCGACGAGGTCGAGAGGGAGGTACCAATTTTAGTAGTTAATGACGAAATGCAAGAGATGAACTTATTAATTGGACGCCCTTTTACTGAAACACCTAACCTCTTAGTCATAAAAACAAACCAGAAATTATCGTTCCAAGACGAGAACGAAAGCTTGTGACAATTACCTTTGATCAACGAAGAAATTATCAAAAAGTATCCAATTATTGTAAACCACAAAACCGTATTGTCTCCTGGTATTAATAAAATTGAAATTTCTTGTGAAATGCTGAATGGTGAGATAGTTTCTAACGTTTCTGAGCAAAATCTAAATGGCTGTCATCTGGTTGTACCATCATCGCGTATCGAATTACATAACGGAATTGGAATATTGACAGTGCTCAACTTAAGCAAATTAGAAACATCTTTTGACAAGAATCAGTGTGTATCGCGGGGAATCCCTTCGGGGCAGTCACCAACTGAAGTACTCGTTGCACCTGAGGTATTGCCGAACGATGTACAGCAACGGTTAGATAATTTGCTAGAACACTTGGGTCTATTCGGCAGAACTAACAATGACAACGTTTACATGTTGGTAATTGTTGATGCTTTTACCAAATACTTATGGATAGAGGCGGTTCCGGATACTACAGCGAAACATATTGTACAATGTTTGAAAATGATAATTAAAATTTTTGGTGTGCCTGTTAGAATAATTTCCGATAGAGGAAAGTGTTTTACAAGCAAAGAAATGAAAGAGTTTTGTAGTGAACAAAACATCAAACACATTCTGAATACCATTGCTTGTCCAAGAAGCAACGGGCAAGTTGAAAGATTTAATGCTACGATTCTAAGTGCAATGAGAGCGGCAATCTGTGATGAACATAACAGTTGGAAAGCCAAGATTACTGAGGTTCAACATAGCATAAACGGAACAGTGAATGCGACGACAGGTTGTGCGCCAGCTGAACTTTTATACGGGTTTAGATCTAGACTAAAATTTGATGTTAGTGTTGATGATAACGAGCAAGTAGACAGGGACGTTAAATTAAAATCAAAACGTGTGAAAGCTGCGGAGAATATAATTAAAAGTGCTCGCGCCATGAAGAAGCGTTACGATAGAAGTCGTGACCCAGCAGTTATTTTTAAAGTAGGTGACATGGTCATGATTGAAAGAAAACCAATGGTGAAGGGGCTCGCTAGTGGCAAGCTAGTTGAGAAATACATCGGTCCTGTCATGGTACAACAAGTCCTCCCAAAAGATCGATATCGTGTTGGAAGTTTGTCCAAAGACAAGAGACGATTTAAGGGAGTAGTTTCTAGCGATAAAATGAAGTTGTTTAAAATCCAAACAACTGATTAAAGGTGAGGTATTGTAAAAGTTTACATTGTTTGTTGTATCGTTGATAATATGTGTTTTATTATTGTTATTTTTGCTGTTTGTTGTGTTACTACTGTTATATGGATTATGATTATTATTGAAGGGTCAAGTGCACAAGGTAGGTGATGCCTGTGTGTACCTCTGGACTAATTATTATTATTATTATTCTGTTTATGAGTTAAGTGCACAAGGTAGGTGATGCCTGTGTGTACCTCTGGACTAATTATTATTATTATTATTCTGTTTATGAGTTAAGTGCACAAGGTAGGTGATGCCTGTGTGTACCTCTGGACTGATTATTATTATTGTTATTCTGTTTATGAGTTAAGTGCACAAGGTAGGTGATGCCTGTGTGTACCTCTGGACTCCTGAGTGTTGATTATATTATGCATACAAGTTTCAAACCCAATTTTTGGTGTCTTATCATGTCTAATGTGTTCTTTATATTCCTGTCGAGTCCATTTGCCTAAGGTAGTAATTTGCGCACTCCAGGAAGACTTCTTGAGTCCATTAGTTGCTAGATTTGGCACACTCCGAACACCTTGTCGAGTCCGTTAGAACAACTGTTCCTTTCGTGTACTCCAAGTAACCTTCTTGTGGAGTCCCTCCTCCCCATGGTGTGTGAACTCTGAGAATATAGTTCGTTGAGTCCGCCTGATAGCGCTTTTGCGTACTCGAAGTACCATTACTCATCAAACCTTTTTGTAAATATTGTCTTAACAAGTTTGTTCGATTAAGGTTATATCAAAAGATGTGTACTGTGCCAAAATTTTGATTCCAGGTGAATGCCTTCTGCCTGTGCGAGAGGGAGTCCGGGACGGACTAAGTCAGGACAGCCGAATGTTAGGGACACACGACGCCCATGGAAGCGACGGGCGCCTACCAGTATAAATATTGTAGGAAACCTCATACTCGAACCAAAGGGCTATAGTGTGATTATTGTTTTATAAACATTCGAAGTAACTAACATAAACATTATGAGATCACGGGCTTGACTAATCCAGCTCGGAGGCACAGCGGGGCACTCTTTCTCGAATTGTTAAACGTTGTACATGTATTTTCTATAAAGTGTATTATCTTTTAATAAACGTGTTCAAATAACAGATTTCGTGAATTATCACTTAACATTATAAATAGTGAAAATAAGTTAGAATTTAACATATACAGAAAAGAAACCAGTATTCTAAGATATATCCCTAAGGACTCTCACCATTGTGCTCAACACAAAATGGCGAGTTTTAATTTTCTAATCCATCGTCTATTAAGCGCCCCCTCAATAAGGAGAGGTTTAAAAAGAGAAGGCATTGATTAAGGATATAGCTGCGAGTAATGGATATTCTGTAAGTTTAATTGATAAAATAATTAGGAAACTAAAGTTTAAAGAGTCGCTTCGAAATTCCTCGACCTTTCAAAATGAAAAAGAAAATCCGAAATTTGTATCGATTCCATTCAATCCTCGATTCACCCGTGGTATTGGTAAGATTTTTAAAGATGTAGGTATGACAGTGGTGCATTTATCGGGAAACAAACTACAGCAACTTTTAGGCAATCCAAAAGGCAAAATTGAAACAAACGAATAGTCGGGGACTTACGAAATTAGCTGTAAGGACTGTAATCAAAAATATGTTGGACAGACTAGACGATCAATTCAAACTAGATTCAAAGAGCATATGGCCCATCTCAAATATGGTAGAACAGATGAGACGAAATTAGCAGTAAGGACTGTAATCAAATATATGTTGGAAAAACTAGACGATCAATTCAAACTAGATTCAAGGAGCATACAGCTAGTCTCAAATATGGTGGAAGAGATAAATCTAGTGTAGCCCAACATGCGTTTGAGAACAAGCATAAAATAGATATTAGCAATTTAAGATTAATTAGGAATGTAAGAAATACTAGACAGCTGGATGCATTTGAAAGCTTGGAAATCATAAAGTGTAAAAATGGTATGAATAGTGACAGAGAGCCTATCCCAAATAGCCCGCTTTATTGGTTAGTCGATCACGGCATAGAAAATATTTGTATATTGCTTATCCCTTTCTACAATAAAAAAATGATAAATGCCTCATGTTACTGGAATGACTTTCTCAACTTCAAGAAAAATTTTAACTGTTAGCAGGGTTCGCCCGGGTAAGTTCTTGTTATAATATACTTTATAAAAAAGGCAAAAACAACACCAACGCACTATGGGCCGATGGTGGAGGCGCCGTCTCAAAAATACCAAAAACCGAATAAGGAACACAAACTTCAATTTTCTTATAACTAATACATCAAACTTTTATAATTCGGTTCGGTAATTTATTTAAATGTTGACTGGGTTCAGTTAGGAGACTTGAAAAGTAGGAATATGGAGAGATTTAGATGTGTTATTTTGATGCTTATTTTAAATAAATAATTTCGTGCTTAAAAATTAAACAAAGTGCAATGTGTTATACGCCATTTCAAAGAGCAGTTCTTCTAGTATTAAAAACATAAAAAATATTTGTATATTGCTTATCCCTTACTACAATAAAAAAATGATAAATGCCTCATGTTACTGGAATTACTTTCTCAACTTCAAGAAAAATTTTAACTGTTAGCAGGGTTCGCCCGGGTAAGTTCTTTTTCACCATCTGGCAACTAAAATGATCCTGTATAAGATCCAAGAAAAATCTAGCGGATTTTTTTGCGCTTCTCTTGCAAATCAACAAAATATACAAAGAAGCGCGCGCGACGAACACTTAAAAATCTGCAATACTCGTTCCTTAAGAATTATGAATTTGCAAAATACGGCGTTATAAAGAATACATATACATTATGGAATTATAACAAATCAGAGCATAGCATTTCAGTGAATGCCTGGATTTTAGAAATCGTATATGGGGACGGTCCGATCTGATTTTTTTTTAGCAGCACCACCATATTCCACGTTTGACAAAATGTGTTTACGAGTGACTTGCGGTTAAATAAAATCAAATAAATATTTATAGTTGTTAAACTTATTAAACAAAGTGGTATATCGATAAAAATGGTTTACGATATAATTTGAAAAAAATATTTTTTGGCCATGAAAAATAAACCAAAGAGAAAATATTTTTTTTCTTCACCTATACACGGGATGTGTATTGTGTATTCTGCGGTTACCATTGTCCTAAGGAAAGTATATAAACTTGAGTTTGTTAAAATTTTAGGTTATTTAATAGTAATCAATAATTTGCCGCTGTCAGCTGTACCTACGACAGTAAACAATGAACAATTTCCAAAATTACTAAACGTAACATATGTGACGCTTTTATAGAGCACGGAAAACATATATCAATAGCAGAACGGTATGTTAAGGAGCATTTCGATCTTTCTGAAAATCAGTTGCAATGTGTTATCATTAAAATTCAGAAACACTTATAGTCCGAATTTAAGATACGCTGGAATAAAGCCGGAAGGAAAAGGGATGTGTTCTTACGCAGCAAAGAGAAATGGTTAGATGGCGAATTTTTTGTACCATTCCAAGAAGAAGAACCATCGACGTCCTTATCTGACAACCCACGAGGGAGACCATGTAAGTCATTTAACGAATCCGCAGAGAAGACACAAAAACGAAAAGCAATAAAACTATTTCGAGACTCTGGACTTGATCAGATTTTTCATTCATATACTCAGGGATTACGTTCAATTGGTGAGACATGGGAATCAGAAATTATACAGGAACTAAGTTCTGCATCACAAGAAAGGAAGGCTTTTATCCACACATTATTAAGACGTAATACTTCTGTTGAGCCTTTCACAAATCAAGAGGCCTTGGCTCTTTTCAATGATTTAGATTTAACGAAAAACCAATATACATACCTTAGAACCTGTTTACAAGACAAAGACTGTACTGTACTCCCATCATATATCAAACTTACAAAAGCAAAGCGCGAATGTTATCTAGAGCACATGCAAGTAACTGAAATTAGTGCTAAAGTAAGTTTGCAGTCTCTTCTGGATCACATGTGTAAGAGAATAATCAAAATTGATTCTGTGAATGTGGCCAACTTGTCACAATTAATATTATACAGTAAATGGGGCTGTGATGGATCTTCCGGACAAAGTGAGTATAAGCAAATACTGTCTGGTAAAGTGACGTAATATCCAATACTAACTTGTTTGTAACATCCTTGGTTCCACTACAAATTGTAAATGGTCACAAAAAACGTCGTTTGGAAAAATCCAACCCCGTCCTCTGTTCGGTACTGTAGGCACATTTTAATAGAATTCTGAAAAGAGACTCCAGGGAAGACAAGATCTGTTGTCAATGAAGTGGAAACTCAAATAAGCACTCTTTTGCCTTCTTTTGTAGTGAAGAATGAACAGCAGATGTCTATTAAACATGAGCTGTTCTTTACAATTATAGATGGTAAGGTTACACAAGTAGTAACAAATACTCCATCAAGTGCCACATGTATTGCAAAACCAACAGAAATGAACGATTTGGAACGTAATAAACAGAGACCTGAGAATGAAGAGCATTATAGATTTGGACTCTCATTTTTATATGCATGGATTCGATTTATGGAATTAGTACTTTATGTTTCATATAATTTATCATTTAAAAAATGGTCAGTAACCTCAGAGGACTTGATAAAGCAATCTAAAAAAGCTTATGTATAGGAGCAGTTTCGGAAAGAATTAGGATTACTAATTGATAAACCTCGACAAATCAGCGGAACTAGTAATGATGGAAATATCGCTCGAAGGTTCTTTGCCAATTCTGCTTGCACTGCACAAATTACTGAAGTTGATGAAGAATTAATTATGAGATTTCGCATACTACTTCAGACAATGTCAAGTGGTATGGCAATCAATGCCAAAAAGTTTGGTGAATATGCTTTTAGAACAGCCGAATTATATGTGATCAAATATCCATGGTACTATATGTCCTCCTCTGTACATAAAGTACTCATTCATGGAGAAAACATAATTCGATATAATGCACTTTTACCGTTTGGCCAGTTGTCCGAAGATGCACAGGAAACCAGAAATAAGGATTATAAACGTGTCAGGTTACATCATTCTCGCAAATGTTTCCGAAAAGCTACTAACGAAGATGTCTTTCATACTTTATTGTATACATCAGACCCTTATATAACGAATTTAAGACAATATGTGTCACGCAAGATTGTGTCACTTGAAGAAGAAGCCTTGCAACTATTAAAATAAATATTTATTTACATACAATTATGTACATAAATTACACGCTGTATATTATCGTTATACAATTATAAAATCAAATGTAGAAAAACAAAATAAAAATTATTTACCATCACTGCTGAACGTCAGACCTTTCTTTATATCTGCATACCGAATTTCATGTGTCTATAGTAACAAATAAAAAAGTTACAGATTTTTGAGACGTCGTCGCCTCCACCAACGGCCCATAGTGCAACGCCGACGCTTTATCCCGTATAGAAATTAACGCATTAGAAAATAATTCAGTTATGGCAAACGCTAACAATTTAGACCAAAATAAAAGCAATAACGATTTTTTGGAGAATCCCAGAAGTAATAGTCTCTATGATCTATATACAGATCTCCCAGACTTTAACCCTGCAGATATTGCACCTTTAGTAAACCAAGCATCACTTAATATTAATGTCACCTATCCAAAATATTTTATTAAACCAACCTGACAATGACAATAGACAAAACAGTGATAATAAAATTGTACATTCGGATACAGAATGTACAGTACTATTTTAGAAATAAAAATATTAGAAAGACCCAAAAATTATAAAAAAACAAGTGATTTTCTTCGTAACAAATAATGTAACTAGAATAATTACGCATAGAACAAAATTACATAATAACGAAAAAACGAAACTACATAACTTTATCAGAAAATCTAAAGAAATCTCTAACCAAAGTTATAAAAGAATTCTTTGCACCTAAAACATTATATGCACTACATTTTAGAAGTAAATCGAAAGAAACAATAATTAACATTATTCAAAATTATTTTAAAAACTCTAGTTTAAAACTTGTCGAATACCCCACTACTTTGCGAGATGTAGAAAAAAAGGATGAGCAGTTAGAAAAAATAAAATACCATCACGAAGGAAAAACAACTCCTAAACGCATAAACGAAATCGTAAAATCAATCTTAAAATCTTATTATTGGCCAGATATTAATAATGACGTAACAAATTATATAAATACTTGTGAAATATATCAAAAAACAAAATACGAGAGACACCCACATGTTTTAAAATTTAAACCCACTCCCATTGGTACATATCCACTTGAACATATTTATATTGATACATTTATAGTAAGAAACTAACCGTTTTTGAATAGTTTTTCTCGTTTTGCTCAAGCACATGCATCAATAAGTCAATGCTGTTGATATACTAGATAACTTGCTAACATTTATTTCACACTTTGGCAAAAATAATTATATGCGATCAAGACACTGAATTCAAAAATTTACTATTGGAACAATTTTGTACGAAACATAAAATAATAATTCATTATACAACAGCGTACAACCCAAGTAGATATAGTCCTGTAGAACATTTTCATTCTATATTACTAGAATAATTAGGAGCGTTAAATTTGAAAGAGCCAAATAAGGATATAAAAACTTACTGGTTATAATAATACAATCCACTCAACAAAGTTTACACCATATCAAATAACTAAAGGCAATGAAAATATAAAAGACCCTTTCGACCTTTCAGACGAACAAATTATAACTAGTTATTTCGATAAACATGTAGACAATATTAAAACCCTAAATAAAATAGTACAACAAAATAATGATAAAGCAAAACAAAATTTAGAAAATATTAATTCTGATAGACAAGACCCACGTCCAATTCATATAGAACACCCTGTATATCTACAAACCGATCCTCGAAATAAAATTTTACCCAAGTATAAACAAATAACAGTTGTAGCCAATTTAGACAATAAAATACAGACCTCAACTAACCGTACTTATCATAAGGCAAAAATAAAACCAGAATGAAAGTTCACAGAAAAATCTATTGTTACAGATGATGCTGCACTTCTAACGCTAATAATTAGCTCGACTACCGCATAAGACGTACAATTACATGACATTGACAACCCAATACTTCCCTTCTCATATGGTCCCGCTAAGGTAACATTACGAAAATATACCTTCCTACAACTAATTGACATAAATCCTATAATAAACTATACTTTAATACTAAAACCTAAATTAGAAAATATATCTTTTTATATTGATTATTACAAAACGGATATTGGATTAAGACTATTTGATCATATAAAGTTGGAAATGTATAACATAAAACAAAAACTGAATAACATTCAACCACACTTTAGACAAAAACGTGACTAAATCAGTATTATAGGCAATGCAGAGAAATGGTTATTTGGAAGTTTAGATTCCTCAGACGGAGAAAAAATCTATAAAATTCTTGAGATTGGAAAACAATCAAAATCAGTTACAGGAAGATATGATAAAAAAACGTTGACCTAACAAAAAACATATTCTCAAATATAACGAAACTTTATACGGGCTAACTAATAATCAACATTCGATTGAAAATAAAGTTAATGAACTTATAAATAAAATAAATAAACTTTAAAGTATTAATGAAATTTGGGAGTTATTTAGTTCGATCAATTTAATAGCTTTAACTTGTCATACAGTAAAAGAAATTTTAGACAACTTAGAAAACGCAATTATGTTTGCACAGTTAAACATTTTACACCCATCACCGATAGATAGTCTAGAAATTTTAATGAAAGATATTCAGAAATAGTTGCAAAATTTTAAGAATATGCAATCTTATTACAAGATAGCTAGTACACAATTATTCTATAATAAAGGTAAATTATAATAGCAATCCATTTTCCATTAGTAGAAAAAGAAAAATATGATTATTTCAAACTTTTCCCTATCCCGAAAGATAACCAAACCATAATACCCAAAAAACCCTTCTTATTAATCAGTCCTTTGAAAGAATATTTCATGAAAAACGAATGTCCTTAAATAGAAGATAAATATGTCTGCCACCCGGATAACCCTATTAAAAAACCAGAAAATTGCATTACAAAAATTCTGAAGAATCAAAATAATAAATGTGAGCTATCTACAGTTTTTCTACACAACCCTATCGTTAAGGTAATTAATCCAGGACACCTTATTGTCATACCTATTAATAAAACCACTATCCAAAAATTCTGCAGACAAAATGGATTTTTAAGTATCTATCAACCAACCTTAATAATAATACTCGAAAATTGCTCAGTTATTATTTATGACGAGAAATATGAAAATTGCAAAACTTGTACATTCCGTGAACAGTTTAGATTACCAAAAATTGAAATTTCACATTCATCACACATGCAGATAGAAAGACTACATCTGCAAGAAATCAACCTTAACGAAATTTCTTTAATACAAGCAAATACAATAAAATGAAAATTAAATCACTAAAACATTATGAGGAAAACAAATCCAGCTTTACAATTTTCCTGATAATTATTGTCTTATTAATTATTGTTATGATTATAGGATACTTTATATTTCAATACAGAAGTACCATATCCAGATGCACCAACCCTACTGGAAGTATGGTAGTAGAAACAACCCCAAATCCGGCGTCAATAAGGATTCCCTTATTTCCGATCTAAAAAGGGATGAGTAATATCATTGTGATAAATGTATATTGTTTATGTCAGCACTTGCTGTAATCAAAATGTTACTATAGTATATACCATTGTAATTCTAAATTAAATCAGTTATTATCATTCCTCTCCTGTCACTAAAAGAAGCTGTTAGTTTATTTGTGTTCATTTTCAATTTATGTTTTTGTAAAATAAAATATATTTTTTTAAAAACCAAGTTCGAGTTTTAAGATATTTAATTCGCGGAAGGTAATTTCGCGCAAAACTATGGGGAGCTATTGAGCTACAGATTCATAGAGACAGGAGTACCGCAGAGCACAGTATTTTCGCCATAGCTGTTCACCATATACACGCCGATTTGCTAAGAAAAGCAGGAACGGTCCTGGCACTATACGCAGAAGACGTAGCCCTAGTCGCCAGATTCTGGCAGACAGCGCAAGAGACTCGTCAAGTCCAGGAAGTAACATGTCACCTGGAGGAATGGTGCAACAAATGGAAAGTGCAAATCAACGTAGAAATGAACAGTGTGATTCTGTTCCAAAAGAAAAGGACTCAAACCCCAGTTCGATATGTTACTATGAACAGCGAACCGATCCAGTGGACAGACACCGCCAAATACCTAGGTATCCTACTGAATCGAGGGCTAACATGGAAACAAACCACCGACGAGGTAGTGAGGAAAGCAAAGGCGGTGAGGACTAAGTTCTACCTAATGGTGGGCAGAAGCAGTCAGCTCAACCTGAGGAACACGCTACTCCTACCGAGGACCTTACTGCGGCCACAACTAACGTACACGTTAGTTGTCTGGTGGTACACCGCAGAACCGCAAAAGAAGAGGATACAAACAGTCGAAAATTTAGCGCTGAGAAGCGCTGTGGATGCACCATGGTGTATGAGGAACGCCGACATCTTCAAGGACCTCGGTACACCCCAGTCCCGAAGGTGACCCATGAGAGGGCGAAGAAGATCTTCTTCCAAACGAAATCCCATCCAAACACACTGATCAGACAGGCTGTCTATTAAGACCCAGCAGAAGCTCCGAGGCACAAGAGGCCGAGGCTACAGATCCTGGACAACGGTAAACCGAGGAAACATTTCTTTAGCCCGACCAAGAAGAAGGACCAATCAGAAGAGACACAGACATACCCAAACACCCTTCACCTACCATGAGGCACCAAACCGACTTACTGTCGGATCTGGGTCGCACTCCACTACTTCGTGCAGATCCAAAGCGCTGCAAGGCGCTCGGGCATGGTGCGTCCCGAGCTACATAGATCTATTCCCATCACACCATTACTGGTATACACCGGCAGGAACACTCCAAACTCAAAAAACTCCTAGGGCAGGACGGCAACAATCGCTCTGCCCGCGACATAACGACAATCCCGGGAGCGAGACAGCCAATGAAGAAAGAAAAAGCAAGAAAAGAAGAGCGCCAGAAGAGAAACGCCCAAGTCGGCTGGGCCCAACAACAACAGACTGGGACCGAGGGAGATCTACCAAAACGACCACACCGTTCGCATAATCGGACGGGGTTGCCAGTGGAGCAGTCCGCCCCTTACGAGGTCGATCTAGCCCTACAGCGATGCGCTGGGGTAAAGGGAAGTGAGACTTTCGGACCCGTGCCATCCGAAGTCATCGTCAAGGACAAAGAATATTGTATACGTGTTCAAACCACTTCTGGGAGAGACTCGGCCTCTGTAAGAACTAAGTGATGCATTGTTAAAGGGAATAAACGTGATATTATAAAATAATTGTTTCTATTATATAATTATTAAAATAAACTTAATGCTGCTTTAATATAATGCACCAATCAGCGTGCGTAAAGCGCGTCTGTGTCTGTGTCCTTAACTCTCGAGGGTAGAAGCCTACTATGACAGCAACGATTCTCATAAATATAAAAGTTATACCGCTGGCATTTGCCATTTGGAAATTGGACGGTGCGCACGTATGAACTATTTTGTTTTAAATGTTAGGGAGGCAAGCATTAAGACCGGTGTATATTGTAACGTTGGGTGCCAAATATGCGACGTTCATCCACGTCAAAGATAAAAGAATGTTACGTACTATTATGTAGTATGAAAAACTGAACACTTTACCAATTCTCGGCTAGCTTGTTATATCTCAGGTTGGGTTACCAGTATCATACTGGCGAAACTGGTACTTTCAGCTTCTCAGTAGTCTAAATTCAGGAAATAAACAATTAATGTTTAATCAGAGAAGTTGGTATACCTCACCACATTTTAATATATAATGAAACATATTCTGGGAAATGAAACAACATATGTTTATAAAATGTTTAATATATCAAGTCAAGTTAATTAGCAAGGTTAAAAAAAATATTTACAAATAGGTATGTGAATTTATAAATTATCCCCAAACAAAAGTATAATGCCAGTAGGTAGATTTATACCAAATGCATGTAGTTTACATAAAACCACATAAGAAAATATTTATATCTAGATAACACTACGATTACATTTATCGTAATCAACATTCAGCGATCTATCGCAGATCTAATTTGACTGGACTATATTTACATTAGAAGTACGAGTACTAACTTTAAATTTGAATAAGTAAAGTTGAAGAAAAAAACGTAAACAAAATAAAGGATTACTAATTCACACCTAAGGTAAAAATTTTTAATAAGTATAAAAAATTTATATAAGGCTTCGGGAGTGGAAAGTGTGTTCAATTTTGTTTCTTCAATACCAGACTAGTATTGTTCCATTAGCCAAACTGCAGCATTACGAAAACTCTACGATGAAATTAATTGGCTTTTGACCTCCAACGATTGTCAAAAAAACACAAATCAACCCTCTATTTCAGCTCCACTTTGTATATTAGCAAGACTTCATAAAATTCCATTTTCCATTTCCATCCAGCCAAAATTATATAAAAACCATATTTACAAAATGAAAGAATTTCCTAGGTATCATAACCTAGACGAAATTTTTAACCAAAACAAAAAAAAAAAAGAAAATGCTTTTTTATACCAAATATAACCCATTATGTTTACCCAGTAGAAAACCACTGAAGCCTAGTGAAAGCCCCGTGATAGTCCAGTGATAGCCACCTAAAATTTTAATAAGAAACACAAGTAAGTACTTGTTAATTATTGTCCGACTTTAAATAACTTAACCTTCCTATAGGGCATCTAAGCCCATACATATGTTTAATTGTAGAAATAATCCAGTATTTAGCTGACAAGATACTAAGTAGCACCCTTTAAATGGTGAAATAAATAATCCCAAAAACAACGATGATAACATCTACTAAGATAAATTCGGATTTTAAATTTTAATCTTTCAATCCTACAACTTACAAAATGCACGTCTGTACCCTAAAACGACGAACTAGGAAGAGAGGGAAATCAATAGGTGAATATTCTCACATGATAAAATGACTAAAATATCCAGAAAGTCATTAGCCAGAAAACACCAAGGTCTGTCACATCTCGAATGAATATGAAGTTATTTAAATACGTATCAACATTTATCAAGACGAATATACCATGTAAAACATTAATAACAAAAGTTGGGAAGATAAGTAATAATTATGCAAGGCAAATCATAAAATACCACGGCCTGTAAGATTCAGTTATTTGCAGAATCCATAAAGTTTGGCGATCCTAATGCTAATAGATGAAGTGCGTTCCAATAATGTAATTAATGTACTGAAATACTTAGCTAAGATAAACGGTCTAAGAAGTAACCGTCTGGAATTATTTTGGAAACAACCCAATTATTTTCCAAACTTTTGTTATTCCAGTTACTCTTTTCACACACAAGGTAACGATCTTTATAACTGAAGAAGTCTATACAGAACAGACGAGCTCACGTGACAACAGTTCAACTCGGTGTGAACCCCGACAACAATTGAACACTGCCAATAATATTCGAATAAATGACATTTAATTGATGGCATAATTTATAAGAAAATTTACTCTGAATTAGAAACTGAATATTTCTATAGATCACAGAGATATAATGTTAAACAGAAATCATGACGTCTATGATATAACCTTGAGAAGTGATATTGCAAATGAATAAAATATTAAAGATAATAATTTTTGTGAAGTAAAGTTTGAATTTATAAATAAAGTTAATGAAAAGAAGTACTAGTTGATTTTTATACTTAAAATTCATAACTATTTTTCATGACGATGAATTCAACCGTAACAGTAAATTAAATGCGCGAAAAAGTTGGGGAATAATGAAAAAGCCTGAAAGGCTTCCCGATGACATGCTCCTCGAAATGTTTGTTGGGTTTGTTTTTAATTTTGAGATCTTTATTAAAATATTTTTTTAAAACGTTATAAGATAGAAAAATACAAAAGTAGAAAGTTTAAATCTAATAATGAAATGAATAGTGAACAATAAATGGGCAAATCTTGAAATTACGTGATGTTTTCGGTCGCTGAGTCTCGGACTTTTCTTCATGCGCATTACGCGCCCTAAACACGTCGTCTGGCTCACGGGCAGATGGTAGAGAGCGTAGCTCGTCGATGAATAGCCGAGCAATGAAACCGTCCTGATCTAGTTCCATGTCCTCCCAAACTCAGTGCGCGCTTGGGTATAGCGACGTGCTGTCACTCTTTGTCCGGCTGTGAATTGTACTGGGGCTTCACGTGGCTCGAGAAATAAGTGTCTTTGATAGAGAACCTGCCGCCGGAGGGCTTTTTTAAATCGTTTCTCACGCGCGGGAACCCTCGTTAGATACGGGTTTTTTGTTCTGCTGGGTGCTGCCACGAACCAGGTAATGGAAGGTCCGACCCAAATACGGCCTTGCTTGGCGACATACCGGTGGCCTGTTTGCGATATCGGCGCAATACGAATAAGATTTCTGAAACGCGATTGTCCCATTGGCGATGTGGGTCTCGCAAAATTTGGGCGCGCAATGCTTTCTTTATCTTTTGATTTCGGCGCTCGACAGGATTGGCGTGTTGGTGATAGTTTGGGCTTGTGTAATGAGTGATATAATGTGTACCTAAAATTCGTTCCCATGCGTCGCTGCGGTATTAGGGTCCGCCATCGGAAATGATGTTCTGGGGGTAACCCCAGTGGTTACACACCTGTTCTACACAGGAGATCACGTCCTTGGACAAGATAGCACGGGTAGCGACTGCTTCCACTCACTTCGAGCAATTATCTGCTATAACCTCGAGGAATCTGCTCTTGTTGCGCGTCTCGGTGTACGGGTCTATGGTGTCGATGCTAATGATCTGCCAAGGGTGAGCATTAGTTATGGATCACGCACTGGCTTTGATTGAGGAGCATATGAGTCAATGGTACAAGTGTGCCTTAACCTGTCGCCACATGTGTGACCAGTAATGCTGTTGAGTGATCTACCGATACGTTTCGTCCCATCCGGGATGCTCGACGAGTCACGAATCATAGAAATCGCTGATTACGCGAGTTGCAGTGCTTCCGGCGCCAAAAGCAATTTCGTGGCCATCTCTATATTGTATAAGAGCCCGTCCTCTACGAGGAACATCCTCACGTGTGCCCAGTATTCTCATTCCCCGGCGACAAACTGGTGCCACTGCACCGCGAGTTGTTAACACAGAAAATCACCAAGCTGTGCTTGCTTGAGAGATCGTCAGCGCCGATTACGTTAAGTGGAGTAGAAGCGGCACTTCTCTCTGTGGGAGGAAGTAGAAGGTCCTGTCCGGTCCTATCTGGACAGTGTACACCGTCAAAGGTGAACTCCTGCAGCAGCAAGGACCACCTCGTTTTGCACAGTCATCTTTATATTTATCCAGCTAAGACAGAGCTTTGCTTTCTGTAATCAGCGTGAAGTGCCTGTCTTCCAGATAACTGCGGTACCGTTTGCACTCATAGACAACCGCGAACGCCTCTTGTTTATTAATATGATGGTACTTTTCTGCGGTGATGAATTGGCGCTGTTGAAAGAGAGACATCGATTGAACTAGCGTCGGTTTGTAAATAAAACTGCCGATCGGACAGCAATCTATGAAGCTTGAGGGGCGAAATAATTTCTGCTTTAACGCGTGGAAGATCGCATCTACTTAAGTGGTTCATTCGAAGCTTTTCTTCTCCGTAAGACCGGTGAGAGGTGCCGCGATTGTGGCGAAATCGAGAAAGTATTTGAGGAGCCATCCGGTCATCCCGAGGAATCCCATTAGCTCCTTCATAGAGTGGGGAATTTAAAACTGCGAGGATGTAGTCTTCCACTGGCTCGTTATGATGGGTCTTGATGCGGTGTCCTACATAGTCAAACGCTGAGGCACCGAAGACGCGGTTATCCAAGGCACACCAAGGCCCGTGAACCCGCAATCTCTTCAGCACCATCTGGACAAGCCTGTGATGTTGGGTGTGGTCGTTTCAATATACTGTGTTGTCATTCACCTTCATGAAGTCGTTGACCATGTCCTCGAGGACTTCGGCCATCACATTTGTGAAAGTGCTAGGGGCCTCTTCTAAACCGAATTGCATCACGGTAAACTCGTACGTTGTCCCTTCAGGTGTACTGAAGGTGGTCAGTGGGGTACTCTCCGCGGCCATGGGTGTCTATTAGTAGCCACTACGCAGGTCCATAGACGAGGAAACTTGCGCATCATCTAGCTCTCGAATCGATCGGCGTGCTGTACTGAGATTGGCTACGATGGATCACGCCCGAAGCGAGCATCGGGGTGACCTCCTTCTGAATCACCCTGAATTTGGCTTGTCCAAATTGGTACCGTCTGATCTTGAACGGGCGGTCGTGTTTTAGTTGGATCCGGTGGCTGGCGATTTGAGTCGTCGGTTGCCGCAGACCTTCCACGAAGATATTCGCGAAACGGTTAGCATGTCTTGGTACTTGGCAGCGTATTCGGCGGGTACCTGCTCCTCTCTTAAATCCACCGGTCCCTGTGATGTTGTCAGCGCTCCAGAAAGCCAAGTTCCTCTTCGTGCTGGCGCAATAGACGCAATAGTTAGGAAAGTCTAGAACGGCGACTTGTTGCACCATCCAATCTCGACCCAGGATACTGTCGTCTGTCATGCTATACAAACATGGTCACGGGCAGGACCGAGATGTCGTGAGTAAGCTGTGCATTAACGAATGAGTGGCTAGCGCCGCTGTTAAACAGAGCCAGTACGAATAGCCGTTGAATATGACATGCAGTCGAGGGACTTTGGTATCGATAGACGGGGAGGACAGGCTCGATACCTGCATGTGCGGCGGGTTTGCTGTGGTATGGGACAAGAACGAAGCGTTTAGTGGGACTCGTTCCTGTTTTCCGTCACGGTTATCGAAGGAGTGCCTGTGTAGCATGCAGTTGTGTGGGTCGAGTAACCGCGGCGCGTTGTTGGGTTTAAAGCTGAGGCCCTTGCGTGATAGCAAGCCTAAACTCTGCTGGTGATCGCTTTAGCTCGCGTCTCGCCCGGTACAGAGAGTAGAGATGGAAGTGCTACCCCACAAATCCTACAAGGAGACGACTGCCCGCCTTCAGGATGGCCGTCGTTTCGTCTGGCTACGATGGTCGTTGTTACTACAGCTGATGGCCTCGTGGCCTTTAACCTCGCAGGGTGATGCTCCTTGAGATCTGATTCGGTGTCTGACGCAGCTTGAATTAAGTAATCTATAGTGTAAAAGGTACTTCTACGCAGGTAGGGTCGCAGCTCAAGTTACAAGAGCTTTATGATTTTGCACGTCTGTACAAACTTTGCTTAAGCGTGATGAATGCCGCCGATGATTTGTTCGTCTGTTGTCGCTCTCAGATAAACCTAACGTATCTGCGACCTACTATAATTAAAATAAAATGTTAAAAATCAAGAAACGCTATTAATTATTTTTTTTAAAGAAATAGCTTTTAGGAAATATGATTCGGTATGCTTAGAAAGCCTAAATAATGAACTTCACATTGATAGCTCTTACAGTGTGTTTACTATGACTCATAAATTTTTTGATAAAAATAACAGGCCTATAAATAAAATTGTTTTTGACTCGTCAGTTTTTCTATAATCCCCTTGAGGAAAATTTTTTTGAAAAAAATTTCTATACGGGTTTTTTTGGATCACTAATCACGAATCTGTAGCAAAAATTAATTTTGACATAATGACAGCTATCAACAAGCTGTCAAATTTCATGAAAGATGTAAAATCAATATTAGGCGCATGTTATTAGGTTTTTTGGATTATGGATCATGAACCAGAAGTCAAATATGAATTTTGACATAATGACATGTGTTAACAAGGTGTCAAACTTTTTTTTCAGCTCTAACGTGGAAAATATGTTCATTTTATCTAGTTAATACTCAATAATACTACAGTTTATATAGGGTGATCAAAAAGTACTCTCTGTACTCGGAATTGTGAAGAGGAGTTAATGATAACTTTATTGTGGTACCAGAATGTACTTTCTGATTACCCTGTATAAACTATGCTATTATTGTATATTGATTTATTATCGTATAAACTGCAGAAATACATACTGTAATTTTTTTATTTTATTTTATTATTTTTTTTTTTTTAGAAAAATTGATCGAGTCGTAAGTAAGGGCTATTAACATGAAATTTGGAATTTAGGATTTCTAAGCATTTCCGATTTACATGTCCTAAAAATCATATCATTTAAAAAATCCCTAATAGCATTTCTTGATTTTTAACATTTTATTTTAATTATAATAGGCCGTGAATACAGAACATAAAAAAAATCATTCAGAAAGGTAGATCTCGTCGAGTACTACAATTTGAAAAAGAGAATTTTTCAATTCACCCAAATACAACCGAAATACAGAAGTATGTCTGCGCAAAGTGGAATACACTGTACACATAATGACTTATAGTATGTTTCTAAATGCACAATCAGATAATTTACAAAAATTGGTTCATTTATGATGGCTTCTTATTTTGGAGGTAATCCAGATTTTAGTAGCTGAAATACGAGATTATAAATTTCAGCGGTGAGTAATTATGATAATTTTATAATGTTTATAACGATTGTACTTAATTTTTTGCATTTGATTTATGCTTTACATTTAATTTTGTGGGATAGAATGTTGCAACACGGATATAATTTAATTAAGGTTAGATATTTCCTATATTCTATATTATGTATATATGTACAAATAATTAGCTTTGTTCTTTTTATCCGAGATTTACTAAATTCATTTTTTCTTGATGCTGATTTGTTTTATTTTTTGAGATTAAGTGAGACCTCGGTAAACCTCTGGATAAAAGTGTATAAATGTTTTTAAAATGCCAAAAAAATTAACATTAATAATTTATTTACCTTTACTTCATATATTTATTATTTGGGAGTAACTAAGATAATAATGAATGTAAACCGTCTACATTCATTATTATTAATAATTTGTTATGAATCAAAATAAAGTGTTCTACTGAAATTTTTTTTAACAATACTCTGTAATGTGAACTTAGTATTAGTTGTTCAAATTTTGATTAAAATAATAAAATGATTTAGTTTTTGTAACTTTTTTTTCAAATTTTTGACAATCAGATTTCTAAATACACAAAAAGTACTTTGAGAAATTAAATTAAATTTTCAGAGACAGCATTTTGAAAGGGCTTTCAGCCTGGTATCCACTCCCAACATCTGTTAGGCATAGTTGCTTCTGTCTGTTCAGGGTGCACCGTTAGGTTGCCAGTCTAGTTTGCACATATTAATTATTATTATTATGATTATTACAACTGTGGATTTAAAACGTAATAGAATAGTCCCTCTTCTCTTCCTTAATCTATCTATTTTCATATCACTGAGGCTCAAAATATACAATCAGAAAGCACCTAATAAAATAGTTACATTTTCTGTTGGCTGGTTTTCAGCTCATGATATCGAGTTGAAATGTTCAAGTTATTTTAATTTTTCCTTGATATTATATGCATGACTTTATATATATATATATATATATATATATATATATATATATATATATATATATATATATATATATATATATATATATATATATATATATATATATATTATATATATATATGGGTGGGCCAATAGTGTGTGGACGGAAGATAGCTCGTTTATTCGAGGTGATAGAAAAAAACTTTTTATACAAAAACTGTTCAGTTATCAAAACTCCAAATCTCAAAAATATTTTGAGTTATACAAGATGTTCTGTTTAAGTTGGGCAGCAACCAACTTTGTTAAGTTAAATGGGACACCCTATATATTATTGTATATTTTATTAGAGAACATTAAGGGCTCTCCAATGAACTACCATAACATGTATTTCTTTTCATTAGTTTAAGAGATATTTGAAATTTTGTCGAAATTTTAACAGATGAACACCTTTATGATACACGTATATTTTTAATTTGTAACAATTTTAAAATTTTTATTACGGCAATTGATTAACCTAGGAAAGAGCTCTCAAATCATGTATCCGAATTTGTGATTTTGTCTAGAGGATGTTCATAATTCTATGACGAACTTAAAGATTTAAAAACCTCGATAACTCTGTTATTTTAAATGGAACACCCTATATATTATTTCCTATTCTGAATGCCGTTTTGCTACGCTTTCCAATGATACTATATTTGATATAGCTGGAAACAGCAGTTATTCAGTAATTTGAGATAATTTAAAAAATTTTTCATATTCCGATTTTGCACCAGCATTTCATATTAATTTAAAAAACTAGTTCAAAACTATAAAGGTACACCTTAGATATTTTTTATTATTAAAAAAAAATAGTAACTAGGTTTATGCTTCTGTAAAATAATACATTAAATATAAAATAAACATAACAGAAATTAGACAATCCCCAAATCCATCCAAAGCCGAAACTGCACGGGAGGGGGGTGTTACACAATTGAAAAAACGAAGACGCACAACCATTCCCTTCGACATTGCCAGTGTCGATACCAGAGTTCGAACCCGGGAGTCGAAATAACACAATAATCTAGCTACGATTGTCACTTAATGCGCTAGCCCACTCTGCCATCGACCCGGAATTACGTATTTTTAATAGCTAAACTAGACAAAAATTACTCACAAAATGTATTTAAATTAAAGCAAAATAAACAATTAAAGAAAACAAACAAAAAACTAAAATTAAAGCAAGTGTTCAAAGTGCCGACCATGTTGCTCAATACAAATCTGGACTCTGCGGCAAAAAGACTCTCTAACGTTAGCCATCATTTGAGGTGTAATTGACGCAAATGCTTCCCTTATTCTCCTTTTCATATCTTCAGGAGTAGTGGGAGGTTCTTGATGTACTTTTTTCTTTAACGTATCCCCATAAAAAAAGTCCGGTGGGGTAATGTCCGGTGATCTAGGAGGCCAGCTTACTGGTCCACCACGTCCAATCCATTTATTTGGGAATGTTTGAGTCAGCCATTCCCTAACGGCAACTGCATAATGTGGTGGCGCTCCATCTTGTTGATACCACATATCTTGTCGTACTATATCCGGAATATGGTCTAACAGTTGGGGAAAATTATTCTGTAGAAAATCTAAATATTTTGGACCAGTGAGGGTGCCTTCAAAAAAATTCGGATCAATTACAAAATCACCAATTACTCCTGCCCAAACGTTAATGGACCATCTATGCTGATTATTTACAGTGCGCAAAAAATGTGGATTTTCATCGGAATAATAATGAAAATTGTGCCTATGTACACTTCCATTGTTGTGAAACGTTGCTTCATCTAAGAACATAACTTTATTAAGAAAATCTTGCTCTTCATTCATCTTCGCTGTTACCCAGTGGCAAAAATGCTCACGTTTTTCAAAATCTGCTTGATCTAGCTCTTGATGCAACTGTACATGGTATGGATGATATCTATTTTTTATAATGACTCTTCTTACAGTTGTCCTGCTTATACTAAGTTCAGTACTTAATTGCCTCGTAGTGGAATGTGGATTTTCCACAATCGCGGTCATCACTGTAAATTCATTTTCTTCAGTTAATGCAGTTTTTGTCTCGTATGTTTTGCATATTCTACACTTCCTGTATTATCAAATCTTCCAGAAAGGCTTCTGAATGATTCTTCTCTCGGGCATCGCCTTTCTGGATATCGTTCTTTATACACCCTACTGGCTAACAAAGAATTTTTGTGACACTCACCCAAAATATACACCATATCAATTAATTCTTCTCTTGAAAAATTCATGTTGTAAACTAGTTTCTTGTAAAGTACACTAACTATGCCATTTAGAAAGAAGCTGTCAATTAAAATAAGTGATTGTTTTCCACGGCACCCTTTGTTTTAACAGAAAAATCAAATGATTCTTAGGAATTAAAATAACAAACGATACTAAAAAATCCCATTAAAAAAAAAAAGATTTTTTTTAAATCCCTAACCGAAAAATATCTAATGTGCCATTTGGGAAAAAATACGATTTTGAACTAAAATTCTTATCATTAATATGAAAGTCTGGCGCAAAATCGTGATTTAAAACAATTTTCAAGTTTGATCTTAAATTACTGAATAACTGCTGTTTCCAGCTATATCAAATATAGTATCATTGGAAAGCGTAGCAAAGCGGCTTTCAGAATAATATACAGGGTGTTCTATTTAAAATAACAGAGTTATCGAGATTTTTAAATCTTCAAGTTCGACATAGAATTATAAACATCCTGTAGACAAAATCACAAATTCGGATACATGATTTAAGAGCTCTTTCCTAGGTTAATCAATTGCCGTAATAAAAAGTTTAAAATTGTTACAAATTAAAAATATACAACGTGTATCATAAAGGTGTTCATCTGTTAGAATTTCGACAAAATTTCAAATATCTCTTAAACTAATGAAAAGAAATACATATTATGGTAGTTAATTGGAAAGCTCTTGATGTTCTCTAATAAAATATACACTAATATATAGGGTGTCCCATTTAACTTAACAAAGTTGGTTGCTGCCCAACTTAAACAGAACACCTTGTATAACTCAAAATATTTTTGTGATTTGGAGTTTTGATAACTGAACAGTTTTTGTATAAAAAGTTTTTTTCTATCATCTCTAATAAATGAGCTATCTTCCGTCCAGACACTATTGGCCCACCCTGTATATATATATATATATATATATATATATATATATATATATATATATATATATATATATATATATATATATATATATATATATATATATATATATATATATATATATATATATATATATATATATATATATATATATATATATATATATATATATATATATATATATATATATATATATATATATATATATATATATATATATATATATATCGTCGCTTTAATGCAGAACTATTCTAAGTCATTCAGAACATATTTTACAGGAGAAGCATTTTATTGAATAACGTTCTTCTAAATAATTATACGAGAACCATATTTTAGAGTGTACCCATAATGAATATTTTGTGTGTGACTAATACTAGGCGAGAATTTTTTTTTATCTTTTGCAAAAATTAGAGGACATAGGATACTTACAAGAAATTGTGGAGCATTTCTATGTCCACGTAGTGGACTTAGAAGAGTATGTGTTTAGTTATTTATAGTATCCTATGTCCAATATGATACAAGAAATGGTAATAAAAATCACATTTATATGGGTATTTGAAAATGGAATGAAGAAATAGAATGAAATAAAATGTCCTAATTGAAAATACTCAAATATTTTATTACCTACATGCAACAACTAAATTATTAATGCCTAAGAAAAATAAACAAAATCCCACAAATATTAAATATCATATAAAATTCATACTTCTTTTTAGTTATAGGTAAACTCTTTGTATACAGTTGTTTTAAAACCATAGCATTTATGACTGTAGCCTCAATTCGTTTTCTTCCCTTTTGAAGCAAATTTATTTTCTTATAATGTTCTTCACTGTACTCATATTTAAATAATACAATGTTAGGAAACTCTACATTACTTTCGACAATCCGTATTTTTTTGCCACAATACCTTTTCATTTATTTCATCTTTCTCCCAATTTAGAGTACTTTTTTGCAGCAAATCTTTTAAATCATACACGTTTTCTTGTGTAATTTCTTGAACTTGATATGGTTTATTTCTTCTAGCAGTTCTAACTAAAGTAATCCATTGATCTGGTGTATAGATAGGAATATTTTTTGCAGCTCTTTCAATCACACTATGTGCCGAATCGCCCTCATTTTGTGTATGGCCACGCTCTAAAAATGTATGACGAATTATTATTTGATACTTTTGTGACAGATAGTTATACAGGGCAAATATAAACCTATTCGTGTTCTGCCCCACACAGTTGTCGGAATAGAAGGAAAACTTTTTTACTCCATTATATTTTATTTGATTTGTTATAAATAGCAACAGACAACTGCCTATTTCTGACGAACCTCTATTTTCTATACATTCATGCCACATATAGCAGTGGCAATCTTTCGTACCCAAACTGTATACTGTAAAATTGTAATTTGATAGTTTAAGTTTATAATAGGCCAAGCCAACATCCGTTTTTGGGACAGGCAGTATTTGCTGTAAATCAAACACAGCAGCACAGAATGACAGCTCTTTACTCGCTCTCTCTTTATCTATATTCTTTTTGTCTCTAGCTAAATTCTTATTTTCTAAGTGTTTGTCAAATTCTTCTTGAGTCAAAAGTTTTTCATTAGCATCAGAAGTCATATATTTGTGGCAAATATCGCACAAATCTTTTTTTTGGCGAAAAAAATGATATATTAAATTCATGTGTAAATATCTGCCTGTAAATTGATTCTGAAGCTATTTCCGAAATACTGTTATCTTTACAAAATTCCAAATACAAATCATACATTTTAGAGACGCTTAATGTTGGTGGTAAATAAAGACGATTACTGTTTTTTCTGCAGTAATGACTATCGACTGCTTCGAATGAGTTAATGTGGCGTCGTACACATCGTTTAGTCTCATCACTAACTTTAGAGTTTCTCGCTATTCTCCCTCGTTTATCTTCCTCGATCTGGCCACTATTTCCCATTTTATTACGGACTGTTTTGATAACTTAAGAACTTATATCCAGCGTATTAAGGAAAAATTTTTTACAAACTTTGATTTTGTCAGTGTTGTCCTTGTTAGGCAGAAAATAAAAAAAGTCATTACCCTTCTGCTTCCCTCTTCAACTTTGCATTCATATCTATGGGTTCTTTTACGATTTCGAGATTTGGGTTTAAATTCAACGAATCTGGCAATGTAATCTCTTTGTCGGTTTACATCTGAGAGGGCCCAATAATTTGTAAAGATTTCTTTTCTGCTCTCGCTATCTATTTTTTCAGTACATTTTAATCTGCAGTTTCTACATGGTGCTTTCATATTTCGAGATGGTATATTTTGTCCTTTCCAGTTTACATAACTCTTTCCGCTATTCTTACATTTCTTAATAACGTTTCTTCTCCATTCTTCTGGGTGTCTTTGCTTTTTTCTCACCAACTTTACTTTTTTTCTATCATCATTTCCATTAGAGATCGTTATTATTTCTTCAGAAACTGAATTGTCAGATGTATTTAGATCGGTTGCCTCAATTTCAGGCTGATATTCAGGGTCTTGTATATCATCATCGGTCGCATAAGGATCTTCCGGAGTAGAATATAAATCCTCGTCGTTGCCTAAATGTTGAAAAGATGTACCTGCTACTAATAAATTGTAATTTTTATTTTGTAAGACGCTTAAAGGAATTGTATCCTCAACTGTTGCAATGCCCATCGCCAAATCAGCATCTACAGCCTCTATTAATTCTTTTGGGGTAGTTATTTCAATTACATCATAATCCTGATTCTCATTTAATAAATTTATATCTTCAATGTTCTCATCTGGTCTGACGAAATCTTGGAAAATAGACTTTTTGAGTAAATCGGTGATACCATTTTCATTTATATTGTCTTTGTTAAAAGCTGTTAATGTCTCATAGTATAACAAATTTCGGAGTGGAACTATGTCTGCGACAGAATTGTAATCCCTTAAAGGCAACATTTCTTTTTCTTTAGATTTTTTTGCTGCTGTCACCTACAAGGGATACACATAGGAATTAGTTTACATTTAAAAACTTAAACAAAAATGTAGACATTAAAGATGTTTTTTTTTATTTAAAGAGAAGCAATTTTAAAATGAAAATTAATCATAATTAAACAGTTTGAAAATACTGAATTTTGAGATATATACATTTGTACCGAGTTACTAAGAAAATTTTAACCTCGATTTTAACCACAACGGGTGTAAAAAGTATTGAAACATGACCATAACTTTTAATTGATAATAAAAAAAAAATTGAGGTGGCTGAGGATTTTACACACTCCTGTAAAATAAAAAATTATAAATTGCACCAAGCTAGAAATAGAAATCGACCTGTCCAGTGTCCAAGGGTTTTTTATACAACAAATATTTTAAAAGTTATGGTCATGTTTCAATACTTTTTACACACGATGTATATTACGCCGTTTATAATATAGATTTTAAAAGACTCCATAACCTCAATTTTGAAGATAAACGTGTTGAGATTTACAAAAGAAAAATTAAATATTTAAAAATTTTCGCAGTCTTAAAATACAAGACATAGTTTGATTTTATATGCAAAATAATTTAACTACCATTTCGTGTTGCAACAAACCGTTAAGCGGATTCAATATTATTATAATAGTAAAAACTTACCATTAGCGCCTTTAGTTACCATTTCCAAAATCTTGCGAGATCTTTGACTAAACATTTTTGTAATAAGAAATATTATTGTTTATTCACTTTTCACAGCAACACAAAAATATAATTAATATTGCAGAATCACATACGGCACAAAGTCAAGTCACACTCGTACGTATTTTCACTCGTAATAAGTGTAAACATCAAAACCACATCTATGTATTAGTTAGTCTATGTCCACGTCAAATAATTGTTCTTTAGATCAGAACTAGTCTATCTCCTGCATCTACTATCCTATGTCCATATTATATTATAGCACTATATCTTATGTTACCGAATTTATTACATAGGATACTACTGCACAGAATGAATAGATACTTAGGACTTAGGATACTTTAGTTTTGAGTAATATCAACTTTTTCATGTATAATGCAGATAAGATATTTCTACACTAGATAGACCATGTCTTATACTGTATATATCAACTTAAAAGTAAATTTCGTGAAAATTGGACATAGGCTAGTTCTGCATCAAAGCGACGATATATATATATATATATATATATATATATATATATATATATATATATATATTATATATATTTATATAATATATATATATATATATATATATATATATATATATATATACATATATATATATATATATATATATATATATATATATATATATATATATATATATATATATATATATATATATATATATGTATTCTGGACTATAATAATTGATAATATATAACTTAAACGTTTAAAATAAAAAATGCTTAGTTACTCATATTACAACTTTTTAGATTTAATAATTATTATTCTTATTTCAGGTGATTGGCTTAATATATTTGTTCATGTTACAAGACAATTTGGATATACCACCTCACTTGATTCAAATAATATAACCTATGGCTGGGTTAAGACATCATTGCGATCTATAAGATTACAAAATTTTTGGATATATTGGATGGGTTCGTGCATGGTTTCATACACATTATATTTTGTAATAGGGGGATTTCTTCATGTAAGTTGATACATTATTTAATAGATCGAATAAGTGTTGCAGCGTATAATTTAAAATAAGTAAATAATTTAAGTATAATGTGGTTCAGTTTATTAGAAATGTAAATAAATAATTTAGATACCGGATAATTCCCATGCGTCCCCCGACAGGCTTCCCAATCGGCCTGTCTGCCTTTCCATAAGTAAGCACAGTAGCTGTGCATACGCAGTGTGACTTAGACCGTGTTTATTCATTATTCACGGTATGAATGCTAGCAACTGACTGCCGTTGGATGAAATGTTGGGATGAGCCGCGTCTGCATTTTGTTTATGATAGGCGGGATTGCCACTGATGTAATTTCTCCCCCCGAAGATTCAACTACCTCGGGTAATTAAGAGAGTTGAACGTTTTAAAGGTCTATCTCTTCGGTTTGATGTTCCTTCTTGGGTTTCTGAGGAAACCAATTCCGGATCAGTTTTTTGTGGAAGGCATTGACCAAAATTAAAATTATTAATCCATAAATGATTAATATCCAAACATTTGGTGCTTGTGTAACTTTTTGGAAATTTACGTCAGTGTTATCTTCACAACAAAGGTTTCAACCCACTCCATCTATCGAGGAAAATTCCATTTTAATAACAGACTAATTGCGTTCAGAATCATTGATTGTTTGTGAAGAGTAAGCCACAGGAAGGTTATGACCTATTGTTTCTTGAAATAAAACGGCTCTAAACACTGCATTGCTCGCATCCGTCATTAAATTAAACGCCCTAGGGTACTACAATATAGGTTCATTGATTAACACATTTTTACAAGTATCAAAGCATGACAAAAATTCATCATTGTGCTCAATTTTGGCTCACGTTTTAAACATTTAGTTAAGGCTTGGTAATTTTCGCAAAGTTATTTATAAATCGTCAATAGTAACCTAATAACCCTAAGAAACCTTTAACCTGCTTGTAGTCTCTGGAATAGGAAAATGTTTAATCGCGCTTATTTTGTCCGAATTCGGTTTTACACCTTGTGGAGTTACGACATGGCGACTTCTTTGCGGTAAAATTCGGACTTATCCAGTTGAATTTTAAAGTTCGAATCCAGTAACCTTTAAAATACATGTTTAAATCACTATAAATGTTCTTGCAAAAACGTGGAGAAAATAATTATATCCTATCTTGGCTCGAAGGCCGATGTTTATACGGGTATACACAACAAAAATCAAAAATTAAACGACGTGAACTGGAAATCTGGAAATCCGCACGAATCAACTCAACACTGATCTCGCCTCACTTCTGGAAATTAAAGTATCATAAGCAACACACGGATATGCACAACAGGAGATGGCAAGAGAAAATGCTTCAAACTAGAATATTATCTATTGGGAGTGCTGCCTTTTGGCACACGTTCACCATGCGAACTTGTCACATAATACTTTTACATTTATTTTGGCGGGAAAATGATCTTTTCACTGCCGTTTGCTAAACACCCACAAATTGACCATTAAATTTAAATAAATTGAATAATGAACCCATTTAATTTAAAATGTAAATATTTATTTTAACATTCAAGTCAATAATTATTCTAATATATAATATAGATAATAATATGTGTATAAATATTTGGAAATTCTATAACATACCACTACCTATGGCGCTTATTTTATGTTAATTTATAACGTAGCGGTACACATCAAAACGAAATGGTACGTTTTATTTTATTTATTAATAGACCACTTATTTTTTGCTTTTGCTAACGGATCGACTATAGTTTAAGTTTTTGCTGTGCGCAGATTTTGACGCTTACGAATACTCTATGATTCCGTTCTCAAAACTAAAGTAAAATTTCTGTGATAAATGATTATCTTTTTTTTTAGCAATATTAAACATGACAGTTTTCTATTTATATATTTCTATAGACACGAGTTATGTGATGCCACCCTATAATATTTCATATTATAATATAACGATATGCACTGTTATCTTATTCTCTGTAGTTAAATGCTGACATTGTAATTCTCCAACTCTCTATTGCATCTTGTTAATTGTATTCAGTTCTGATATAGCTTTGTACTAAACAACATATTAAATTTTATAAACGAAAATTCCGTTTTTGGAAAAGTTTGTTTTTAAAAACGTGCATTCGGCTTCGAGGTATTTTAGTGGCGCAGTCGTACGGATTTTTCGTAGGAAATCCATTAAGGACAATCCTGTGAGTTTCAACTCTTAAACGAAAAAGTGAACCTTTGGAATAAATATACCGAGTGCTAACCGATAGAAGTCCATCGAGGAATACTGTGGATTAGCAGCTGACGCAAATGCACATTGTGCCGATGTTGTAAGTAGATTTTTTTAGTTCATGTCAGACTCCTCTTTATCCGTTGATTCCTTTTGCGAAAACAATTTGGATTTAGGGTTAGATTTAGTTTCAATTTTTAATAATCTGAGTATCAACTCAAATCATTCAAGTGATAATTTTATTAATAGTGTTTCAAGTACTAGTAATTTAAAAATGTCTGCACCTGCTCTAGACATGAAAAACTTATCAGTTATTCCAAATTTTAATGGTAGTCCTAACAAGCTACATAGATTTATAAGTGTTTGCGAGTCAATATTAACTCATTATTACGACACACAAAACACCAGTAATTTTCAAAATACTCTTTTAATGAATGGTATTCTAAATAAATTAGAAGGACGGGCGGAAGAAGTTGTTGCTATTAATGGTAGTAATAGTTGGGATGATATAAAAAGTGCATTATTGCAAAATTTCGGAGATCAGAGAGACGAAAATTGCTTAAATCAGGATTTAGTAAATTTAAGACAAAAACCAAACGAATCGCCTTATCAATTTCACGAAAAGGTAATTCATTTGTTAAATACAATTTGTAATTACATTGATCTGCACTGCGACGCTGCAGAAAGACAATGTAAACGAAATTTTTTCACTAAACAGGCATTAACAACATTTTTGGCTGGATTAAAAGAGCCATTAGGTTCCACAATTCGTGCAATGAGACCAATTACTCTAGCCAAAGCCATACAATTCATTACAGAGGAAGATAATATCAAATATCTGCAAAGATCGAGTCAACCAAATATTCAAATTAGGAAACCTTTAGTTCAACAACACCCACAAAATTATCATAACCCAAATTATTCACAAAATCATTTTAACCCAAATTATTCACAAAATCATTTTAACCCAGCATTCTCTCAAATGAATATGCAATCAAGACAAATGCCTTTTGCGCAGCAACAAGGGCAATCGCGATTTCCTCGCGGTCCCGTCAATATTCAAAGACACCCAAATCCGCCAGCTCAAAAATTCCCTACTAATTTACAAACATTTGGCAAACCCCAAAATGTTTGGAAGCCAAATTCTAATGTTCCACAAAACAAACCAACACCTATGAGTATTTCTACCCGAAATACATCCTCGCAATTTAGAAGGCCCTATCAAAATAATGCGATTCAAAATAATGGTCAAAGGTCTAATTTTGCTACGGAACAATTATTTAATACCGAACATTATGATAACCAATATGATTACGAGACACCCGAAAATTTGTGTGACGACGAACAAGTGTACGAATGTTCATACCCCGACGATGAACAATGTGAAAATTTTCAGGAGGACCTGAATCCGACAACCGAAATATAGTAGAATATCATATGTCTACGGACAAAAAAGAGCTACCATATATCCAAATTTCTAAACCCCCTTTAAAACTTCTTATCGACACAGGTAGCACCAAATCATTTATAAATCCCGAAATTGCCTCAAAGTATTATTATAAAAATATTTCATATGAACCATTTGTTGTGTCTACAATACTTCAAACATCTTCTCACAACCATTGTGCGGAAATTCCAATTTTCCCAGAATTTAATC
Source organism: Rhamnusium bicolor (assembly GCA_029963845.1). Classification (NCBI taxonomy): domain Eukaryota; kingdom Metazoa; phylum Arthropoda; class Insecta; order Coleoptera; family Cerambycidae; genus Rhamnusium; species Rhamnusium bicolor. The sequence goes on along the minus strand of JANEYF010002209.1, from coordinate 102,329 downwards.
AAGACGAAAACTTAAAATTTTATTTGTTTAATTTCCATAATGTTTATGATGGACTTATAGGACTTGACAATTTAAAACTTTTAAATGCTCAACTAGACTTCGTAAATTCGAAACTAGTAACACCTAAATGTATACTACCTATACATTACCAACTATCAGGTCAACAAATTTTATTAAAAATACAAATTAGTCCACATACTCGAACTGTGACAAAAATTCCAGTTAATCAAAAAAACGGTGACGTCATTATTCCTCATCAACAAATTCAAAATTGTGAAATACCCGAAACATTGTCAACTGCGGTAAACGGATTAGCTTTAGTCGAAATTTCCAATAAAACCGACAAAGAAATTATCCTTACCTTATTAAACCCAATTAAGACAATACCTTTTATAGCAAATAATTACGAATTATATCATGCGGAAGTAACCACTAATATTAGCGATAAAGTACCTGATATTAATAATTTATAGTGCACCGTAAAACGGGGAAAAAGTAGCTTCCTTCTTGAAAAAATTTTTTTTAAGGTACAACCACTTGGGACCTTCACAGCATGATAGCCTAGGTCCTTGGCCATCTGTAATGGCCAATTACAACATTTTTTTGGAGGTCAAACTTTTTTTTATTACGAAGAATGTCATAAATTTGTCAACATTAAATTTTCTTACTTTTTTCACACATCCCTCATGATATCTCCGGAACCAAACGAGATAATTATATGTATTTGTTTTTAATTGATAAAGGAAATGTGGGCGAAGGTCACTGCTTTAATTTCGTTTTTACGGAAAATTTAATTTTTTTGTAAAACTGGGTAAAACTGGAACGTTTACTTTCCTTACTGCATTTTTTTCGGTAAGCGAAAAACTTTTTTTATTTTAAGGAATTTTGTCATACCATATGTGTATGAAATAAAGCTTACACATCAAGGAAGTTTTTTAAAAAAAAGTCAGTTCTCTACGACTTATAGTTTTCGAGATTTTGTTATTTAAAGTTACGAGTTTTTCGATCCTAGATGCGCCTCACCGCGGCGTCACTCAATTGTGTAGAGTGTAGACTATTCAATACAAGTAATCTTATATTATACATACATATATTGCCAGTTAGAAACAAACTTTTCTTTGTGTAATGTGAATGCGAATGAGTATTATTTTTATTGAGTTTTACATATTATTTAGTGCTTAACAAGGGAATGTTTATTTTGTGTTATCAGAATTAAAATCAGGTAATACAATTCTGGTAAAATCTGTTGATACTGATGTCCTGATTTTGCTTTTACATTATTACTGTGAAACACCAGATACATATGTCCCAAAAGAATATATTTATACAATTAGGACATAGTAAGAATATACATTTTTTGTCAATTAACAATATTGTGGCAAATTTAGGAGAGGAAATTTGCAAGAAATTATTAACGATTCATTGCCTAACTGGTTGTGACACAACTAATGCCATGTATAAAATAGGGAAGAAAATGGCATTCGATGTTTTATATAAAAATTTAAATAATTTAAAAGATTTAGAAAACTTTCCTTTTCTGTCAGAGGATAAAGCGATGGAATTAGGGGTAAAATATACGCTTTATTTATATAAGAATAAAAACAAAAATATAAAATCCTTAAATGAACTGCGATGGGACTTAACAACAAGTACAAATCGGCCAGTTTCTGAGCTGCCTCCTACTGACCATGCTTTTAGATAACATTTAAAGGTAATAATTATTTTTCTAGATCGCCCATACCTATTAATAAATATAGTTTAAAAAAACTAAAAAACACGCTTTTAAAGCACATCAAACTAAAAAGTGAAAAATAATTATTAATATAAACTGAAAACAATAATGAACGAAAAATACTAGTATTATTGTGAAAAAAGCGTGGGTTGCTCGATATACGAAAAATATGGCACAAAGCGCCCCACGCTTTTTTCACAATAATACTAGTATTTTTCGTTCATTATTGTTTTCAGTTTATATTAATAATTATTTTTCACTTTTTAGTTTGATGTGCTTTAAAAGCGTGTTTTTTTAGTTTTTGTAAACTATATTTATTTTTCACTTTTTAGTTTGATGTGCTATGAAAGCGTGTTTTGTAGTTTTTTTTAAACTATATTTATATTGCTTATTGATGCTGATATTATAACATATTACGATCCAACAGATATTTCTGAAAAAAAAAACATATTTTTATTTCAGCCATGGGATTTGAACTCACGCCCGAGGAGTCCGTCGTTTCGCGTCGACTAAGACTTGCCCGCCCGGCCAACGACCGAACTGAGAATCATGGAATATACTTACAATATTAAGCCTTTTGCTCTCACGCAGAGGATACGTGAGGAAAGGACTGGCGATCCTGATCAGGATAATGATATAAACTTATCAAATTATTTTATTGTTACCGGTTCTTCGTAAGTGTACAAAGTTTCAATTAAATCTGTCCGTTTAAAGTGGGTCAAAATCGAGTCCAAAGAGTCGGTTACAAACAAACAAACAAACAAACATACAAGTGAAGCTAATAAAAGCGTGTTAAAAAAGAAACAACACACCTACATGTAATTATTTTCTTTTTAGGTGTCTGTATCAATTAAAAATTTGGTACAATAGCCATATATAATACATGCAGTTGGAAGATCCAACTCGATACGGTTGGACATTTGAAGAAAATGTTTGGAAGGCAACTTTTTCTAGTCAAGAACCTGTGCCCGATATTGTAAGGCAAAGTTTGTCAATAAAATGTTCCGACAGGGTCTGTAACAACAACAGATGTTACTGTTTTGCTCAAGGTTTGAAATGCTGCAGTGAGTGCAAAAATGCAAACTGCTGCAACCAAGGAACTGTCCAGATATTTTTAGATTCCGACGTTGAGGATTTTTAAAATATTTTTATAACAAGTTTTAAATTTATATTTTAAAATAAATAATTAATTCGTATTTTTTTAATTCAATTTTAGGTTTTGATATATAAATATAATGGATTTTAAATAATGTGCAATGTAAATAATGATAAGTAAAACCTTCTAAGTGGTTATGAAAATAAAATTTATATTAAAGATGTCAAAAATAATACTTTATAGTATGCACCCACAACACGCATAGCACTTTGATTAAAGCACAGTAGAACCGGGGGAGCGAAGCTTCATGAAATATCCTGCCCGCAGAAACTTAATTTCAAATAACAATAACTTGAAACGTATGTCGTAGAGTATTGCGTTTTTTTTAAAAAACTTCCTTGATGTGTTAACTTTATTCCATATGCATACACTGTGGCAAAATTCCTTAAAACAAAAAAAGTTTTTCGCTTACTGAAAAAAATACTGCAAGAAAAATAAATGTTAAAGTATTACCTAATTTTTAAAAAGTCTAGGTTTTCCATAAAGACTAAATTAATTCAGCCACCTCCGCTCACGTTTCCTTTATCGACTAAAAAAAAAACTTGATTAACTCAATTGGTTCCGGAGATATCGTGAGGGATGTGTGAAAAAGTACGAAAAATTAATTTTGACAGATTTATGACATTTTTCATAATAAAAAAAGTTGGACCTCCCAAAAAATGTTGTAATTGGCCATTTTAGATGGACAAGGGCCTAATCTATTATTCTGTGAAGGTCCCATGTGGTTGTACCTTAAAAAAATTTTTTGAAATGTTTTTGTCGGTTTTTCAGTGTACTATTAATTCGAACTTCACATATGAATGCGGAAGAGAAAGAACATGTGTTAAAATTGTGCAGAAAATATTCTGATATTTTTCATATAGAAAACCAAAACTTGTCTTTCACTAATCAAATAAAACATTCTATTAAAACTAAAGACGAATTACCGGTATACACAAAATCATACAGGTATCCATTTGTACATAAACCGGAGGTCGAACGCCAAATTAATTCAATGTTAGGTCAAGGAATTATACGTCCAAGCAATTCCCCATGGTCATCGCCGATATGGATCGTTCCGAAGAAGGCGGATGCATCTGGTAAGAAAAAAGTGGAGAATTGTCGTCGACTATAGGAAGTTGAACGAGAAGACCATAGACGACAGGTACCCTCTTCCTAATATCACCGACGTATTGGATAAATTAGGAAGGTGTAACTATTTTTCGACACTGGACTTGGCAAGCGGATTCCACCAAATCGAGATGAATCCAGAAGACATCCCAAAAACCGCGTTCAACGTCGAAAATGGACATTATGAATACGTCAGGATGTCATTTGGTCTGAAGAACGCCCCCGCAACGTTTCAGCGCGTAATGGACAACATCTTACGTGGTTTGCAGAATGAAATTTGCTTGGTGTACCTGGACGACATCATCATATACTCTACATCTTTACAAGAACACATCGTCAACCTTTCAAAAGTATTTCAACGCCTCAGAGAAACCAACTTTAAAATACAATTGGATAAATCCGAATTCCTGAAGAAAGAAGTAGCCTATCTGGGTCATATTGTTACACCTGAAGGAGTGAAACCAAACCCAGACAAGATCGCCGCCATCAATAAATTTCCAATACCCAAAACGGCGAAAGAAATTAAAGGATTTCTAGGTTTACTAGGTTACTACAGGAAGTTCATAAAGGACTTCGCGCGGATTACAAAACCATTAACTCTCTGCTTGAAAAAGGACGCGAAAATTGTACATACACCACAGTTTATAAGATGTTTCGAAGACTGTAAAAAATTACTAACTAACGAGCCAATTCTACAGTACCCGGACTTTGCTAAAGACTTTGTTTTAACAACGGATGCCAGCAATGTAGCCCTGGGGCTATACTCTCCCAGGGAATAATAGGAAAAGACAAACCCGTGTCATTTGCATCAAGAACATTAAATAACTCTGAACAGAACTTCAGCACCATAGAGAAAGGGCTTTTGGCAATCGTGTGGGCGACAAAGTACTTCCGGCCGTATTTATACGGACGAAAATTTAAAATCGTAACGGACCATAAACCCCTAAAATGGTTAATGTCCCTAAAAGATCCAAATTCAAGACTAGTTCGCTGGAGGCTCAAACTAGAAGAGTTTGATTATGAAGTCGAATATAAAAAAGGAAAAAGTAACACCAATGCAGACGCCCTGTCTCGCGTAGAGATCCACACGAAGGATATTTTCCAATATATGGACGAATTCAACAAATCACTGGCTGGTAATCAACATCAAGAAGAAAATACCGATAATTTATCAATAATTGGTAACGCAAGCGAACAACCCATAATGGACGACGTCAGAGAAGAAGAACCAGGACCATCCTCACAAAGAAGAGCTACAACCGACACAGAAAAGACAATATCTGCCGAAGAGGTCGAGGAAGTCATCCCCGAAGAACTCACTCCAGAAGAAGGAGACACGGTTCACACAAGTCACGAAGAACCGATACAAGAAATGCCATCCACAGAGAGATCTCTTAACTCATTCGATCATCAAATAGAAATAAACTTTGTTTTGCACTCCACTGCAAAACCCAAATCTAAACAAATATTTCCATTAAAAAAGGCGACTTTATGTACAAATATCAACACGTAACTTAGAAAATGATATTATTAACTTATTCAAAAATTATTTAGATCCAAGATTTACTTATGCAATTCATTTTAGTAATGAATTATATGTACCGCAAATCTGTGAAATTTTAAGAAAAACCTTTAAAAATTCGGCATACAAATTAGTTAAATGTAATACCGTTTTACAGGACGTTACTAATGAGGACGACCAGAAAAATGTTATAAAAAACTACCACGAGAGTAAAACAAACCATCGCGGCATTTTGGAAACGGAAGCGCGCATAAGAAGGTCAAACTACTGGCCTAAAATTAAAAATGACGTAACAAATTACATAAATGCATGCGAAATATGTCAAACTAATAAATATGATAGAAATCCGCCTAAACAAAAATTGATGGTATCTCCTACACCATCACGACCTTTCGAGATTGTTCATATCGACACTTTTCAAGCACAAGGACAAAAATTTTTGACAATAATTGACACATTTTCTAAATATGCTCAAGCCTATCCCCTTACAGGAATGGTAGGTACCGAAATTGTAAAAGCTTTCTTAATATTCATGACACACCATGGTTTACCTTCACTAGTAATAATGGACAATGGTACTGAACTAAAAAATTCCGTGGTCAAAGAATTTCTAAAAACTCACCAAATTCAAATGCATTATATAACGGTTAACAACCCCAATCTAATGGTCCCATTGAAAGGTTTCATTCAACCATTATTGAACACCTACGAGTAATTAGAAATATAAATAAAGGTAAAATCGATATTTTAAACCAAATGCCCTATGCGATATTAGGTTATAACAACGCGATACATTCGGTAACCAAACAAAAATCAATCGATATTATAAATGGTCACTTAAACTCCAAGGACCCATTTGACATTGACATAAACCAAAAACTGATAAATAATTATATTCAAGAACACCGCGAAACAACTAAAGAAATTTATAAAACATTAAATGAGCAATTACTTCAACAAAAAGAAAACACCATTGAGAGCCATAACAAAAAACAAAATCGACATGATCCCCTGACTTATGAACCTAACTCGGAAGCGTATAGAAAAATTACTACCAAAACTCGTAATAAAACTAAATCCGAGGTTTACGAAAGAAAAAGTAGTTCGCAATAAAAATATAAAAATAAGAACCACTTTGTAATGTTCTACATAAACAAAATTTAAAAAGACCGCGGTCTAACAAAAAAGAAATTGTTACAGGAACCACGTGATCCTTCTAATCCTGGCGATGCCGACGGTCATGCTTCAGGAAATAACAATAACCAACCTCAACAAGAACCCCGGAGTCCTTCCTTATAAACTAGGTACGGCAAAAAATGAAATTTAAAACACATACTTTCATTCACTACTACGACTTAAATCCCATTGGAATTGAAATTAAAATACTTAAAGAACAATATAAAAATGTCACACTTGCTATAAAAAATGGTTTAAGTCATCCTTACTTTTTTGAATTAGAAAATTTTAATCGAGCCCTAATATATCAATTAAACTCAGCTGAACAAAAATTTAATTCTCTAAGTCCAACTGGCAGAGTTAAACGTGGTCTTATTAATTGATTGGGTACTATAATAAAAAGCATTTCAGGTAATTTAGATGCAAACGATGCTGCTCATTACGATCAAGCAATAATCGATCTCGAAACCAATCAAAAAAGAAATTGTTAAAAAATTAAACAAAGAAATCTCTCTTACCACCGAAATAATCGATAATTTCAATAAAACAATTACATTAATTAAAATTAACCAAGCTGTAATAACTTCTGGCCTGAATAAAATACGCAGTGAATTAAATAAATTTATTTTTGAGTTTAACGACTATTTAGAAACCAGAAATATCTTAGATCAACTTAGCATTACTCTAAATGTAATTCTACAGTTATTAAGTGACATCGAAAACGCAATAACTTTTGCTAGACTAAGAACACTTCACAATAGTATCTTAAAAATAGACGAGCTTGAATCTATTTTACAAACTATCCTAAAATACTATTCAGCCGATCAATTAATTTATTCACATATTTCAAATAATACTCATAGATATTACGATTTATTAGAAATCGAAGCTTATTATTCAGGGACAAAAATTGTTTTCGTAATTCATTTTCCTATTGTTTACCCAGAAGAATTTTCTTATTACCACCTGTACTCAGTTCCTACCCAAAACCTCACAACAATTATTCCAAGAAATACCTATTTGGTTATGAACGAAAACTTCTACCAGTATACATCGGTACCTTGTATCGAATTGCACCCCAATTACTACTGCCCTGATAATGACTACTTGACGTATGGAATGAAGAATGGAGATTGTATTTTTGAACTCTTACAATTAGAATCCACTTATAAAAGCTGCCAACAAGTACCAGTACAAATCACACGAAATGTGATTCAACAAGTAGACGATTCTCATTACATTGTCATATTCCCAAATCAAACAAAAATCCGAACAGTTTGTGGACGTACAGACTTCACGACACTCGAAGGAAACTATTTAATCAGTGTTCCACCAGGGTGCCAATTCGAAACCAACGATTACAACTATGTCAATGAAAAACATATTACCAGAGGTCAGCCAATGCTCCTGCCAGAAATTAATATTCCCCACAAATCATCTGTGGCCACCTTATCCAAAATAACTATTGAAGACGTTCAACTTGACAAAATTCATGAACTTCAAAAGGAACATCGAAAACTTGGACCAGTCCAACTCGTACATACCGAAAAATCATGGGCAAACTATTGGATAATCCCCGTGTATGTTATCCTGATTTCCATTGGACTCTACTCCATTTACATGTTCATCCAACGTAGAAGACGAGGAACCCCCCAGACGACTACCGGTGATCAACCCCAGGCAAGCCCTCGAACATTTTTCATTCCGTGAAATATGCCTCAATTTAGGGATGGAGGAGTTATGTGATGCCACCCTATAATATTTCATATTATAATATAACGATATGCACTGTTATCTTATTCTCTGTAGTTAAATGCTGACATTGTAATTCTCCAACTCTCTATTGCATCTTGTTAATTGTATTCAGTTCTGATATAGCTTTGTACTAAACAACATATTAAATTTTATAAACGAAAATTCCGTTTTTGGAAAAGTTTGTTTTTAAAAACGTGCATTCGGCTTCGAGGTATTTTAGTCACGTGAGACAATATGTTATGATATTGTGTCTACTCACTTCGTCTGTAAGAATTGACAACTAGAATATTCCAAAACGTCAACTTTTAATTATCTAAAATATTTGACATTTGTTTCACTTTCAGAATAATATTTTTTGATGTGAGATATTTTTGGACAGGCAAAAAACCTTTTTTATCAAAAAACTAATTTCTAACTAATCCTTTTGGGGCAGGATTATTTTAACAAAAATTATTAATATTATAGGACAGTGGCTTAATACCCAAAGATGAGAAGAAACATTATAGGATGCCACAAATAAATATCTACAGGCAATACAATAATAGAAAATATCAAATGATCCGTAAAGACAAAAATACTCATTTTAAAAATGTGGAAAGAAATATAGATTGATATTTAAAAAATAATAAATAAAATTGCCATAGCAACAAAACCAAACCTTGAAAAAAAAAATCGAGATAACATAATTATACGCTGTAACTAGTCAAACAATTTCTGTTGAGGACATTTTCTATGTAAGCATTATTTACAAAGTTAGTCATTATTCAGTTCATATTGTGCACCCTGTATATTTCAGCTTTTAAATACCAACAAAGGAAAACATAGGCATCTGAACTAATACATAAAAGTGGTTTTTAATAACTACTGAGCATTTTAAATCTTATCTTTGAGAGGCAGCTTCTAGTTGAATATTGAATTTCAGTAAAATATAATGTAATTATTAATTTTCGTTACTGAAGAGAAAAATATTGGACAAATTAGTATTATTTCGTATTTATTAAGTCATTGATCAAACCAATAAAATAATTTTGTTTATCATAGAAATGGGGAATTGCGGGGTCTATTATAAGCGTCTTTTAATTTAATAATGCAATAATTAGTGCTGGGATAATTCGAATGAAAAATAATTGATCATTCGATTAATGAAACATCTCGAGATATCTCGAATACCCTTGTCATGAGAATTCGAATGATTTAGTTCTCGAAGAGTGGTGCCGCCGACTGCCGAATCGTCATTCCTCTCAGCAGCCCATCATTCAAATTTCAAATACGACTAAAATACCTCGAAGCCGAATGCACGTTTTTAAAAACAAACTTTTCCAAAAACGGAATTTTCGTTAATAAAATTTATTGTGTTGTTTAGTACAAAGCTATATCAGAACTGAATACAATTAACAAGATGCAATAGAGAATTGGAAAATTACAATGTCAGCATTTAACTAAAGTAGAATAGATAACAGTGCATATCCGTTACATTATAATATGAAATATTATAGGGTGGCATCACATAACTCCTCCATCCCTAAATTGAGGCATATTGTTCGAGAGCTTGCCTGGGGTTGATCACCGGTAGTCGTCTGGGGGGTTCCTCGTCTTCTACGTTGGATGAACATGTAAATGGAGTAGAGTTCAATGGAAATCAGGATAACACACGGGGATTATCCAATAGTTTGCCCATGATTTTTCGGTATGTACGAGTTGGACTGGTCCAAGTTTTCGTTGTTCCTTTTGAAGTTCATGAATTTTTTCAAGTTGAACGTCTTCAATAGTTATTTTGGGTAAGGTGGCCACAGATGACTTGTGGGGAATATTAATTTCTGGCAGGAGCATTGGTTGACCTCTGGTAATATGTTTTTCATTGACATAGTTGTAATCGTTGGTTTCGAATTGGCATCCTGGTGGAACACTGATTAAATAGTTTCCTTCGAGTGTCGTGAAGTCTGTACGTCCACAAACTGTTCGGATTTTTGTTTGAATTGGGAATATGACAATGTAATGAGAATCCTCTACTTGTTGAATCACATTTCGTGTGATTTGTACTGGTACTTGTTGGCAGCTTTTATAAGTGGATTCTAATTGTAAGAGTTCAAAAATACAATCTCCATTCTTCATTCCATACGTCAAGTAGTCATTATCAGGGCAGTACTAATTGGGGTGCAATTCGATACAAGGTACCGATGTATAATACTGGTAGAAGTTTTCGTTCATAACCAAATAGGTATTTATTGGAATAATTGTTGTGAGGTTTTGGGTAGGAACTGAGTACAGGTGGTAATAAGAAAATGTTTCTGGGTAAACAATAGGAAAATGAATTACGAAAACAATTTTTGTCCCTGAATAATAAGCTTCGATTTCTAATAAATCATAATATCTATGAGTATTATTTGAAATATGTGAATAAATTAATTGATCGGCTGAATAGTATTTTAGGATAGTTTGTAAAATAGATTCAAGCTCGTCTATTTTTAAGATACTATTGTGAAGTGTTCTTAGTCTAGCAAAAGTTATTGCGTCTTCGATGTCACTTAATAACTGTAGAATTACATTTAGAGTAATGCTAAGTTGATCTAAGACATTTCTGGTTTCTAAATAGTCGTTAAACTCAAAAACAAATTTATTTAATTCACTGCGTGTTTATTCAGGCCAGTTATTACAGCTTGGTTATTTTTAATTAATGTAATTTTTTTATTGAAATTATCGATAATTTCGGTGGTAAGAGAGATTTCCTTGTTTAATTTTTTAACAATTTCTTTTTGATTGGTTTCGAGATCGATTATTGCTTGATCATAATGAGCAGCATCGTTTGAATCTAAATTACTTGAAATGCTTTTTATTATAGTACCCAATCCATTAATAAGACCACGTTTAACTCTGCCAGTTGGACTTAGAGAATTAAATTTTTGTTCAGCTGAGTTTAATTGATATTTTAGGGCTCGATTAAAATTTTCTAATTCAAAAAAGTAAGGATGACTTAAACCATTTTTTATAGCAAGTGTGACATTTTTATATTGTTCTTTAAGTATTTTAATTTCGATTCCAATGGGATTTAAGTCGTAGTAGTGAATGAAAGTATGTGTTTTAAATTTCATTTTTGCCGTACCTAGTTTATAAGGAAGGACTCCGGGGTTCTTGTTGAGGTTGGTTATTGTTATTTCCTGAAGCATGACCGTCGGCATCGCCAGGATTAGAAGGATCATACTGGTTCCTGTAACAATTTCTTCTTGTTAGACCGCGGTCTTTTTTAAATTTTGTTTATGTAGAACATTACAAGTGGTTCTTGTTATATTTTTATTGCGAACTACTTTTTCTTTCGTAAACCTCGGATTTAGTTTATTACGAGTTTTGGTAGTAATTTTTCTATACGCTTCCGAGTTAGGTTCATAAGTCAGGGGATCATGTCGATTTTGTTTTTTTTGTTATGGCTTTCAATGGTGTTTTCTTTCTGTTAAAGTAATTGTTCATTTAATGTTTTATAAATTTCTTTAGTTGTTTCGCGGTGTTCTTGAATGTAATTATTTATCAGTTTTTGGTTTATGTCAATGTCAAATGGGTTCTTGGAGTTTAAGTGGCCATTTATAATATCGATCGGTTTTTGTTTGGTTACAGAATGTATCGCGTTGTTATAACCTAATATCGCATAGAGGGCATTTGGTTTAAAATATCGATTTTACCTTTATTTATATTTCTAATTACTTGTAGGTGTTCAATAATGATTGAATGGAACCTTTCAATGGGATCATTTGATTGGGGGTTGTTAACCGCTATATAATGCATTTGAATTTGATGAGTTTTTAGAAATTTTTGGACCACGGAATTTTTAAGTTCAGTACCATTGTCCACTATTACTAGTGAAGGTAAACCATGGTGTGTCATGAATATTAAGAAAGTTTTTACAATTTCGGTACCTACCATTCCTGTAAGGGGATAGACTTGAGCATATTTAGAAATGTGTCAATTATTGTCAAAAATTTTTGTCTTTGTGCTTGAAAAGTGTCGATATGAACAATCTCGAAAGGTCGTGATGGTGTAGGAGATACCATCAATTTTTGTTTAGGCGGATTTCTATCATATTTATTAGTTTGACATATTTCGCATGCATTTATATATTTTTTACGTCATTTTTAATTCCAGGCCAGTAGTTTGACATTCTTATGCGCACTTCCTTTCCAAAATGCCGCGATGGTTTGTTTTACTCTCGTGGTAGTTTTTTATAGTATTTTTCTGGTCGTCCTCATTAGTAACGTCCTGTAAAACGGTATTACATTTAACTAATTTGTATGCCGAATTTTTAAATGTTTTTTCTTAAAATTTCACAGATTTGCGGTACATATGATTCATTACTAAAATGAATTGCGTAAGTAAATCTTGGATCTAAATAATTTTTGAATAGGTTAATAATATCATTTTCTAAGTTACGTGTTGATATTTGTACATAAAGTCGCCTTTTTAATGGAAATATTTGTTTAGATTTGGGTTTTGCAGGAGAGTGCAAAACAAAGTTTATTTCTATTTGATGATCGAATGAGTTAAGAGATCTCTCTTTGGATGGCATTTCTTGTATCGGTTCTTCGTGACTTGTGTGAACCGTGTCTCCTTCTTCTGGAGTGAGTTCTTCGGTGATGACTTCCTCGACCTCTTCGGCAGATATTGTCCCTTCGGTGTCGGTTGTAGCTCTTATTTGTGACGATGGTCCTGGTTCTTCTTCTCTGACGTCGTCCATTATGGATCGTTCGCTTGCGTTACCATTTATTGATAAATTGTCGGTATTTTCTTCTTGATATTGATTACCAGCCAGTGATTTATTGAAATTGTCCATATATTGGAAAATATCCTTCGTGTGGATCTCTATGCGAGACAGGGCGTCTGCATTGGTGTTACTTTTTCCTTTTTTATATTCGACTTCATAATCAAACTCTTCTAGTTTGAGCCTCCAGCGAACTAGTCTTGAATTTGGATCTTTTAGGGACATTAACCATTTTAGAGGTTTATGGTCCGTTACGATTTTAAATTTTCATCCGTATAAATACGGCCGGAAGTACTTTGTCGCCCACACGATTGCCAAAAGCCCTTTCTCTATGGTGCTGAAGTTCTGTTCAGAGTTATTTAGTGTTCTTGATGCAAATGACACGGGTTTGTCTTTTCCTATTATTCCCTGCGAGAGTATAGCTCCAAGGGCTACATTGCTAGCGTCCGTTGTTAAAACAAAGTCTTTGGCAAAGTCCGGGTACTGTAGAATTGGCTCGTTAGTTAGTAATTTTTTACAGTCTTCGAAACATCTTATAAACTGTGGTGTATGTACAATTTTCGTGTACTTTTTCAAGCAGAGAATTAATGGTTTTGTAATCCGCGCGAAGTCCTTTATGAACTTCCTGTAGTAACCTAGTAAACCTAGAAATCCTTTAATTTCTTTGACCGTTTTGGGTATTGGAAATTTAACGATGGCGGCGATCTTGTCTGGGTTTGGTTTCACTCCTTCAGGTGTAACAATATGACCCAGATAGGCTACTTCTTTCTTCAGGAATTCGGATTTATCCAATTGTATTTTAAAGTTGGTTTCTCTGAGGCGTTGAAATACTTTTGAAACGTTGACGATGTGTTCTTGTAAAGATGTAGAGTATATGATGATGTCGTCCAGGTACACCAAGCAAATTTCGTTCTGCAAATCACGTAAGATGTTGTCCATTACGCGCTGAAACGTTGCGGGGACGTTCTTCAGACCAAATGGCATCCTGACGTATTCATAGTGTCCATTTTCGACGTTGAACGCGGTTTTTGGGATGTCTTCCGGATTCATCTCGATTTGGTGGAATCCGCTTGCCAAGTCCAGTGTCGAAAAATAGTTACACCTTTCTAATTTATCCAATACGTCGGTGATATTAGGAAGAGGGTACCTGTCGTCTATGGTCTTCTCGTTCAACTTTCTATAGTCGACGACAATTCTCCACTTTTTCTTACCAGATGCATCCGCCTTCTTCGGAACGATCCATATCGGCGATGACCATGGGGGAATTGCTTGGACGTATAATTTCTTGTCCTAACATTGAATTAATTTGGCGTTAGACCTCCGGTTTATGTACAAATGGATACCTGTATGATTTTGTGTATACCGGTAATTCGTCTTTAGTTTTAATACAATTTTATTTGATTAGTGAAAGACAAGTTCTGGTTTTCTATATGAAAAATATCAGAATAGTTTCTGCACAATTTTAACACATGTTCTTTCTCTCCCGCATTCATATGTGAAGTTCGAATTAAATTATTAATATCAGGTACTTTATCGCTAATATTAGTGGTTACTTCCGCATGATATAATTCGTAATTATTTGCTATAAAAGGTATTGTTTTAATTGGGTTTAATAAGGTAAGGATAATTTCTTTGTCGGTTTTATTGGAAATTTCGACTAAAGCTAATCCGTTTACCGCAGTTGACAATGTATGGGGTATTTCACAATTTTGAATTTGTTGATGAGGAATAATGACGTCACCGTTTTTTTGATTAACTGGAATTTTTGTCATAGTCCGAGTATGTGAACTAATTTGTAATTTTAATAAAATTTGTTGACCTGATTGTTGGTAATGTATAGGTAGTATACATTTAGGTGTTACTAGTTTCGAATTTACGAAGTCTAGTTGAGCATTTAATAGTTTTAAATTGTCAAGTCCTATAAGTCCATCATAAACATTATGGAAATTAAACAAATAAAATTTTAAGTTTTCGTCTTGATTAAATTCCGGAAAAATTGGAATTTCCGCACAATGGTTGTGAGAAGATGTTTGAAGTATTGTAGACACAACAAATAGTTCATATGAAATATTTTCATAATAATACTTTGAGGTAATTTCGGGATTTAGAAATGATTTGGTGCTACCTGTGTCAATAAGAAGTTTTAAAGGGGGTTTAGAAATTTGGATATATGGTAGCTCTTTTTTGTCCGTAGACATATGATATTCTACTATATTTCGGTTGTCGGATTCAGGTTCTCCTGAAAATTTTCACATTGTTCATCGTCGGGGTATGAACATTCGTATGTTTGTTCGTCGTCACACAAATTTTCGGGTGTCTCGTCATCATATTGGTTATCATAATGTTCGGTATTAAATAATTGTTCCGCAGCAAAATTAGACCTTTGACCGTTATTTTGAAACGCATTATTTTGATAGGGCCTTCTAAGTTGCGAGATTGTATTTCGGGTAGAAATACTCATAGGTGTTGGTTTGTTTTGTGGAACATTAGAATTTGGCTTCCAAGCATTTTGGGGTTTGCCAAATGTTTGTAAATTAGTAGGGAATTTTTGAGCTGGCGGATTTGGGTGTCTTTGAATGTTGACGGGATCGCGAGGAAATCGTGACGGTCCTTGTTGCTGCGCAAAAGGCATTTATCTTGATTGCATATTCATTTGAGAAAATGCTGGGTTAAAATGATTTTGTGAATAATTTGGGTTATAATAATTTTGTGGGTGTTGTTGAACTAAAGGTTTCCTAATTTGAATATTTGGTTGACTCGATCTTTGCAGATATTTGATATTATCTTCCTCTGTAATGAATTGTATGGCTTTGGCTAAAGTAGTTGGTCTCATTGCACGAATGGTGGAACCTAATGGCTCTTTTAATCCAGCCAAAAAATGTTGTTAATGACTGTTTAGTGAAAAAAATTCGTTTACATTGTCTTTCTGCAGCGTCGCAGTGCAGATCAATGTAATTACAAATTGTATTTAACAAATGAATTACCTTTTCGTGAAATTGATAAGGCGATTCGTTTGGTTTTTGCCTTAAATTTACTAAATCCTGATTTAAGCAATTTTCGTCTCTCTGATCTCCGAAATTTTGCAATAATGCACTTTTTATATCATCCCAAATATTACTACCATTAATAGCAACAACTTCTTCCGTCCGTCCTTCTAATTTATTTAGAATACCATTCATTAAAAGAGTATTTTGAAAATTACTGGTGTTTTGTGTGTCGTAATAATGAGTTAATATTGACTCGCAAACACTTATAAATCTATGTAGCTTGTTAGGACTACCATTAAAATTTGGAATAACTGATAAGTTTTTCATGTCTAGAGCAGGTGCAGACATTTTTAAATTACTAGTACTTGAAACACTATTAATAAAATTATCACTTGAATGATTTGAGTCGATACTCAGATTATTAAAAATTGAAACTAAATCTAACCCTAAATCCAAATTGTTTTCGCAAAAGGAATCAACGGATAAAGAGGAGTCTGACATGAACTGAAAAAAATCTACTTACAACATCGGCACAATGTGCATTTGCGTCAGCTGCTAATCCACAGTATTCCTCGATGGAGTTCTATCGATTTAGCACTCGGTATATTTCTTCCAAAGGTTCACTTTTTCGTTTAAGAGTTGACACTCACAGGATTGTCCTTAATGGATTTCCTACGAAAAAATCCGTACGACTGCGCCACTAAAATACCTCCAAGCTGAATGCACGTTTTTAAAAACAAACTTTTCCAAAAACGGAATTTTTGTTAATAAAATTTATTGTGTTGCTTAGTACAAAGCTATATCAGAACTGAATACAATTAACTAGATGCAATAGAGAATTGGAGAATTACAATGTCAGCATTTAACTAAAGTAGAATAGATAACAGTGCATATTCGTTATATTATAATATGAAATATTATAGGGTGGCATCACATAACTTACGTGATTCGAACGAGATACGATGCTGGTACTAGTGCACTTAAACTCATGTTAAGATTGTTGAGTTTATTTGTTTACCGTCAGCGGAGTTTTGGTTGTGTTGATCATGCCATTAGGAGTTGGATTGTCTTGAGTACAGAAACAGATTGATTTACATTAAAATTTATAATTTATAACTGAGAATTATATAGAAATAATAGCCAACTGCCAGCCACATCGATTATTTCTGACTAGAGTTCCCGAATTTCGCTGAGCCAAGCCATCGACGCACAGTGCAGCAACCTGTGGAGAAAAATGTAAATCTGACCCTTTATTTTGGGTTTAATTACCTACCCAATACGTAGGTGAGTAACCAAACAAGCTATTCCAAGAAACGATTCTTGGAGTTTCCCGGTATCGGGGGGAGGGAGGTATTGGATAGAATCGAAGGTAATTTCAACATAGTGTAATACCTACTTGGTCAGTTGAAATTTTGCTTCACTTGTGAATAGTTGTGTGCTGAACAGTATTTAATTTGTGCTATTTTGGTCATGGAGAATATAAATCCAGGTATGTTAACTATTTAAATAATACATAATGACCTCGATATTTGGCATTCTTCAACCTGTTAATTTGAATTTTATAAACGAGTGTGAAATTTGATTCTTATTGATTTTTTTACAACTTCTGTAAGCTTTAAAAAAAGTATATAAAAGTATGTATGAAACTTTCTGCTATTTTGTAATCAATTTAGTATAGATTAAAGCTATAATATGATTATGTGGAAATATTTGCAAATTTGTATAAAAAGCCTTTTTTTCCTGTATAGGTCACCCTCTTACGTGTGGTGAATGTTTTGAAGTTTGGGTGTCAACAGTAGATAAAGACAAATTTACTGCAATAAAGCAATGTATTACAAACTCGTATAACATTACAAACCCTGACGCTCCAGAACTACTGAGTGTTGCAAAATTAATGCGCTAACTAAAATCAAGGTGGACAAAGTGCTCACGTTCAAGATCCTATTTATTAAAAAAAGAAAGTGGTTTTCTCGCTTCGAAAATTTCAGTCCCTGAAAGTTTAATAAAATCTACCAATTCGACTATCTCAATTAGTGGCCGGGGCCGTCCACAAAAGCAGATCGAAGAGTGTTAAAGTGGAAACATTGGTAAAAAGCTTTGGTAGTGTGGAGTTACAGTTAGATTCTAGTATCGCTGGTTCATCAACTTCAACAAGACTTTTAGAAGTAAAGAAAGAATTGAGTTTGCAGCAAGCACTTGCTCTTTACTTAGACCTAGACTTACCTGAACGCAAGTACAATTTATTAAGGACTGTGGTAAATAGCGTACATAGAGATACTTTTCCTAGTTTATATAGACTTAATCTGTTCAAACAACACTCATATATTGAGATATCATCCGCTTCTGAGACAGCTGTTGAAGTTAACATTCAAAATATATTATATAAAACTCTTAATAGTATTTGCAATCTTATTAATGTTGTAGATATACATAGGATTACTTCGTTAAATTTAATTCTTGTCTGTATATAGGGCATGGATGGAAGTTCCAATCACAGTATATACAAGCAAAAATTTTCAAAAGAATTTGAAACTGACGAATTTATGTTCTTTATAGCTTTTGTCCCTATTATGCTCATGGACAAATCCTCTAAAACGGTGGTTTGGAAAAATCCCCGTTCGTCATCGTCGCTCTATTGTCGACCACTTAAATTTATGTTTTCTAAGGAAAACGAGGAAATAATTAAACAAGAATACAATAAATTTGAAAATTGTTTTAAAGATAATATTAAAAACATTAGCATGAGAATTGGCGACAGAGAATTTAACGTAGATTTTGAATTTCACTTTACAATGATTGACAGAAGTGTATGCAATATTGTGACCGAAACAAAGTCTACTGCTACTTTTATCTATGCGGAGCAAAACCGACTCAGATGAATAAAACAGACTTGACTCAGTTTGTAGCGGATTCTGAAAAATATAAATATGGATTGTCAACTTTGCATTGTTGGATTCGTTTCTTAGA
This sequence comes from Rhamnusium bicolor, assembly GCA_029963845.1. Classification (NCBI taxonomy): domain Eukaryota; kingdom Metazoa; phylum Arthropoda; class Insecta; order Coleoptera; family Cerambycidae; genus Rhamnusium; species Rhamnusium bicolor. The sequence continues at coordinate 83,180 of JANEYF010002209.1, read as the reverse complement.
ATTTTGTTAAAAAATAGTATATCGGCTTCCTTTTTAAAGGTGGCGAGCTTCAAGGGAATTTAAGGATTTGAAAGAACAAACCAAAAAACGAATTCAAAGTGAGTTTAAAAAACAGTTAGGGCCCAATATAGATAAACCAAAACAAAGTTATGGTAGTTCCAATGACGGAAATACAGCTAGAAAATATTTCGAGCAATATAAAATAAGTGCCAAAATTACCGGCCTTAACGAGACACTACTTTATAAATTTTACCTAATTTTGAGAATTTTGAACTGCAAGGAAAAAATTAATGTAAATAAATTTAACAATCTTGCCATGAACACTAGGGAATTGTATCTGCAAAAGTACTCGTGGTATAATATGCCTATGACTATCCATAAAATACAGGTTCACGGTTATGAAGTCATCTCTCAATTCAATATACCAATTGGTGAAATGTCAGAAAAGTGCCTAGAGGCTCGACATAAAGAAATTAGAAAAGAAAGATTGACACACACTCGAAAAAAGTCGCGAACGGAATCAAACATTGATTTGATGAATCGTTTGATCATAACATCAGATCCTTTATTAGATTTCCACAGAAAAATAATCTCCAAAAAAGGAAAAAAATATGGCTGATGACAGTAGCATTAAAGAGTATTTCGTGTTAACTGACGAAGTAGAGCCTTTGACAGCATATAATATCACAAGTCCTCTTGAAGTTAGCGATGACAGTGAAAATAATACAGGGCAGAATAGACATGGGACATTTTTTGTTTATATTATGTAAATATTTCTGGATCCTAAGTATACTTTTACATCTCTTTCTCTGTCAACATTTCTAATATAAAGTATAATTTATAATATTTTATGGTATTATATACATGCACGTTTGCATGCACATTTTTTTACTAACCTTACATTGTAAAATAAATATTTGTGGATGTAAATGTAGACTAATGTCGGACAATTTTATGGTAAATAAATCATATGATACTACTGATTTTTTTTGGAGTTCTGATTTTTGTCCATTTGCCCCATAAGATCGCTGCACTGTACGATGTCGGTTTCCCCACTTCTTGAACTCTAACCATAATTCGACTGATCATTCAAATATTAAAGGTATTCGAATAGCCGTTATTCGATTATTGAAATCATCAATTATGCCCAGCACGAGCAATAATTTCAGGAACAGTGAAGTATTAATATAACGTGTGATCGAAAAAAATTATCTTCTAGTATAGCTATAGAAATAAATCGTGTCTTGTATTGATTCACCGGGGCATCGGTTTACTGAATTGTCACTAATTTGTATTAATATTCGAACGGTCAACCAAAAGCTAAAATTTCCATGGCTTAGAGGAGCAATTTATTCAATCACCCTTTATATATATGAAACATTGGGATTATAAAGAATGAATATTTTGAATTTTTATTATATTTATTAGTTTCAGAATAAAATAGATGTTGATTACTCTTTTATTGTTTTTATATTTCTGCCTTCTATTTGAAAAATAAAGGGTCTGCCTTCAAGTTTTAAGACCTTTTTTATGAGCTGGTAAATGTATGGCTATATGACCATTTTTTTTTAGTGGTACTACTATGTCCGTCAACGAGATAAAGCAGAAGAATGGAAATGTCAACCGAAAAATTGGCTTTCACCGGAATTAGAAAAACATGAGATTATTTTGGGCTCAACCACATTATTACTGAATGCCACAACTTCTGCAATCTTGGCATGTTATATTGCAAACGGAGGTTATAACAAAGTATACTACCATATATCTGAACATGGTTGGATATGGTTTATTTTGCAATTTGCTCTCATATTTATATACCAGGTGAGCTTACTAGATACATCAATATGATGTGTTAGTGATAGTGATAGTGTTTTTATCAATATAAAAACACTAAAGAAAAAGAAAAATAATTAAATTAAGATAGAAGAATTGAGCTCAGTAGTGCAGTGGGCCAGAGCGTTAAGTGACCAACATAGCTGGTTTACTGCCTCTCGACTCCCGGATTCAAATCCCGGTTTCGATTCTGGCAAAGTCGAAGGGTTTGGTTTTTGTGTCGGCGTATTTTTCAACTGTGTAACCCCCTGTCCGTGCAGCTTCGGCTTTGGTTTGGGGGTTGTCTAATTTATATGGTGTGTTTTATGTTTTTTATATTTCATAATCATTCTTATTTATTTTTTGACAATAGTAAAAATAATGTAAAGATCTATTTTCAACAATAGAATTTTGTCTATATGAATAAACTTTGTTGTTGATCACGTATTTCTATATTATTTTTCAAAAGATCAAAACAACACCATAACGAATAGTAAAGATTTAATTTATCCAATTCTGCTTAATATTCATTATGGTGTTGTCTTGATTGGTGATTTCTATTTTAATTTTAAAGTGTTGCTTTAAAGAATTTACATGAGTTATATATGAAGGTGCAGACAATAGACATAAACATTAGTTATTTTTTCAGTTTTAGTAAATATTAAATTTTTACTCAATAAAATAGTTGGATAAAATAGAAGATATGTGTCTTAATTATTCAAAGAACGTTTATGCCAAAAGGATAAATCGGCGATTGGCTCACAATAAACCTATTATGTCCAACACCTAGAAATACATAACCTGGAAATTAAATTGTTCAATAAAATATTTTAGATTAAACAAATTTTTATCTTGCAGCATCAATCTTCTGTTATTAAAGTTATTAAGGAATTGCTTTGGCAATTGGATTATTTGTTATTAGTAGAATAAAATATTAGCGCTATCTTATCGCCCCGTAGGCACATCATGTTTAAAATGGTTTGACCGTAAAAAATTATCACGTACCAAAAGATTAAACCAGCATGGTTCAGTGGCGGCTGGTGAAATTCAGGCCATAATATACCTTATTATTGGAGCATGGGACCCAAGCCATACTTTAAGGCATAACTATCAAGACTAAATGAAGAAGTTTATCAGAAAAAAATTTCGATTGAAATTTGCTAAAATAAATTGAAAAAATTGTGTGCCCCCAGGCTATTCTTTAAACAATTTGTAAAATATTTGTAAGACTTTTTTTTCAAAATCAGGTGGAAAATATATCGACAGATTTCAAATTTCATCAAAGAATGTTGATTTTTTACCAAATTGCATCTTTTTGATATTTGCACAGTGAAAAATGGATCAAAATATAATGGCTTGTATTTAACAGCCTACCAAATTTAATGAAAATACACATACAAAAAAATACTTTTGTTTCTCAAAAATACTAAATGTTCACAAAATTATTTTACATTTTTACATTTTGTGATGTAACTAATTTTCTTTGCCCCAAAATATTCAAAATTACAAAAAAAAAGTGAAATAATGGGGCAAGAAAAATTAGTTACATTTTCAATGGATAGATTATATAAACAAAATAATATAGATTATTGTAAATAAGTTTAAGTTTGGTGTTCTAAATTTGGTGAACATTTAATAAAATTGGTAGAACCTAGTATTTAATAAACAAGCACTAAAATAACCGTTGTTATTTTAGTGACGCAAAATTCATTTTTCGATCTATCATTATTTGATGTGTAATAAGTATTTTTGTATGCATTGTTTTGTGTGCAGTAGTAGTAGAGACGTTTGAATTTCATACGTTGTATACCACTCAAGGACCAAAAAAATATTAAAAAATTGAAACATATAAAATGACTTGCTGTATCCGAATTTTTGGATCACCAATTGATTTGGAATTGCGAAATCTGTGAAATGGACTTTTTTAAAATATGCGTTTTTTTAGATTTTTCGTTCAACTTTCCATATCTCTTTTATTAGTGACTTTATTAACCTTAAATTTAAAACAGGTAATTATCAAACCCTTTTCATCACACTGAAGTTAACAAAGTTAAATGTGTTAATTGCTATCTTACTAAAATAGAAAAGAGATAACATAGCTTTATGTAATTTGCAGTACAAAATGTAGTCGCCCGCTAACTTTGTTATTACTAAAGATGGCAAGTTGATTTCTGATAGGATTTCGTTTATTTCACTAGATGTTGGTGTGTTAAGTTCTCTTGAAGTTCCAGCGGTGGCGATAATCGAGTGTTCGAGGAGGTAGATTTTAATTCTTGATAGGGCATCGGCATTTAGGTTTTATTTTCCTTTTTTTGTGGATAATTTCATAATCGAATTTCTCTAACTTTAATTTCCAACGTGTTAAACGTGTATTGCATTATTTAAAGTTTACTAACCATTGCAGTGGTTTGTGGTCAGTTACGATTTTTATTTCTCTTCCCCAAATGTAGAGTCTGAAGTACATTGTTGCAAATATTATGGACATTAGTTCTTTTTCGCTAGTGCTGTACTTCCGTTCAGTTTTGTTTAACGTTTTTGATGCCTAACAGATCGATAACTTATTTCCTAGATTTACCTGCAATAAGATAGCTCCTACTGCTACATCTGAAGCATCCGTTATAACAATAAATGTTTTATTTAAATCTGGGTACTGTAGTATCGGTGCGTTACTCAGAATTTCCTTGCTCTTTTTCAAAAGATTCTATAAAATTTTTGTCATGAACTATCTTAGCATTTTTCTTTAAGCTTTGGGTTAACGGTTTCGTCAAATGTTCAAAGTCCTTAATAAACTTCCTATAATACCCCATTAATCCAAGAAATTGTTTTATCTCCTTAGTTGTAGTCGGTACTGGAAATTTTTTATTGCTTTTACTTTGTTCGGATTTGGGTGTATTCTACTGGGTGGAGTATTCCGCTTCATGTTTAAGAAATTCTGACTTGTCCAGTTGTATTTTTAGGTTTGCATTTCTAAGTCTATCGAATATTTTGTTCAAGCGTAAAATGTGTTCATCTAAAGATGATGAAAATATGACAATGTCATCCATATATACTAGGCATATTTCATTCTGCAGGTCTTTAAGAATGTGGTCCATCACAGATTGGAACGTCGCTGGGGCGTTCTTTAGTCCGAAGGGCATCCTTTTGAATTCGTAGTGGCTATTCTCAGTTGAAAAAGCTGTTTTTTCTATGTCTTGAGGTGACATCTCAATTTGGTAAAATCCATTGGTTAAGTCCAGCTTTGTAAAATCTGTGCTGTTTCCTAATTTAATTAGTAAATCCTCGATGTTTGGTATGGGATATTTATTATCGATTGCTTTTTTCATTTAAATGTCGATAATCAATGACTATCCTCCATTTTGCTTTGCCGCTTGCGTCCTGTTTCTTTGGGACAACCCGAATCGGTGATGACCAGGATGAAATATTATACTGTACGATGTCATCCTTTAACATTTTATCCATTTGTTTTCTAACTTCTTCCCTGTGAATTTAAGGGTATCTGTAACTTTTTGTATAGATTGGGCTCTCATCTGTTGTTTTTATATGATGTTCTATCTTGCTGGTAAATGTTAGCGGTAAAGCTTCATGGTAGAATATATCTCTATATTTAAAACAAAGTTGTTGAATTTTCTCTTATTCTTCTGGGTTCATATGATCACTTCTTAAATTTTCCTCAACGTTTTCTCTTAATTTTGTGTCGATTTCCTTGTCGTCATATTTTTGAGGTAAATCTACGTCGATGTTATTAATTTCCATAAATTCTTGAATTTTAATAGGTTTTTCCAATTTAAATGTTTGTGATTTCCAGAATTATTTTTTATTGTTGTTATAATATGATTATTTTCGATAGTGATGATTGCTGGTGGAATTTCTAAATCGTTTTTAAATTTGTGTTGACAAATTAATCCTTCCTTTAATTTCGTATTTTCAAATGGTAACTTGACTATAACTTCTGTTCTTGGTAGTATTTTTACGTCTTCTTCTTGCTCTGTGCAAATTATATTCAATAGGATTGTAGATTTTCTGGTAATACGTTTTTATACGTATTAACTTGTGCTTTAATTTCTCTTAGCAAATCTATTCCTATTAATCCACCAAATTCTCTGTTGAAATTGAATAAATAAAACTTATGAGTTTTGTTTGATTTTAAAGTTTTCGGTAAATTAATTGTGATGCTCCCTGTATGTATGGTGCGTCAATGAGCAGTTTGTATTGACAATTTTTCTTGTTGGATATTATTTTTAAAATATATATGTGGTAACTCTGGTTTGATTAAACATTTTGCAGATCCGGTATCTATAAGAAAATTAGCTTGAAGTTCTGATACATAAATATATGGTAGGTGTGTGTCGATTTGTGCGTTAATATTTAATAAGTTGTCTCCTTCGTGAGGCTGGTATTTTACAAATTTTCAGTGTTCTCATATTGTTCGATCTGCTGTTCAGGATACATGTATTCTTGATTAGGATTTTCATAGAATTGCTGAAAATTATTGGCATGTGCTTGACATTCGGTTTGTTGATGCATAGCTTGATCTTCATAATAATTTTCATAATTTTCATAATAGACAGTTTCTGAGTAATAATCAGTGTAGTGCAATTCATTAGATGTAAAGTTTGGTTTTCTTAATGTAGTATTTCCAGAGGAAGTATCCATCGGTGTCGGTTCATAAAAAGTTTGTCTTGTGCTAGGTTGAAAACGGGGTTGAAATACATTACTTTGTGGTCTTGGTGGTGCTTGCGCCATATTTGTTACCAAATGTTTGTTATCTGAAGTTTTGTTACCAATTATTAGGTCTAGGTGGAAATTGATATTGTTGAGTATTTTGATTTGCGAAATGTTGATTTCGGACAGGTGGTATATTTCTTTGTTGAAGTCTATTAAACGTTACAGGTCTTTTTATTTATTGAAATGGTGTTGGTTGAACATTTTTAAGTGGAAATTGAGTATTTTTTTCTTATATAATTTAGGTTATCTCTTCGTTTATTATGTTAATACCTTCTTTTATGGTTTTAGGATTTCTGCAACGTAAAACAAGGCTATATGGTTATCTTAAATCTTTCATAAATGTTTTTATTGTCATGTTATTAAACATTTTAATTTTTTCTCGTTTCATATATTCGTTGGATTCTGTGGTATTTATTCTTGATTTCAAAAGGCTGTTTAAATCTTGTCATCTTTCTCCAAATTTCAATGCAGTTTCGTTGTGTTCTTGTTTGCTAGCATAAGGTTTCGAATAAGTGCATCTTCGTCACGTAGGTCTCCTAAAGTAAGTTGAATTGCTTCTTTTAGGTCGGACCAGGTTACAATGTTACTAACAGAAATTAATTGGGCTGCTCTGCCAACAAGTTTGCTTCTAACGTGTGCCATAAGAAATGAATTAAAAACATGGTCATCTGCTCGTCCTAGTGCTTCTAGTATATTTTCACATGTCAGAATAAAGTTTGAAATGATGACTGAGTTTCCATCGAATCTTGGTATTGTTTCTAGTTGATCTCCGATTACTGGTTGTCATAATGATTGTGGTTGTTGTTGTGGTTGGGCCATTTTTGATTTATTTTTCGTAGTTGGGGTTATTTTTAAATTTGATAATTGTTTTAATAATCAATTTTATTTAATATGTGCAGATGTACGGACAAACATAATATACAGTTTGCTGCTCGATTTGGATGTCGAGGCTTATTTAGAATAATAATATATGGAAAAAGACGAGAGTAAAGTGGATCTCTCTTTTGAAAATAACGTATATGCGGTGCATGGGAAAAATAAATGGAACAAAAATTAAGTTTTAATTTTTAAAAGCCAGAATGAGCAAGGTACTTACAATGATAGCAATGTTAAAGCTGTTTTCATTTTTCTATAACGTTGGCGAGGGAGTCTAACGATATGAGTGACCTTTCTAGCTATGTAGAAACCGTAGCCTGCCTCATATATCCCTCCATTTTTTTGCTCGCCTAGGTTCCTTGGATGACTCAGGGGATGAGTAGGTAGATGATGATCCTGATGAATAGAATTGGACGGACTGTAACAATACAAAATTTGTAAAAATTGAATGTTTAAGTTGAATCTTCTTTCTTCTTTCTTGAAATTTCTCGTGATTTTCTTCTTAACTAAGGATTACTTTTCACTGTCGTTGGATTTGATTGTCCTCAGCTACTACTTCCTTCCTTTCAGAGTTGATTCTGCGTCAGCAAATGGTAAAAACCAACGTTTTCTTTAATTTTCACAAGAAAACCCTTCTATAGCATCCCACTTCTGATACCAGTTACGTTGATAGCCGTAGCAACCGGATTTTTTAAAAAGAACTACAATTTTAAAACTGGAGGAAACCAGCAATAATAACGTAAAATGATTTTTAAAATGCAACTTTATTATGAGCGAATATAATAACAAGTAAGTTTTTAATCTGCTGTGAGTCGGCTTCTCGGTATCCAGTTGGTAAGTGGGTCATCGGTGTAATTCGCGGACCACTTCGTCAGATTCTATCATCAATCGAGTGACGCTAGAATTTGATTAGTGGTTTTCCTATTTATAACACTGGAATCGCATTCTATCTTCAAGCAAGTGACATAAGAATCATATCGGTATATAGTATAATAAAACCTAAACTGAAAACTGGATGTTCCCGAAAGACGTCTAACGTATACTAGTCGGATATTATTGTAAATAGGTTGTCATTTGTGCCCTTTACTAGAGAAAACCGTGTTTTAATTCGCAGACCACTTGGCCAGATTCTATTCTCAAACGAGTGACACTAGAATCGTATTAGTAGTTTTCCTAACTATAACACTGAGATCGAATTGTATCCTTAAGCGAGTGACACTAGAATCCTATCGATATATAGTATCATTAATCCTAAACTGACAACCGGGTAGTCCCGTACGACGTCTAACTAGATAGCACCTTATGTTTTAATAAAAAAAAATAGAAAAAAGTAATAAAAATGTCTAAATTGATCTGACAAATATTTCAGATATTTGCTATGATTTCGATGTGTTTATAAATATATAGTTGGCAGCTGTGTATGAGTTCAAGTTACGGGTTATCGTATCGAACACGAGCTAACCTATGAAATCGATTAATTTCAAAATCGCTCTGTCAGATTCTATTCTCAAAGGAGTGACACTAGAATCTTACTAGTAGCTCTCCTAACTATAACTCTGGAGTTGTCGCGTGCTGTAGCACAGCTGGCGGATTGAAGTCACTGACGGTTTTAGCCGACGCATGCGGTTGTATACAGCTTGTGGCGAGAAAGTCACATAAGCGCGATGAATGGAACTTTAACTGATGCGGGTGGCAAACATTATTTAAGCAAGCAGCCCAATGCGCTCAAAAAAATTCCCTGCATTATTTAATATAAACAAATATTTATTAAATATTCTCAAGCAGGGAATCGCTTTTTCATAATTTTAAAACTATGTTTCCAAAAACAAATGAATTAAAACGGCTCAGGATTAATATTTGAAATAAATTACTTTATATTGTAAATTATTTAGGAAGATTCCTTTTACTTGATTTTATGCGAGCGGTACCTAATATGAACACAATAATTATGATAATAGAAACTACCGTGAAACAATAAAGAAACAATTGTTATTCCAATATTTTGATATAAAAATTAAATTTCCCCTTTGTTCAAAGCGATATTAAAATAAACAATAAATATGAATCGTTGTAAACAGGGTGTACAAAAGTGAAGATAGTTCCAGATTAGGTATTAAAATGATGGAAAATTAATAACAGAAGTAACAAGTTATAAAAGAAACAATAACTGGAAAACGGACATGGAAAATTAATAACAGAAGTAACAAGTTATAAAAGAAACAATAACTTTTATTTGCTATTGGTCAGAAGATAACTTTTGACTTCCCCTGTATTCAAGAATTTGAATTAATAGTGTAAATGATATGAAGTTGTTATTTAGACTGTTACTAATTTCGTGGCCACACGTTGTCGGCGTCAATATTTGTAGACACACGTTGGGTGCCAATTTTTGTATAACCGAATGTATACAAACCTGAATAGTCTATAATGTTAAACAATTTCGCTCCTGACTAGTGCATAGTTTCTTCAACTTATTCGAAGCTATTAGTGACCTAGGGTTGTTAGCAAATTTAAAAACCATATTTTGTGCATACACTGACATCCCATAAATTAATGGTGCCAGAATCTCGTTTTGACAAATAGTGTATTAAGGGATATTGCATTTTAAACGACCGCGACGATATCAGACTTGAGATGACGATATACTCCTTGAACAGGTGAAAGGATATCAAATTAAGAGAGTTTGTTCCTCAACTAAACATATATTAACAAATAAGGACATGCTAAAAACTTTTGCAAATTTTACTTTTTACTAAGCTCTGCCTGCCTGCCTCCCTGCCTGCCTGCCTGGCTGCCTGCTTGCCTACCTACCTACCTACTTATCTTGCCACCTGGTCATAAGATTCGTTCACGCCGTTACACTGTCTACCCCTGTGTATTTTTTCCGTCTCTCTTTTACCAGGAGTTCTATTGGAGGAATACCTGACATAACTCCCGCACCCTTTGTTGAGATCGTCCTGTATGCGCAGCACATTCTAATAGTCATTTTGCGCTGTACGCTGGATAGTTTTGTTGAGTTTTTAGTTTTCCGTTACTGTATGCCAGGCAGGGGCAGCATATAACATCTGGGAATGGACTACGCATGATATCGGTCTTCTTTTTGATGCCCTACGCCCTCCTATATTTGGCATTAGGCTGACCAGGGCTGTTATTGTCTTTTCCACATTCTGGGTAATTTTGTTAACTTGTTAGTTGAACGTAAGTATCGTGTCCAACCAACCCGCCATTTATTCGTCTTATCCCCGAGGCATCCTCTGCCTCCAAGATTATTTCTCTTTCAGATAAATTGGATGCTACAACGTTCATGAGACTCTCATCTATCTCTTCCTTCTTAACTCCTCCAATATCTTCTGCCAAGAAGCACTATTGAAGGTTTTTGTCGTCTAGGGTTATAACCGCACATAGTCTCCGATGTGGGTAAGAGTAATCTGCTTCCGCTGCACGAGAGATTTTTAATACTTCTTCAATGGCATTTACCGTTTGCCGTACTGCCCTGAATCCATATTGTCTCTCCGACAAATCGCCAGTGCGTGTTCGTTGTTGCACCTAATTAGTACAGTTTGCCTTCTATGTCCAGTAGGCATATCGGCCTATATGATGATTTGTCGATGGGTTTGTCCCCTTTTCTCAGCAATACCAGTCTGACACACTTCCAGTCTGCGGGGAACTTGCTAGTTGCTAACTCATTATATACTGCCAGTGCGTATTCAGGTTTATTTAATGCGACCTCTTTGATTATTTCTGGCGGAATATTTCCAGGTCCAGACGTCTTGTCTTGCTTTGCCACATGCGGCTCGAAGTTCTTCTATACCAAAAATCGTAAATGTCATAGATCTACCACAGACCACAGTCACTTGATAGTCTAGGGGGATAGCTGATCAATCCTTTCATGACGATTTTGTAGCCTATCCAATTTTTTAATCTGCCAGCCTTCATTTTTTATTAATCTTTGACTCGGTGGCAGTGTCTCTTTGGCGACCTTAAATATTATATAATTGTGGTCACTCAAGGATTCAAGGTCGCTGACTTCCAATTTCGTGATTCTATTCGTGACATCGACAGTGGCTAACGTCAAATCAAGGACGGAGGAATATTCACTCCTCCGGAATGTTGGTTTATTCCCTTTATTAATCACCACTAAATCATTTTCTGCAATCCATTCCGTGATAATATGTCCCCTTCTGTCCGCAGCTTCTAGGCCCCATTGGGGAGATTTTGCATTGAAGTCCCCCATCACAATTGCTTTTTCTTTGTTGAGTCGTATTAGTCTTTCGATTTCGCCGAGAATTTCCTCGAGATCTTCTATGTCCTTGTTACCAGAGGAGTAGCAATTGTACACAGTAAGACCCAGTGTAACTATATACGTGAAGCTGTGTCCGTGCCCACATCATGATCTTGTTATCCGTCACTTTTATAGCAGTGTCCAAGTCGTCGTCGCAAATCCAGTCCTTCCTATGCCTGACTGCGTTCCGGTTGGGTTCGCTCAGTATCATCCCTGTTCCCATTTCCTTAGCCGTAGCCAGGGCAATATAGTGACATGGGCGTCTCCTGAATGCGTTGATTTGCAGAAACTTAATCTTAATTGTTGTCGTTCGGTCGAGACGCCTCCGATTTACTGCCTTCATTGTTCTTTGGACACTTTGGGCTATCAGATTGATGCCCTTATTTATTAAAGTGAACACAGTACGCCCTGTTCTTGCAAACTGCTGCCTTATGCCCATCTTGGCTGCACTTCAGGCATAGGTGCTCCCTTACATTGTGCCCTCGTGTGTCCATACTCCCAGCATCTAAAGCATTTTAGTTCCGTCTTCCGTTCTAGACTTCTGCATTTCGTCCATTCAATTTTAATCCTTCCCATTTCGGTGAGCTTTACGGCATTTGTCTCCACCAGTAGCACCATGACATTTTGCTTACCTTCGTCTGCCGTCCGCAGGGCTCGCACCTCAACATTTTCTAGCTTTACCGAGATGACGCTTGATATAGCTTCCCTAATTTCCTCCGTGGTCGATCTTTCGTCCAAGTCTTTTATGTGCAGAACCTTCTTACTAGTCAAGCGGGATGTAATTGCCTCCGGAATCTTTTCCTTTATTTCCTTCCGAAGGGCTTCCAGTTTTTCTGCTCCATTCTGTACTCTAAGCAATAGTTCCCCACTTCTGGCCTTTTTGATGTTCTGGACATTCACCTCAATTTCGGTGGGGTTTACAGTCTATCTCACCGTCTTAAGTAAGTCAGCGTATTTCATATTGGGCATCTTAATGAGCAGCGTCTCCTGTTTCGGTTTTTTTTGTCTGGTAAAAGTAGCTGCCTCGACTGCCTGGGAGCTTTTTATTCTTCCGTTTGGAGGCTGCAACTCTCGTCTCTGGTCGTCTCTCTCCTTGAATAGCGTTATCTCTATATTTGTGTCAGCGAATAGAAATTCCATCATTCTACTATGTGTCAGCCCGGTTATACCTTCCATCTCCGGTATTGCCAAGTTGGTCCTATCCTGCTGCAGCAAGTGATCTTTGACAATTTTGTAGTATGTACTCATCCGCATCTTCATTCCCGCCTCCATCGGAAGTAATCGGGTAATATATTGCCCTAGACTTATGCGTAAAGTTCCCTCTGTCATCGGGAAAACTCAACGAGTGGACTATCATTGCTACTTCTTCTTGCCTTATCTGTCTATTACCTTCCCCACCGCTTTGTAAGCGGAAGTCAGGTTTTTATTGGATGGGAGGATCAACGCGTGGTCGGTTAAGGCCTGCTATATATTTCCCTGCTGTACGCGTACTTTAGGGAAGACTTTATCACACCAGTCTTCATCTGTTATTCGCTTAAAGGTAACATGGCTATCGTCTTCTAGCACTCCTTCGTTGCTCTTCCTTACAGCTTTTACACTGTGTGTGACCATGAGCGAGCTTTTTCAGTTCTTTATTATGCATCTCCTCCATATGTGTCGTCTGCTTTCGGAGCTTATAGATTTCGTTTCTCAGTGCTTGCTCTGTTTCCTGCTCCCTAGTTTCATTTATTTTTTCGTCTAGCCAATCCCTTATTTCCTCACTTTGCAACTTTTTGAATTGAAGGAGTAGTTTTCCTAATACCTCTTTTAATTCTTTTTTTGGATTGTTTGTTTCCTTGATGACTTTCTCAAGTTGTTTTACTTGTTTGCTTATTCTATCCAAGATGCCTTTGAAAGCATTCCGGTTTCTAGCTTCATTCTCCCCATTACTTCCTATGGATTTTCCGCCCTTCATTCTTTTAAGTCTGCCGGGCTGTGCGATTTTAAGAGTTTCTCCTAATTCTGGTAGCGAATTGGTCCTCACTCTCGGGGAGTCTTTAGCAAGGAGTCTTTTCTTGTAAATGGATTTTCTATTGCCTCGCAACCAGTAGCGTTCTCAGGTGATCCAGCCTGGTTTCTAACCGCTTCACCATTTCCTGCCGTTTGTGTGCCCTCTCAGAAATCGTGGGGTAGCCCATCGAATTGATGGGTCGAGATTCTGGACCATTCTCGATCCTACCCGCCTGAGGTATCATGTTGTTTACATACGACATTCTCCCATCTTGTGTGAGTCATTCTGTACACAGTCTTTTTTATAGATATCTCCGTATTTTCATAGCTCCGGTGTCACCCGCAGCCCCCGTTCCCAGTTTACGTCTGGGTTTACGGTGTGTTCTAGGGGGATTATTTATAGAGACTCCACCCCGTTTTTCGTGACCCCTAGATAGCGGTCCTCGTGCCTGGGCTGCGTCCAGGTTTACAGTGTGTAGGCTAGTTGGTCCGCGCTAAGTATTTCATTTTCTCGGTACCATCCATAGCTGGAAGACCCTTCCTTATCCACCACCCGGGGACGCGCCAAATGAGGGCCAGCTCCCCGCACTAGACCTACCTACCTACCAACCAATCTAATTTAAATTTATCACATCACAATTCACTTTCTACTTTAGCTATGTTAAATCTCGGTTAGATGTTACTAGTTTTTGTAAGCCAAATCATAATTTTTATATTGTTAAAAAAACATATAATTTAAATTGATAATTTTTAAACTCTTTAAGATGTCTTCTTCGTTTTTAGTAGATAATGTGTTTATATATATATATATATATATATATATATATATATATATATATATATATATATATATATATATATATATATATATATATATATATATATAACTCGCGCTGTAGATCATTTAGTAAAGCTCACAAGCAATATAGCTTACTCAAAGCCCACGCATAAGCCTAGTTTATATTAGTCAAGTAAATGGTAAAGAGGTGAGTAAGGAAAAGCATGTTTATTCGAACAGTGTAAACAATTGGTCGAGCAAGACCATTGTAAGATTGTAATATTCTTCTTAAATAGACGAAGTCATAAATAATTTTAGTAATGGTTCTGTTGATGGTTTTCTTCACACCCACTATTTTGTGAACAGCTCACTTTCCTACCATCTTATTAAAAATGTCGTGTGAACAGGAATAAAAAAAGTGGACGAGTCGAGTACTGGTTCGAGTTACTGGGCTCAATTAACTAGATCAAGTTACCCTATCAATGTAAACTAGACTTTAAGGCGGCATTTTTTACCAAGTATGCAACATAAACTTGTAAATTGGTCAATACTTCTTCTCTCAATGATAACCAAAAACGAAAATAATGGCGCCATTTTAAATAAAATACAGATTTAGTAGGTCAAATTACAGACAAATCTGTTGTCTATATATTTTTTAATAGTACGAAATATGAATTTAGTAACATTTTACAAAAGTTATCATCATATTTACCCATAATTTGCCATATTCAATCTGTATTTTTTTAACATGATACTATTTAACGCTTTACAGGTTAAGTTGCATATCTGGTTGAAATGCAGCTTTAGATGACTTTATTTAATTTATATAAAATCTGCTCGAAGTGCAGTCTGGAAATTTTCCTTCTCTCTATGTTAGATATTGAAATTATATTATATATATACCTATTTGTTGAAAATAAATATTAATTTTCTTTCAGGATTACTGCACATATTGGTTGCATAGAATATATCATTTACCACTTCTTTATAAAAGATTTCATAAGCTCCACCACAAATATAAACAACCAACAGCATTCTCTGTCACTGCAATTCATCCAGTGGAATCTCTGCATATACAACTCACACTTATTCTACCTTTGTTTATTGTTCCATTGCACTGGTGTAAGTAATCAAAAATTATTTTTACCAACTTTTTAAATTAAAATAGGTTTAAAATTACAACGTTAACATTAATACATTAATATAGCATGTGAAAATAGAATGGCCTAATCTTCACTACCAAAACAGATGACAGGTTAATATGAAACAGAAATGTCAACAAGGCAGCTGTAGGTATTAGTATTAGTGCGGCAGTCAGTCAGCATGAAATAGGTCAGAAGAGTTAGAATCGTGACAAAAATAAACGCCAAAGGTGTGGCATTTTAAGGCTGAGTTTTCCCCCAGGTATCAAACATAAAATTGTGAATAGCTATAAAACTTCTTCTATTAATAATAAAAACAAAAACGTAATAATACATTACAAAAAATGCTGACCTAAATATTTTTTTATTAGAACCAAACATAAATTCAGTGTTTGTGTTTAGGGTCATCTTACAAATATTTTTGGTATTAATAAAATGATATAGAAATTAGATTTGCCTGGATTATTTCCTATTAGTAGTAGTAGTAGCTACTTATTTTACTAGGCAAGTAGGCCACAATGGGCCCTTTTTACCTAGGGACCTACAGTTTAGCGTGGACTCCGAACCACGGTCCTCGACTGTCAACTAACCCAACGCCTGGGCCTGCCCGTCTGCACCGCTAGCAGAGTGGCAAACCTCCTGGGTACGTCTCTTCGACCCTCCACCCGGGCTTGCCTCTCCGCCTGCATCAGGCTAGCGGCCTTCCCGGGATTGTCTGTTGACAGTCTACCGACTGTTAGATGAGTTATTGTTCATCCATCCAATTGCCGGACTCGATCAGTGCTGCTTAACTTCGCTGATCAAATATCGGAAATTAAACGGATGTCCATACCTCATCCCCCAATATTTCTTATTAAATCTGCATATTACTTAAAATGAGAAAATTGTTTCCGTTTTTGTTTGCATTTTGTACAAATACAGAAAATTAAAGTAACAAGATGAACAAGTCAAACTTAACCTAACAAAGTTAATGGTAAAAGTATGACAAAAAAAATAATAAATAAAATGGAGTGAAATAAGTTATTGTATCTGAAGTTTTATAATATCAGCTATATTGCAGTGGAATTGAATAGATCCAATTGGTATACTAATGAACTGTAATTTTCCTTCGCTTAACGGATATTATTACATTATAGTTTTACGTTTATCGTGTCCATCTATACACTTTTAAAGCAAAATAAAATTGTGTCATCATTTCCTAGTCCTATACGCCTTCTCGACAGAATAGTCAGTCTGTTTTCCGTATCCATCGAAGTTATGGGTGTAAATTTTGATTACACGAGTGTCGACAAATATGTCTAAAAAAACGTAAACAAGTGTCTCGTGAACAGGGAAGTGCAAAAAAAGCGAAGTTTGGATAAAATAATGGAAGAACTAGGTCAAATGCAAAAAAGAATTAAAGATGGTTCTCTCGTCTTCTTCATGTAAACACCTCCAAAAATCCGTTTGTCGTTAATAAGCTAGAGGTTACATAATATTGGAGTCAAGATTATATGAAACAAAAGAACTTAGGATTCACATACAAAGGCCGAGGGTAACACACTCGTAATTACATTTATACATAAATTCTAATGATTTAGTACTAAAATAATAACATCAAATATCAGTAGAGTAGAGGCCAAGGGCAAACTTACATAACTAAGCATCATTATCATTATGCCAAAAAGGAGAGGGGCAAGGATCTCTATTAGAAATAGCATATTCTACCACAATATTAGCAAAACAAAAGGTTTAGCTTTAAACATTGCTTCATTACTTATATATAAGATGCCGAGGGCTCTAAACTAAATATATTTAAATAAGTGGAAATGGCTTTAAAAAAGTCATGTTCCTTGGGAGACCACGAAGAAATTGAGTTGGTAGAGGTACCCGAGACAAATGAGGATGCTCTTATCTTAGATCACGAAAAATTTGTGGGTGAAGTGATCTTGGAAATACTGAAGTGAAGCAGCGAACAATTAACGACCAATTTAACGTACTGGAGGCGAAACACACAGAAGCAGAACTACATGATGAAATAATAGTTAGATGGTCCTCAAGGGCCGAGGGCCTAATAAGACAAAAATACAATAGGTAGGCCAAGGGTTTAATCATTAAACAACCAAGAAGTCCAGGACTTATCTTAAAGGCCAACAGAAACCTTAATTTAAATTAAATTAAATGAGCTAAAGGCTTAAAAATAAATTTCAGATAATTTAAGTGCCATCTAATTATAAAGAAATTTAAAGCCCAGGACATTATTTTAATAACGTCTCTACTATTCACTCTCGCGTTTTTCTGATCTAGATATTGCGGTTTGTACACCTACTAGAAACATAAACACTCTATGGGCATGCTTAGTTGTTATTTCAATTTTAAACAAGATAAACAACCATATATTAATAGTAACTTAATAATATAACAGTACTTAAGGTCTATATACAGGGTGTTAGATGGTGGAAAATATAAAGAAATGCATGTAACGTAACATACATCCTTTTCTTTTCAGTCTGCATGCACGACACCGTAACAAAAGGATAATTAAAATCATTGCAACACCAAATTGGCCAAGGGTTGACTGCTGTGCTGTAGGTTTAGTTTTGTATTCATTCATAAAAGAAGAATAGTAACATGTTTGATTTACGCAGCCTACCACAAAACATAAGTCTGGGAATTACAAAATATGCAAGCACCAGTAAAAATTATTATGCCGTATTTGGCGCGAAATTCAAATTTTAAAAAATTAACAAAAATTAAAAACGCCCTTTTCACCTTTTTTTTGAAAAGGTGCTACCATGATTTTTTTCTAACAGATGTGCCTTTGCATTACTAATACCCCTAATTTTTTTCAGAATTTTTGATTTGGTGGCACATGCTGAAAAAAATAAAAACTTCACCACAATTTTTTAAAATTTGATTTCGCACCAAATACGGCATAATAATTTTTGCTGAGTTCGTTTGGTAGATCTCTATGTTCGAGAATTTTTTTCAAAATTTTTCACCCATTATGTAAGTTGCAACATATTTTTTAAAAAATAATTACCTTTTTTGCAAAAGTTCAGCCCCCCCCTTGGATTTTTGGAATAATACTCTAGCAAATATTTTTTTATAACTAATAAAATACTTTAACGCCCATTTCGTGTAATTTCCTTTAAGGGCATTTTTAACATGCTTATCCGGCTAGACCCTTTATCTTACAATGGGAAGAGGTATAAAAATCCAGTTTTGTCGAAAATCTGCAATGTCTAAGATTATTATTATTATTATTATTATTATTAAGAGACAAGCCATGATAAAAAATCTATCACGAAATTATTAAATATAGGACTTCAATTTCAAAATACACATATAGTAAAAGTGAGTTTTTGTCCTCGTGTTATCTTGCACCTTTAAATTGGAGGACTCCAGAACTGTAGGAAAACTTTTTACAACAAATTGTTACGTAACAAACATATATCTAAGGGATGCATACTTTCCTTTTCCTATTCATACAAGATTCAAAAATATTTAACGTATATATTTCAGGACCAAAGTTACCTTTTGAACTGTTTCCTATTTGGATTGATTGTGGCTCCGTATATATCTACTGTGTTTCTAAAATAAATGGTCAGGAAATTACAACTAAAAGTGACGCTGTTAAGTGGTATATTTGGACGATATTCTTATAATTGCTAAAACTGAAAACTATAAAGAATATAGGATTCATCATAAATTTCGAAAAAGTTAGTTACCTCTCAGCGAGTAACATTTCTGGAATTCTCCTATAATACTACATACATGACACTACCATTGCCTGATCAAAAATATAATTCTATAGTTGCCACATCCCCTGCCATACCGTTTAGCCTCCCTCATATTAATAGAATAGAATCTTTATTGATTGAATAGGTAATTCCTAATATACATACGATGAACGGTAGTTGTGAATATAACATTTTATAATACATAATAAAAATAAAAAGAGAAAAATAAGACAAAAGTATAACTAGGTAACATTGTTAAACAAAAAATGTATACTATATGTGAATTATTTCTGATAAAGATATATGAACCTATGAAAATAACTATATCTCTTAAATAAAACTGACCTAAGTTCTATATAATATAATGTATAACAATCTACTAAATCACCTTGACCTAATGTACTCACTAATTTTAGATTTAAATTCCTGAAGAGTTACTGAATTTTTTACAGAGATAGGAAATTTATTATAATCATCTAAACCTTTATAAAACAACATCTTTGTAGTATTAGCAAAATTAGCTCTAGGTACATATAAGTTGTTTCTATTTCTTGTTGAATAGTCATATATTAGAAAATTAAAGGTAATAAATTCTTGTAAATAATTTGGAGTCAAATGATTTAATACTTTGAAGATACAAGTCATAGATATACAAAATAATCTATCACGCACTGACATCCACTGTAATGTGTTTAACATAAGCGAGATATTAGTGTATCTGCTGCATTTTAAAATTATCCTCATGCAACGATTTTGTAGTTTTTGAAGGGCTGATACTTTATTTTCATTAAAGGAGTATATTAGACTAGCACAATAATCAAAGTGAGGTAATATGATTGTGTTATAAACAGTAACAGCAGAGTAGGGAGATAAATCAGATCATATCAGATAAATCTAGTAAAAAAGTATAATTTTTTCGATATTTTTTTGTATACATAATTATAATGAGCATTAAATGATAAGTAATTATCCAGCATAAAACCAAGATACCTGAATTCAGTTACAAATTCAACTGTATTAATATTTATTCTTATTGTATTATTTTGAAAATCAATGGTATTATATTTAAAAGAAGTTGTTAATATCATGGCCTTAGTCTTTGCTACATTTAGCTTCAGCTTATTAGTATTTAAATATTTTTGAATTAGATCAAGAGACTTATTCATTTTGTTTATTGCCCTACTTAAATCCTTACTGGATACTGATAAGAGAGTATCATCTGCAAAAAGATGTATAAAGTCACATTTATGGTGTGTCTTTATATCATTGATGTAAATTAAAAATAATAAAGGTCCTAGCACACTGCCCTGTGGTATACCGAAGTCATTAATTTTAGCTTCAGATAATTTATCATTTATTTTAGTTATTTGCTTCCTGTCTGTTAAATAATCTCCTATCCACGACAGAACTGTATCTTGAATATCATAACTCTCTAGCTTTTTTAATAATAAAGAGCGATCTATGGTTTCAAATGCCCTCTTTAAGTCTAAAAAAACAGCAACAACATAATCACCTTTGTCAACGTCTTGTTTCCATTTAGTTATAGTTATTTGTAATGCCGTTTCACATAAATGTTTTTTGCGGAGACCAGATTGATTAACCATTAATAAGTTATTATTAGTAAGATATTCTGTAAGCTGTTGGTACACTATAAGTTCTAAAACCTTTTCAATACATGGCAATGTATTAATCGGGCGAAATTCCCATGATTTATTAGTATTTGAGACTTTTTGAATTTGTGTTATTATGCTAGTTTTTAAATCATTTGGAAATATTCCTGTTTGCAGAGATGTATTAATGAAGTTAAGTAATATGTGACCAATTACACCAAATGTTTCTTTCAAGAATTTACCGTTTAAAGTTTCGTGAACTGAGCATGTTTCATCCAAACTATTTACAATAGTACCTAATTCTTTTAAATCAATTTTTCTAAATTCAGAAAAGCTAGTTAAAACATCGTTACTATTATTCCATTCCGCGCCAGTATCAATCGTATCAATTATATCTTTTATACTATCTATAAAGTATTCATTAAATTGTTCAGCTATATTAATATCAATTTTAATTGTTCTTATTTCACCATTTATGTCAAACTGAATGCCATTATTAAAATCAGACGTATTATTTTTATTATTAATAAGTGTTTTCAGAGTTTTCCATATTTTAATGGGATTATTTTTATATATATATACATATATATATATAAATATATATATATATATATATATATATATATATATATATATATATATATATATATATATATATATATATATATATATATATATATATATATATATATATATATATATATATATATATATATATATATATATATATATATATATATATATATATATATATATATATATATATATATATATATATATATATATATATATATATATATATATAATATAAAATAAATATAAATATATATATATACATATGCATATATATATATATATATATATATATATATATATATCTATTTTATTATAATAGTATTGTTGTTTCTTTTGCTTTAGAAGATTTACAACTTCGTTACGAAGTTTTTTGTAATTTTGCCAATTTATCTCATTTTTATTATAATCAAATATTTGATAGTTTAAGTCCCTTTCTCTGCACCTACTCTTCACTTCACAATCATACCAAGGTAAGCAGTTTGACTTAACACTATAAGTTTTAATGGGTGCAATGTCATCTACAATGTATTGACAGGTAACTAATAAATTATCATATAACACATTTACATCAGTGCAACAAAGGAGAAATTGGGAAGATATCAATTCAAGATTTATCTTATGCATATTTAACTCATTAAGGATTCTAAACGATTTAGTAATCTCCATATCTGTTCCAATTTTACCACTAAATAGATTTACAGAAATAACCGAATGGTCAGTTATTTTTGGAATATTATGAATGCTTACATGGACATTGTCAAAATTAGTGAATACATAATCCACTATAGTTGAGCTAATATTTGTACATCTAGTGAATTCTGTGACATGTTGTTTAATCCCAAATGAATTTAACACATTTCTTAACTTTACACAGTAATAATCATGACTTAAATAATTTAAATTGAAGTCACCTATAATAATACTTCGAGTTTTGCTACAAAATATTTCATCAAAGATAGTTTCAAAATTATTGCAGAAATCTGCATGACTTGCACTTGGTGAATGATATAAGCTTCCTATCAATAATTTCGTATCTCAATAATTTATTTTAACAACCTTACACCAATAATTACTTTCCAATACATATGTTTTAAAGTCAACAAAATTTATATCTATTCTAATAAATATTAATACCCCACCTGTGTGTCTCAACATAGAATCACACCTCACTAGATTATACTGATATAACTGTAGCTCAACATCATAAATGGATTCCTCGGGAAAACACTTTCACCACCGAATGCACAGTTGTTACGCTTGATCTCGGTAATTAACTGATTACTTAAGGTTATTTGGTGTTATACATATCTATTTCTTGGGCCAACACATACGGAGCCCGTTCTGTTCTACATAGCACACCGACCATTTTACTTTTTCCTCATATGGGGGTTTTTCGGTCTTCTATCATTGGCTCAACTTGAACCACCTGTTGTAGTTGCGCGCGGGCAAATTCAAACAAAAGAAAAATGACTAGGACCATACACCATTACAGAACCTTCCACCCACAAAATAAGTTAACTTATTTTATGATCACCGATATATTGCAAATGCTTATTACGAATAATAGACTTTAACTACTATTTAAATACTAAACTTACACTTAACGCGAACTGCTTGCTTACTGAGACGGAAGCAAACACGACCATTTGGCTTTGCAATATTACTATGCGGTGGAGATATCCGATATTTTAAAAAGATCTTTAGATCATTTCGAATACAGATACGCGCTTTTACTTTAGTAATGAAGTCAAATACATGCTTGCCTATGTAAAAATCCCATAAACCGAATTTCGATACAATGTCAGATACGCCCATTAGCCTTAGCACGGCAGTATTGAAGAGTACGAGGACCTGGATATAAGTTGCTGTTACGCACAAATATAATAATCAACTCTGTGAGTCAATGTGATCGCGGAAAAAGCATAGGATGCTTTGCGTCAGATGAGAGTTGAGAATGGCGAAGCCGACTGCCCACCCTGAGGACACCATCAGGATCTAAAAAAGGGGTTAATTTTCTTATTGGTTTGGAACAAAACTTGCGATTTTCAGTATTGGAAATTTCGCTTTGAAATACTTCACCATGAACTGTCTTCACGATTAACATCAACGCATTATATAACTCAATACTCGATAAAGCACCTTTCTCTCTATTCTCCTCTGGTAGTTTCAAATTTCTACAAAACCTCTGATAGTAAGCCACGATTCTTTGAATCTTACGTAACGATGAAAATTTATCAAGGATGAAATGTATCCAATCTGGCACCACTACCACTGACGCACACACAAGCTTACGTTCTTCACACTCTATATCAAAGGGTACGTCTGGTACTAATAAGTTTGGGTCCAACCAATGCTCTGTTTAGAAGTGGAGCCACTTTAGGCCCGTCCATCATGGGGGTGTGACGCTAGATCGTTAGGAAAAAGCCCACACCATGCACAGTCTGCGGGGTTATGTACTCCCCCTACATGACGCCAAAAGTTGGGAGCTATCTTTTCTTGAATATGACTGACCCGATTTGCTACGAAACTCTTCAATTTATGAGGTGACGACTTTATCCCTGACAACACCACTATTGACTCGGACCATGCATACACCTTATTTACGAATACAGATTTTTCAATAGTGGTCGGTACAAACTACATCAGGTCTGCAAATAACACTGCTGCACACAACTCAAGACAGGGCCTAGATAGATTCTTTAAAGGTGATACCCTGATATCCCAACACACTCATTACTAAACACCTGCCGTACATAAACAACTGCTGCATAACCACACTGGGACGCATCACAAAAACCATGCAATTCTGATGGGATATTTTTGCCGAGCACAAATCGACGAGGTATGCGGATAGAAGCTAGACACCTTAACTCTTCCTTGTACCTCATCCAATACGAAAGAAGCTTGGATGGAAGTGGATCATCCCACTCTAACCCCAATTTCCATGTGCACTCTATCAGGTGTTTGACAAACAATGTAAAAGGGGCTAGAAAACCCAAAGGATCGTAAATCCTCGCCACTCTGAAAGAACATTTCTATTGGTGCAAGGTCTATCAATGGGCTCCACTATAAAGGAAAAACAATCCATTGTGGGACACCATTGTAACCCCAGAATTTTCAATGCAGTAGAATCGCATGACTCAAAACAATAGCTTGATAGCTTGCTGGAACCAATGACAACAATTCTGCACAGTTACCGGCCCATTTTCGCAGTTTGAATCCCCCTTCAGAAAGCAATTTGATCAGCTGTGCTTGCATTACACAAGTTTCATCTATCGAATCTGTATCACTAACAATGTCATCCACATAGACACTTGATTTAACAACGTCTGCTGCTAATGGATACTTATGACCTTCACCACTGGTCAATTGGAGCAAAAAAGCGAATTGCTAAATATAGACTTGATTTTACCCCATAAGTTACTGTATTTAATCGATATTCCTGGATGGGCTGAGAAAGTGCAAACCTCCAGAGAATCTGTTGAAATTCTCGATGATGATCAGCCACCAGAATTTGTCTGTACATTTGCCTAATCTCGGCTATGAATACTACACGATGAATCCGAAACAACAATAAAATTGAGACAATATCCTTTTGAAGTATAGGACCTTCTAGGAATTTGTCATTTAATGACAAATTGTTCGAGGACTTTGCTGATGCATCGAATACAACCCGTAATTTAGTAGAGCTGCTATCTGGCTTTACTACACAATGGTGTGGTGTATAATATACCTTACTTGAATTCCCAGTCGATTTGCTCGCTACCTCCATATGACCTAGGTCCACATAGTCTTGCATGAAAGAAGAGTAAGAGCCTTATACAACTCTAGGTTTTTTATTAAACGTTTCTCCAACGACATAAATCTACAAGATTCCCCCAATGCTGGAGAATCATCACAGAATAGTAAGTGCTCCACATACCTACCACTCTTATCACTAGAATGGGTTTTCTCAGTGGGCAACATGATCATTTCTATTTCCAAATTTGGATTAGGCCCTTGAGACGGCTTCACATTACACACCACATTACCTAAAATAGACGAAGAGGCCATTTCGTTCCTTGTACATAAATGAATGTTGGTGACCTCCCACGAGTGGTTATAAAACTAGCTTGGCTAGCAGAATCAAGCAAAGCTCAGTACCTTTGATACCTGCCATGCGTATCACGAATGCCCACCACTGCAGTCGACAACATCACCATTTGTTGCGACGAAAGCACACTGGTTATCACAATTTGACCCTTTTCACTAGAAGTCCCACCTGACTCCTCTCCTGACTCTTTGGCTGGTACAGACTTAGGAAAATGCAATAACGTATGATGGCGTTTATCACACACACGACACGTATGTTTAGAGCTATAATCTTTAACTCATTGGGTGTTCTCATCACAATCTCATGTTTCCATTTGTAGGACCCATCACACCTGAATAAAAAATGACCTTATTTACAAAATAGACATTCACTTACTACCTTTACCTTAGTAACAAAAGACGACCTAGCCTTTGCTTCAGTGAACTGACCTTTGCTACTTGATCTTTTATTTGAATTAGATTGATTTGCCACTGACGACCCTTGGAGTGATGTCATAGCACTATTCTCTAGTGTTCGGCACAGTTTCCCTAAAAAAGTTATATAGATTCTCAAAGGTAGGTACCTCTGACGCACTGAAAGATATTTCAAGACGCTTCCTGGTAGCTGAACCTATTTTTTGTAATAACAGATTGAACTTCGTAAAGTCCCATATGTCAACATGAAAATGACTTACAGCTGCTAAATTTTCTGAAAACACATCTAAAAGATTTCGCAAAGAAGCAGATGAATCACCACACGCCTTGTGGACGTGAAAGATTAACTGCCAATAAGTATTTAACAGTACCCTTTTATTTTGATACCTTGACACTTAGGTTTGAAATACAATTTCGCAATTTTGCTTCATTAGATGTAAAGTTTTCATCGCGCTTAACACCACCTTGGACAGTGACGACATTAGATATTGAAAACGTTCTACATCGGACAAATGACTATTTTCATGTACAAGAGTTTTAAATAAATCGTAAAATACAGCCAATTTTTCACATTGCCATCAAATTTTGGAATTTTTATTGCTGGTAACTATATTTCTAGTTGGTTTACACTCAGAATTGTTTTCATTTATTAAACTACCTGAATTGCTATTTCTACTAGAGAATCTAGATAAACCGTCCAATTGTTGTCCTTTACTCTCTAAATGCTCACAATAGATCAATTTCATTTTGTACTGCATATCATCAAATTCGGCTTGTGCCAAATCTTGTTTATCTAGTTCCTTTTCATCTGTGATTAATGAGACCATCTCTAAATGTATCGACTCGAAGGAATTTATGATTTCACATACTGATTGAAACTTAACATCAAACGATTCAATTCGCGATGGATCGCTTTCCACATTTTACGATATCTCTAAAATAGTTTTGACGCGATTGAACGATACTCTACGTTGATTCGCAAGTTTTGGTAACTGTTTCATTTTTATGAATGAATTTTTCAGTACTTAATAACGTCCCGACACCACACACGCTTATAATACTGCTAAAACAGAATACCCTGAGTATCAATTTTATTTTCCCTATTTTACCGAAAATTTCAAAAAAAATTAATCTGCAACACCTTTTCAGTTTTTTTCGGTATAATACAGCAACCTGAAAACATACGACAATTCTTAATACGGCAATCAATTGCACTCACAATTCTGCCCAATTTTGCTAATTTAACCGACTCTGTAACTCTGCAAATAAAGCAGTTACCCATGTAAGGAGATAGATAATAGCCACCGATACTCGCATCCAGACTCAGTACTCACCTCACGCCGCCTTGCATCCACTCATTATTCATAGTTGTGCTAAAGTGTTAACATGTTATTTTATTAGTGCTGTGTGTTAAAAATGCCGAAAAGAAAGCGGGAGAAACATCACTCTAGGTTTGCAAAAAGCAAAAAAGAAAAACAAAAAAGAATACAAGAAAATATTACAAAAGTGCGAGACAGACTATGTTTATGAATGGGCTTCGATACGTAGTCGAGAAATGTCACGATATACTCTTTTGGGTTTTTATATATCGGGTCTTGAGATGTTAATGTAAACACTGAAATTTATTAGGCTAAGCGTTTTTGATAGAACTGCTCTTAGTGAAAAAGGAGGAAGTTTAGGCAGTTCGAGACACACGGTGGTCTGTTAAGGTTTGCTTTATTGCTATGTTGTTGGCTGAGTTTATAAATTTATTTATATTTGATTAATATACGTGTACCAATAAAATGATAATACATTTAACGTGTTAAATGTTATCTTAATAGTCTTACATAGCAGCGGTGGGATTACTAACTCAAGCCAAACGCGATAAAAAAAAACGTTTATTAAGTGATATTACGCAACCGTAAGATTAATTTCGAACCGTTTAAAAAAAAGTGCAAGGTAACCATGTAGGTGCGAGAGCGTTTAGAATGGGGAAGCAACGTTCAAAGAGGTCCAGATCGAAGTCAACTAGTTCGTCATCTTTAGAGGAGGACAGGCAAAGTAGAATAATAAAAAAGTTAAAAAGGAAAATCAATAGACTCCAAAAACAAGTGCTAGTAATAATTGTCAAAACCAGTCATCGTTTGGAAATCTCGTAATTAATGAAGCTATTATACCTTTATTAATCCAAACTCGGAGAGCTTAACTGTTTTCGAATGGGTTCAAAGGGTGGACGAACTAGCAATATATCATGGTTGGGATAAGTTGTTGATATTAAAATTGGCTACTAGTAGATTGCGTGGAAACGCACGCAAGTGGTATGACGCGTCCTAAATTTCGGGGTTAGGCTGACACGATATTAAAGAAACTGTAATATATATTTTTTGGGGAGCCATTAATTCGAGAAACTATTGGTGGAAGCTGCCGTCTATGCACCTCAGCTAAAGAAAAATTTGGAGTATTATTGCTTCGAAAAAGTTGCAAAACTAAATAAAGTTCATTTGACAATTCCCGATGCTTTCTTAGTAGATAGTGTTATTGAGGGCATCACAGACAAATGTGTGGCGCTAGCGGCTAGGGCGGCTAATTTCCAATCCGTAGGCAAAGTGGCAGGGTATCTGAGCAATGTTGGTAATCTGAGCAGTGTAAGGAGCAGTCAGTTGCCTCCAGTGAAAGATAATTTTAAGAATCGGGTTGAACAATTTCGTTCATGTAGATGGAATGGTCCACGAGAAAAACATCAAAAGAAAGTTGATTGTTATAATTGTGGCGGGGATCATTCCCTGAACCAGTCTCGAAAAACGAAAATAAAGTGTATGGTTTGTAAAAAGCTTAGACATACTCAGGACCAATGTGTAGGGGAGTCTCGCGTTAAAGGCAATACCTCAGTTGCTGTTTGTGATGGTCCCACCAAGCGTAATAACTTGTTTTTAGGAATTATACATATTAGTGATCGTAAAGTTAAGTGTCTTATAGACTCGAGGAGTACTTGTATTTTATTGCTTTTGTCAATTGCAAGAAAATTAATGCTAGATGTTGTTACGGATAAACCAAAAGTGTTAAGGTCCTTCAATGGAGAAACGGTGGTTACAGCCAGGTCATCTGTATTAAATATTGCTGTGGAGGAAGTAAGCGCAACGGTGGCGGCAATAATTTTAGAAGATAGTCAGTTAAGTCATGATTTATTAATAGGAACAGATTCAGTACCTCAGAATATCAAACAGGTAAGACGGTTTTTGGGTCTGGCGGGATATTTTCGCAAATTTGTACAAAGTTATGCTAAAATTGTTGAACCGCTGACTAAATTAATGCGAAAGGATATTAGATGGACATGGTCGTCCGAACAAGAAGAAGCAGTGAAACAAATTAAAGTCGCTCTTTCTTCGAGACCCCTGTTGGTTATATTTGATCGCAAGTTACCAACCGAACTACATACAGATGCCAACGCTAAGGGAGTGGGCGGAATATTAATACAGGGATCAGCAAAAGACAAAAAGGTGGTAGGATATTTTAGCAAGCAGACGACTTACGACCGGAGATCTTACCACTCTTATGAATTAGAAACCCTAGCAGTGGTGTTGTCACTTAAATTTTTCAGAGTGTATTTAATAGGAACGCGGTTTAAGGTAGTCATAGATTGTAGTGCGCTACGTACAATTAGTTCAAAAAAAGATTTAATACCTAGGGTGGGAAGTTGGTGGTTGGAAGTTCAAGATTTTGACTTCGAGATTGAATATCGGTTTGATAAAAAAGATGGCCCATTATAGAAGAAGCGAACAACGTGGACCTAACTGAAGCTGAGTGGATTGTAGTCGCACATATGCAAGACAAAGTAGCTGCGAAAATACGCGGAATTCTTGAGAGAAAGTTCGAATGACCAAATGTTAAACAGTATTCTAAAGAATATACACTGAAGAATGGCAAAGTATATAAAAAGTTCAAAAGCTTACGCCTAGCGGGGGTAGTCCCCAAGAGCGCAATTTGGCAGATCTGTAAATTATGTCACGACGAAGCAGGATATTTGGGGGTGGAGAAGACCTTGGAATGTATAGCAGATAGCTACTGGTTTCCGAAGATGATGAAATTTGTGACCAAATACACTAAGGCCTGCCTGAATTGTTTGTACTATAAGCATCTGTCAGGGAAGAAACTAGGAAAACTACACCCAATAGAAAAGACTCCGCTACCGTTGCATACACTCCATCTAGATCACTTGGGTCTCTTTATACGTAGCAAGAATAAAAAAATATATTCTTGTTAAGTCGACGGCTTTACGAAGTTTGTTTTCTAGGGCCGGTCAAAAATACCAAGGTTCGTCACATAACGAAGGCACTAATGAATATTATGTATATATTTGGAGTTCCTGTTAGGCTTAGAACGGATAGGAGTACAGCGTTTACCTCAAAAACATTTAAGATATTCTGTTCCTCATATGGGATTCGAGACGTGCTGAAAGCAGTTGCTACTCCCAGAGCAAATGGCCAGTGTGAGCGGGTGAACAGAACGGTGTTGACTACAAGAACTTCCCCACTGGAAGTACTGGCCGGATATAAAGGTCGAGCTATTGATGAGTCAAATATCTTGAGTGAAATAAAAGATACTTTGGACTGAATTGACTTTGGTCAGTTACGCTCCGAAATAGGCCAAAGGATAACCACAGGGCAGTTGACTAAGAAATAGAGGTTTGACAAAAGATGGGCCGTAGCAAGACATCAAGAGTACGAGGTGGTTATGGTATTAAGAACAGATAGCCCAGCTACAGGAAGCAGTCGAATGCTCATTCCAAAATTCAAAGGACTGTTTCGCGTCAGTAGAGCACTGATTAACGACCGTTATGAAGTGAAGGATTTAAGGAAAGGTTTTAAAAGATATAAAACTGTGGTGGCTGTAGATAAAATCAAGCCATGGGTTATATTAAAAGACCAGTTTGAAGTTGTGTTGTTAAACAGTGCAGTTGGCACAAAACCTTTAGCAGATAGTTAGATGTTGCGATGCAGCTGGCAATCATTGAAGTTGCAGTTGGCAATCATTGAAGTCGCCATTGGTGACAACTTATAAGTCAGTCGACAGTGAGTGGTGTAGGTATTTGTTGTCGTGTTAAACACCATATCAAGTATAGTTGGTACGGACAGTTGGTAGCTGGGGATGAGAAAGCTCGAGGTTCTGTGAAAGTGCATGCGGCACGTGGAGATGTCCCGAGGACAGGACAATTTGCAGGATGGCCGATTGTAAGACAGACTATGTTTATGAATGGGCACGTAGTCGAGAAGTGTAACGATACACTGTTTTGAGCTTTTAAATATAGGGTCTGGAGATGTTAATGTAAACACTGAAATTTATTAGTCTTAAGCATTTTTAACAGAACTGCTCCCAGTGAAAAAGAAGGAAGGTTAGGCAGCTCGAGACACGCGGCGGTCTGTTAACGTTTGCTTTATTGCAATATTGTTGACTGAGTTCATAAATTTATTTAAATTTGATTAAAATACATGTACCAATAAAATCATAATACATTTAACGTGTTAAATGTTATTTTAGTAGTCTTACAAAAGCTGATACAAAATATGTCACCCAGTTCTTCGGAAAGTAAGTAGATTTATAATAAAATTTTCTTTCTTCCATCCAGGTGGAAATTAAGCCCTTGCTTTTTACTGGTAAATTAATAACGCAGATCACATACAGAGTAAGCAGTTACTCTACTTAATGTGGGGTACATAAGGAAACGTTCGCACTACAACTTTATGTAGCACAGAACGTTACGTGCTCCTATCAAGCAGGACAGTCATCCTTGATGATTGCCATACCCCCGTCCAATTGCTGGAATAACCCAATTAGCTGGGGGTTGTACTTATTGACCGGTAGATTAGTTAGCAGGTCGTGAATAAGGGCTTTGATTGATTTGAGTTCTCACCAAAATCTAGGCTGGGCGCCAGGACTTTTGCAAGTACCAAATAATGAAAAGTTTACTTTAAAAGGTAAAGATAATACTTGAATTCTGTTGGGAAGGTCGAATAGAAAGATATTATCTAATAAAAAGTATAAGCAACTTGTAAGAATATACACAAAAATTTACACAGTCTAAGATTGCCTCTTTAGTTACAAAGAAAATCTTTTAGCTGAAGACCAAGAAATAAACAAAGAAAAAAATAGGGATGACTCATCTCTTACAAAAATTCTTCTGACCAAATATAAATGTTCACTGGGGACGAAGATCTTACGTAACTTCAAATGGGTTAGTCCAGCGAAGAATCCACCAATAGCTAAGCTCTTAATGGGTTCGGTGTCAGTTTCAATTACCACTGTCAGTACTGAAGTTACCTTTGAGAAGAAATACCAGTTGTATAAAATATCGTTTTCCTGCTCCACCCCGTATATAATGATCAGTTCGAATCACCAGTTATCCTCTTCTCTTGTTTCAGGTATTTACATAAAAAGGTAAGAGTTTTACTTGATCAGTATTATAGGCAAAACAAAGTAAAAAGCTGTGACGTTCGAATTGTCCAGCTACGTAGACAAAATATGAGAGTTAACACAAATTTACAGGGTAAATTGAAAACTAAACAAACTAGGATCGGTATTCTACAATATTTTAGGAAGTTGAAGACTTCAACTAACTTAAGTTATGTTAAATAGAAAAAAATACTAGTCCAGCAAATAAACTAGGTGTAGCTATGATAATAAACAATGTGAAATGGGTTTCACTATATGTTAAGATATTTTTTACTAAAAGAAGGTAATCTTCAAGAAAATAGAATTTAGGATGTCTGTATATAGACAGACAACTAGAAAGATAACGTAAATAAATATTTGCTAAATATAAAACAATATGATAATTTTCAAATTAAAGGTAGAGTTAAATTAAATTATTTATTAGTTCCTCGTAGAAAGGTAATAATGAATTCCAGATAAAGTTAAATAAGGATACCTATATAGCTTGATCATATGTTTACTGCAGATAATCAAAAGTTAATCAATTGCCAGATAACTAGGCAGGTATACTAAGCAAACGTTCAAGTAAGCACTCGATATTTTAAATTTAGAAAAACCTTACGTTACTGAGGTCTGGTTGGTAAATTGCATAAAATGATTCACCACAAAACAAATGCACCACATTAGGTAATTCTCACAAATGTATTAAACAAATAGGTTTAGTCCAATAAGGTGTACCAATCTCTAAATGTCACTTGTCACCACTTTTCACAGAGCTACCAACGTAGCTAAGTGACCTAAAACATCAACAAACAAAGAAAGAAAACAACTAACTACGATACAAAAATGGCGACATCCGTTGTCGGGTAAATCTAAAATTTACATTAACCGAAAGTTAGTTTAAATTAGCACACGAAATTATTACAATATCAGAGGGATATTAGATAAATTGAAAACAAGGCACAATAAATCGATACTAATCAATATTAATGATGACTGTTCCAAAGAACAACCAACGTGAACTGATCACCGAAAAGCAAAATCGCCCTAGGCGTAAATTAAGATAAAAAATACGGTACGATATTATTATGAAAATTACCTCAAAGGTATGTTAAATCAAATAGTAACTTTTTAAATAACGATGATCATAAAATTACACGATAATACTAAAAAACAATTTTACCAGACCGCTGAACTAGAGATGTTGTCTTCAGAACGCTACACTAGTAGCGATTATAGTTTGGAAAGAGACAAACATTTCAAAGTACAGTATGCGCAATAAAGACAAATAGATATTTAGGCATTTTTTATAAGTGCAAAATTCTACCAAACCAATTGTTCCAGTAGAAATCAGTGGCGCCATCTGGACTAGACTGGCAGAAACTTAATTCATTGCGGATAACTACAAACTGGAATGAAATGGCTTGCAATTTCGTTACATGGTTCAGCCAAATTATTATTAAGCATCGCCAAACCGTTATCGAACAGTCGAGTCATTGATTGTTTTAGAATATCATATAACATAACACTCATTGTTTATGTCATTTTTTACCCATTTTTATGGTACCATATATACAGCGAGTCAATAAAACATTTGAACAAGCCAATTTTAATTGAAATAACTTGAAAATAGTTGGTTTTATATGTTTTCAAGTGAATCTGCGTTCTACTCAAGCAGTTCAGAGTCGGAATAAATTCATACAGTGATTCACGAGCTGATATTTTAGAAGATAATCAGCTGACCTTGGAGAACATCTACCCTTCGAGACAGAGGGGTTAGTGGGTCCTTACTTACATGAGCAAATTTGGGCGCGGTAGTCTACCAACATTTAAAAAGGGGTGGATAAAAAAATCTGAAAGAGCTTCACTAAAAATACCTAATACCATCACGAATTGCTTCACATACTGCAGGTTAATCACGAAGTACAAGTCTTGCTTTCTAACGGGAAAATAAAAGAAAAAGGAAACAAAAAAAGGATATTTACTTATCCAAATTGCAAAATGCCTTAGGAAGAGAGTTGACCGCTTTAGACGAGGCCCTTTATGTTATTTTGGGTAAACCTAAAAGCGACGAAACAGAACCTTCGGTAGACGCGGCAAAACTAATATGTAAAGGAACTCATGGCATTATTGTATATAGAAAATATTTTTGTCTCCTAACTCTCTGCTTCTGCCAAAAAAGTAGCCCAAGGTTTGCCTTGTGACAAATTCCTAATTGGTGTCGATTTTCAAGTGAAATGCAAAACCGAAAATTCAAAAAAAGCAGTCACGAAATTAAGGGTGTCGATAAACTCCGACCATCACCAAAAAGTTTTTAAACTTCTAGCGGCGGAATTTCAGGAACCGTCCACCAGCAAGCAGACCTGTAAAAAACGAAAGAACTGGTCGAAAATATGGAGTTAGGTAGACTAGCAGGTAGAATGCAACACTTTGCCCCACAGTATGCTAAGTTAACGAGCAATAATTTTATTCTAAACTACATTAAAGGGCTACAAGTTGAATTTCTATTCTAAACCAAAACCAATAAAATTTCAATACACAAAAGCATTGTTCCTGCAAATGTTTAGAAATGTAACATTCCCACACGCAAATTGATTGCGGAAACTGGTGAATTCCCGTACTAGTGCTGTAATGTGAAAAATCAAACATATAGGTAGTTGGTACTCATATTCAATTCTTATTATAAAAATTTATACAAGAGTTGCTTAAATTAACTCGAAATACCGAAACAATGGCTATCTATAACGAAATCCAAGAAATAATAGACAAGCGAGTTTTAAATTTATGCAAAAATAAAAAAGGGGAAATTTTAACCAATATGTTAACGTACCCCACTTTAAATTAGAAGATTACCGAATGGTTCAAAATCTATTATATAAAAATTGAGATTAACAAAAAAAAACCCTCAAAACTCAAATATATTTCCATCACATCCATTTAAAAAACCCAAAGAAATTAGACAATTATGTGAAGGAGGAGGAGGAGGGCAACAGACGTACCAAATACCACTGATCGAAGAGGTCGAAACTCTTGGTACCTGGTTTGCAGGTCGCTATGAAATACTAGGACATCAGTGATGTCTGACTGGTAGTAGCACTGACCTGACTTAGTCTGCTTGAGACTAGCCTGGTTTGCTATTATTATTTGTTATTTCCATTACATATGGCATACTGACGAGAACATAAAAAGTTCGAAACCGGTCTATGTCTAGTGAGGAACTGGCAAATGATCTTAGCTACCAAACAAGATTTGCAGGTTTAATTCAATTCAGGTCGGGGCTTTTGTCCACTGAGTAGTTGCTTCCTAAAAATTTTATTTAGTGTATAGTTTAGCCCACCAGGGTTATAGGTCGAAGCTCTTGGTACTTGCTTTGCAGGTCGCTATCAGTCACTAAGACATCAGTGATGTCTGACTGGTAATGGCACTGACCACCAGAGGGATACACTTATCACTCACTATGTCTTATCATATTGATTAATCGCATTACTACTGAATTCTATTATATGAAATACAAAAAGTTTAAAGAACACTACTACTGGGGGCTTTATTATCTTCAGTAATAGAAATTAAAAAGCAATTGCAACTGTTTATTTAATATGTACAAAGAATTTGTCATACATCAGAGTTTTAAAAAAGCGTTGACTAACAGTCACTCTGTGTATACTATATTTCTAGTATTTACTATAAGGCAATTAATTGTGTAACTATTCACAATGTATTGTACAGACGCCTTCAGATGTTATACAAGTATGTATCGTCAACGAATATCACTTTATACTATTTGGTATATATCTATACATATGGAAATTAGGAATATTTGAGATTTCGATTAAAGAATAAAACATACGAAGACAAATATGTTTCATTTAGTCCCTGTACAGGATTATAATATTTTATCCAAATCTTTAAGACTATTATATTCTAAATGGGCTATCTAGAAATAAAGCATTAATATCAGTGAATTATTAAAAATACTTCACCAACAAAGCTGAACAATAATTGTAAGAAAATAATAATATTTATTTATCATTTGGGGTTCACAGTAATTTTTTGGAGAAAAAAGTCTGAAATCCTTCCAACCATGTGCATTCCAAAGGTATGTATTATATTACTCAGAAACAATAAGAAGTTGTAATTATTAAATACATTCAAATTACAAATTAAAAATTAATCTTGTTCGGTAGTTGTTCGAATATAAAGTATACGGCAAGACTAACAAGCAGCTCCATGTTAAACTAGTTGGGTATATATAAAATATTTCTATAGATGTTTATCTTGAAAAACAAGAGTAATTAAAATGTAAACTTCTATATCTTTTCTGCTAATATAATATGGTTATTAGTAAATTGACAAACAGCTATAAAACTTCAAAAAGAGGATACTAGCGTTTCAGATGAATTCTAAAAACAGTCGTGGTAAGTGGTATGTAACAGTAAAACAGTTCGTGGGGGTAAGAAATGATTAGAATATAAATATCACATCATTTTAAAAATTGTTGGCAACTTCCACCTCCTTTAAATATTTCCTGTGTCTTATGCCTATCCCTCCTTATTGGGTAAAACTATTCCATTTGCGGAGTAGGTGAAATATCTAGGAATCACTCTAGATATATCACTTAATTGGAACTCCCATCTGGCAAAGGTAATCCACCAAGCAAAGCTGTCCTTATGGACATGCCGTTGTATTTGTGGCAAATCCTGTGGTCCCCAACAAATTTACTGGATCTATATCACGGTCATCAGACCAATGATAACATACGAATCCATTGTTGACTGAAAGGATCACAACGGACGGCCAAAGCCTACAGACTGCAACAAGCGGCCATTAATATGCCGCAGACTAGTATCATGGAGCGGAACAGGTTGCTGGATGAATCACAGCATCCTGGTAATGCCCTCGGATATTATGCCCACCATGACTAACTACAAGCTGACCTTCAACATCCTTTCGCCGGAAAGAGATGAGTGGGATCAGAATAAAGCCGATCTATTGACGGCAAACAGTTGCTGGCTTACAGACGGCTCCAAAACTCCCGACTGGACAGGAGCCGGAGTACATAGCTACAGATCAAGGGTGAGGATATCTTCAAGTCTAGGTACTCATGCAACTGTTTTTCAGGCTGAGGTTCATGCCATTGAACTGTGTGTGTGAAGGCTGGAATATATGCATCTTACATGCAGATCGATAAAAATTTTCTCCGATAGCCAAGCAGCTATAATAGCTCTTGCCTCCTACCGGTGTAACTCCAAAACGGTTTGGAATTGTCAGAAGGCTCTAAATCATTTGAGCAAAACCAATAAAGTAACCTTGGTCTGGATACTCGGCCACTCTGGTATGGAAGGTAACGAAATAGCCGACTCCTTGGCCAGAGAAGGAGCGGGATCACGAATCATCGGACCAGAACCGATACTTGGCATATCTTTAAATACTGCTAAGATGGCTATTTCAACCTGAGCTGAAAGGAAATCTCTCCAGTATTGGCAAGAGTTACCAGGATTAGTTGATTCGAAGGCGTTTATAAAATACCTTTTGAAATCAAGAGCTAAGAAACTTTTAGAGTTAAATAGAGTAAACATGAAAACTCTAACAGGCCTATATACCGGGCACTACCGACTAAACTACCATCTGCATAAACTCGGCCTAGCGGAAAACTCCGAGTACCGTCTATGCCTGGAATATTATGAGAAGGCAGACCACATCCTATGTACCTGTCCCGTTATGGAGAGAATCAGATTCTCAATATTTGGCAAAGGACAACTACTGCCAGAGGATCTGGACACATTCTCACCCAATAAAGTTATCAGTTTCGTTAAGAGACTGAACTTATTGGGTGAAATATAACTAGGTGTGAGACACAATAGGCCTGCTGAAGGCCGCAGTGGAAGGTTCACAAGGACCCACTCACAAAAAACCTAACCTAACCTATCCTATATCACCAGAAATTGGGCTACGTGAGTAAACTTGACAAACTGTGGAAAGTTTCTCCTTTCTTCTCACAGTAGCAGAGATAAACTCACCGAGCAACTAGAAGTGAACATTCCAGAAGTCTGGAAAAGGAATCAGAATATTTTATCAGTGTGATTATTTACCAAAATATAATAAAATTGACTGTTAGACAGTCGAATTATTTGTCACCAATGCGAACAATATGTACTCTGGTTTCAGAACCTGTATTCTTGTAAAACTGATACTATGTATTCATGAAACTTTGGGTTTTAAATAAAAAAGGTTCTGAGTAAAACAGTACAAAACAAGTGGGACTAATATTAATTCAATTCTTTCAAAGGGAATAGTAAGCCAGGTGATAACTTGCTACAATTTCGGCTGCATCGCAAGCCGGCCTTAATGTCAATACTATTAATGACATTATGGACATGGTGGACACAAATTTCTTAAATTTTTAACAAATTTTACAATTGGCCAGTTAACAAAACCTCAAACTTCGCATTACTGTTCTTGCCAAATAATTTTTTTTTGTCCTTCGTTATCTTGTACTCTTAGTAGCTGAAAAATATTATACTAAATTACAAAAAAATATAAAATTCAGTTAGCTTAGGGCATATTTCGAAAATATTCTATATCTATACAAGGTGTATTTCAAAAAAATATTTGTTTTATTTTTCAATTACCTTTTTTTAGTGAATACTTTTGTTAGATCGTTACCTACTTTAAACTTCTACAAGGTGTTATATATTGGAGACCAAATGTGAGGTTTAACTAATGGATTAAACGACATATACATTAAGGAAGTAAAGTCGAAATTATACGAGCATTTGGTCTCCAATATATAACTCCCTCCCAACCCTTAGCTTATGATTATAGACAACACCACAGTTTTATATCATCTAACCATAATTTATAATGAGTGAATGCGAGGTGGCATGAGGTGAATACTGGGTTTGAATGCGGGTACAAAGTGAAAACAAATAAATTTATGATAAATCAAAAAGAAAAATTCTCATAAAATTCCTTTATTACTGTGACCGGTTTCGTGAACAAATTAATTACTTCACATCATCAGACACAGGACTACAATAGAAAATGAGTATGGTGGTTACATACATACATAAATAAATGTTAATAAGTTAATAAAACTTAAAAACAAGGAATACAGAAAACAATTATTTCAATTTTTTACTAGTAAAAAATAATTGGTAAAAAATGTTTAAAAAATTTTTTGTACAAGAAAGATTGAAATTATTCAAATTGAACAGGATTACGTTAGTTTCAAATTATAAAATCGAATAATGTAAAATTTAAACAATTAAAATGTGTAAAAAGGAGGTTCATTTTTATATAATACTTACATTTTTATAAATAAAAAACCAGGGTCGTCAAATTAAAATTAAAAAAGTTTTGCAACATAGTCAAATAATCTGTAAATGTAAGATATAAAATTTTGGTATCTAATTAACTTTTTGATAAAAATTTCTAAAATTTTTTAACGTGCTTGTCCTTTTAAACACATACATACACTACAAGTTAAAATCTAATAGGGGATAAATAATTTTTAAAAAAAGGAATAGATTAAAAATAGTGCCCTCTAACGGACTATCTTAGAACTAACGTAAAATAAAATTAAAATTAAAGTAGAAAACTATGTGTGCACCAGGTTTCTTTTTTTACAATACTGTAGTTAATTTTATTTCCTACAGTATTGTAAAAAAGAAACCTGGTGCACAAATAGTTTTCTACTTTAATTTTAATTTTATTTTACGTTAGTTCTAAGATAGTCCGTTAGAGGGCACTATTTTTAATCTATTCCTTTTTTAAAAATTATTTATCCCCTATTAGATTTTAACTTGTAGTGTATGTATGTGTTTAAAAGGACAAGCACGTTAAAAAATTTTAGAAATTTTTATCAAAAAGTTAATTAGATACCAAAATTTTATATCTTACATTTACAGATTATTTGACTATGTTGCAAAACTTTTTTAATTTTAATTTGACGACCCTGGTTTTTTATTTATAAAAATGTAAGTATTATATAAAAATGAACCTCCTTTTTACACATTTTAATTGTTTAAATTTTACATTATTCGATTTTATAATTTGAAACTAACGTAATCCTGTTCAATTTGAATAATTTCAATCTTTCTTGTACAAAAAATTTTTTAAACATTTTTTACCAATTATTTTTTACTAGTAAAAAATTGAAATAATTGTTTTCTGTATTCCTTGTTTTTAAGTTTTATTAACTTATTAACATTTATTTATGTATGTATGTAACCACCATACTCATTTTCTATTGTAGTCCTGTGTCTGATGATGTGAAGTAATTAATTTGTTCACGAAACCGGTCACAGTAATAAAGGAATTTTATGGAGAATTTTTCTTTTTTGATTTATCATGAACAATTACTCATATGGGATCAACCTACCTACGTTTCAAATAAATTTATTTTAACGTTGTGGACACGCACTGACGTCAATATACTACAAAATGTTATATATTGGAGACGAAATGCTCGTATAATTTTGATTGAATTTCCTTAAGGTAAGTCGTTTAATCCATTGGTTATTTTGGGTTTATATTGCAAAATCGCTTATATTGATATTTCCAACATCTACAATGTAATCATATCGGAGGACAGGCGAAGGAAAATTTACAGATTGATCGAATACCATACTTACCTGTACGAAGATTAATCGTAATTTTCCGAGCTTGTCCTGCTACACAATTACCTCCCAATCCTCCCTAAATCCCATATTTTGGCGAGTTTTTCAGAAAAACAGTATGACTAATCTATCGTGGTGCGTGTAGGGCGAGGAAATGATCACACAACTTTATTTTGCTTTAAAAATGTATCGATGGATACGATAAACGTGAAACTAAAATGTAATCATATCAGAGGACAAGCTTGGAATATTACGATTAATATTTACACAGGTAAGTATGGTATTGAATTAATCTTTAAATTATCGCAAATCTAGTATACAGGAGATCTCTTTTGAATATTTGTTCTGGGAACAGGTAAATAACAAAATATATTTTAATGAGAAGACTGCCTAGGTATGTGAAAATTTAGTTGCGTTATTATGTGTGTACCATCTATCTAGTTCTATAGATACTAATTTGTATAGAAAAATCAATTGAAACTTTTTGCGTCGGCAATTAAACATATCCACTGCATGTCTTCAAATTAATGCAGAATTTGAGAAACCAATATCAGGGTAAAATCCGTTCTCTTTGATTTGATCCACAAAACCTGAATTTTATTTAAAATGATACCATTGTTTTCGTTTTTATTTAGTATCGATGGAAAATGTTTAAGAACAAATTACAGGTTTATGTTGGACACCTGGTGAAAACGTCGTCTCAACAGCATTGCTTCCTTGAGGTACGGAGTACAGAAATTAATTTATAAAAATAACATAAACTTTTTATAAAACGACAAAATCAACAATACTAAAATCTCAGCCATAGATCAAGCAGTAATTCAACACAGCATCTAGTTCATTTAGTTACTGGTATAGCTTAAGAAAACAAACTGACTGCCCATTAAAACATTTATGTGTCAATATTGAAAAACACTGGTAAAGCAGAATCTTTTATTATGCAATACAATTTAGTTTGTTGCTAAAAGTGTTTTTATTTTTACATGCTGTAATATTCTACTTCCGCTGTTTTCTCAATCTGGTAATTTATTGACACATTTTTACACAGTTCAAAGTCTTTAGTACTAATGCAAATAACATAGTGAGAGTTTATGGGTTAAAAGAATTATTGTGTTATACTTGAAAAATAAACATAACTGAGTTACGAACGCCAGTGATTAAGAATTAATCTTCCTCATCGAATTATAGTTTGCCAAATAAAAATTTGAAAAAAAAATATTTTATTTTTCTAATAAGTATGGTATATTTGGTTTTATAGAATTAAAGTAGACAATTTAACTACTGAACAGAAGTGATTCAAGAGTACAAATTGTTCGTATTTATACACTTGTAAAAAGTAATAAAAAAATCAAAGCTACAGAAAGATTAAAGATACAAAGTTATTAAAATAACGATTATTAAAATAAGTATCCTATATAGATTATGGTAGAAAGTTTATGTGACATCTTATTAATATGGTGGTTTCATAATTATCGGTGCAACGTAAGGAATAGGATATGGAATGGAGTATAATTATTTAAGCTGTGTTCCGCTGATGAGGAACAATAATTACGAAACACGTAGCTGCGTCATGTTTCTCTTTGAGTATGGCACGATTTCCTCTTTATTAATGTGACTAATGTAGAATAGGCATGATTTTTAATGGTAAGTTAATGTTCTTGTTGATATGTGTTTTTATGTGTCATTAAATTTCCACAAATGCATAAAGGAATTTTTGTATACGGGGTGATCAAAATTCCTTATTTGAAGTTGTGCTTCGTAATGTGGCCTATAGTTAAATATATATTGTTTATGTGTTAAAACCGGTTTTTTAAATATTGAAATTGAAATTTCTGCACTTTAAGGTGTTGCTGTATCGTGTGGTGTTGATATACAGAATGATATTAAAAATTCCTTCGGGTAATGTGTTTATAAATGATTTTGTTGATCCAGTGTCTATCATATATCGTGCATTGTTTTCTGGTATTTTTGTGTATGGCATATGGTTATTTGTTGACGTATGGACTTTTATTAGTTCCGTTGGTCTGTAGTTTCCGAGACTTCTGTCGGAAAATTTATACTTTCAAGTTAATTTGTTTAATACTGCCGGTACTCATATTCACATTCTTCACATTTGACATAAAATAAATTAACCCTGCATTTTCGTCCTTGTGTCGTAAATAATTATTAGAGTTATACATATGGGTTAAGATATATTGCATCATTCGTTTACGAAGCATTATGGCTTCTAAAACAATAAATATATTACTAGGGCTGTCAAATATGTTCCGTGGGACAGTGGCGTACACGAAATTAACTAATACGAGAAACAATAAACTATTACAATTTATAACAATGTATGTAAAACTTACTCTCTTAACTAGCTTGATGAACTAGCTTGATTATCATAAACTGGAGAAGACGTGTAGTCATTTGGAGCATCAGGTATGTTTCTATGGTTGTCTCCATGAGTGATGTTCGCTTTGGTGAAAATATATTCTCATATTTTGAAAACGACCGTTCGACATTTACTGATGTAATACAAGCATACGTAAAATAGTCTTTGAACGTACTTAACGGATTTGGGGCTGCTCCATCACATATTTGTCTTAATTTGGTAAAACCGGTGTCTTTATTTAACACACTTGCGACCTTTTCTTTAACGCGCTGATTTGTTGCGTCACCTATAGCGTGTAGCAGTAGATTTACTTCGTCCACGTTTATGCATTCATGTAATGGTTTATAGTTCTTCGCAATATTTTTTAAAGTTATTTCAACGGAAATATCTTCGAATTTTGTCTGGATTTCCTTAATAGCTGCAGCCTCATCTGGATTGAATTGTAGTATCACAGCTTTTATTTGTTGGAAATATTCAGCATAATAAAAAGTTGCCTGCAACCAAATTCCCCAACGTGTAAGAATCGGCTGTGGTGGTTCAGGAATACCGGGACACTTTGCTATGAAATGCACGGAGACGTTTAGGAGATTTAAGAGACACTTTTTTGTACTTGCTATTAATGCATCCACCTCTGGAAAACCTTTTCGAGTAGTTTCTGCCCCAAGATGTCAAGCATGCACTTCACTCGTAACATGTATAAACGTACAACCTTGTTCTTGCAAAGAACAGCCTACCGAACACATTGTCACGGCGCCATCAGTCACAAACATCAACACTTGACTTTTTGACAGTTCAAATTTTTCTAACGTCTCCAGCACCACCCTGGTAATTGTTTCGCTAGTACACCGACTTAGTCTTTTGCTAGCTAGTAACAGTGGAACTGTTGTTTTAAGAGGGTC
Source organism: Rhamnusium bicolor (assembly GCA_029963845.1). Taxonomy (NCBI): domain Eukaryota; kingdom Metazoa; phylum Arthropoda; class Insecta; order Coleoptera; family Cerambycidae; genus Rhamnusium; species Rhamnusium bicolor. The sequence goes on along the minus strand of JANEYF010002209.1, from coordinate 38,860 downwards.
CAGGACTCGTATTATAACATTTAAAATAGAATTTTTTTTACAATCTGTTGTCTCATCAGCAGATAACCACAGCGGTGTATTTTTTAATTCACATTTCATCTTATTTACCATGTCTACGTGTACAGTTGGTAGATAGTTACATAACGTTGTGCGACTTGGTAACTCCACCTGGGCATTATATTTATTCCAGAACTCTCGAAATGGTTGTTTATCGAGTATGTGTTGCGAAACATCACAGGCAATCAGCATTAATAGTAAATCAAACATAAACTGTGTTGTCGAAGGCACGCCATTTTTTTATTTTTCTGGTGTACACTATTTACGTGAAGTTCACAATCATGCTTATTCCAGCACATCAAATCTTTCTCGCACACTTTACAAATTATTTTAGCACCATCATAGAATAAATCCGGGAATTCACCTATGAATGTATTCACTTTGTCAGCAAATGGCCGTTTTCTACCCATGCGTATGTCTGCCATGCTTTATTATTAAATTAATATCAACAATACAGTACAACAAATAAAATAAAAACACAAAAACAGTATGCAATGTGCCCAAGTGAGAACGTGTACACAACTCGAAAGCTAATAATAGACTGAACTGGAGAAAGAGTTTCGCGGTCAAGGTGAATGCCGGCGACAGTAAGTACATCTGTACTCTACTACCTTGATACACAGAAACGATTTGCAGCTTTATATATTACACCACCAGCAAAAGACAATCTCAAGCAACATTTATACCAATCTTTTATCTGAATTAATTAATCTCAAACCAAAACCCATAAGTACTTCCACATCTATTGGAAAATGGGTGGAAAATTGTAGACAATAAAATTGTTCTTGCACTACCAAACCTCCAGTGCCTGAAGACACATCATTTTTATCGTTTGCTAATTAGATTTTTTTTGTAATTTTTTTAAAACTTGTATTTTACGAAAGCAGGAAACTTAAAACGCCAATCTCTGGGTTTGAAGTACTTTAAAATCTAATTCAGTTTAGACAATTTTTGCGTTCCCCTCATATTATCTCCGAAAAGAAGGCCCAAATCAAAATGTTGTACTCTTAAGGATAGTTTACTTTATTCTTTCTAAACAAAACGATGGAGGTTTATAATTTTATAACTAATAATAAATAAGTTTTACAACTAAATGCAATATGATGCAAATTCCGATAGACGAAACTCGACTTTATATAAGATATCCTGCAAGCGCTCATAAAAAAATCGATAACTAATTACAGTCATTTTAATTAAAATATAAGACATAGTTTAGAATTCTGAAATTCCACTCTACAAGGCTATTGATAAGTATTTTTTTGATATTGTTAACAGTTAATTAGTTAGAGGCGTGTTAAACAAAAAGTTTTCTTGATGAAAACCGCAAATTTAAGGAGCACGCTTCTCCATTGAACGAATGGTTTAATTATTTTTTTAATGTTTACGTCGACAAAAATTATATTATTATTTAACAAAAATTTAGACGATATTCTAGACATTAAACGCCAAATTATTTTAAGGGTAATTTTAACATTTCATCCCATACAGATACCCCGTACAGGACGCCGTCTTGACTACCAACGAATACTGAAGTCACAAAGGATAAAAATAATTTAAAATATGTTTTAGCTATTAACCTGTAAATGCAACCGAAATCGTTTCTAGAAGACTTTAAAGCTGCCGTGGATTCTATTAGTAAATCGCTCAACTAAGCTGTCATTGTCATTCGTTAATTAAGTATTAGTTTAACATTTTTGTTTTAAATGTCGCTTCATTGTAAACTCTGTATTACGATTACTTAAATCTAGGGACGATAATTAATAATAATATGCAGGCATGTTCTAGCTATTGACTGTGAATATTTTGTTTAAGGGACTTTTGATTATCATGTTTTGTTTAACTTATTATAAGTTGTTAATAAGCAATAGAGGGACGAGCGTATATTTGCCTTAATAGTACTCGTGTTCGATACGAATGTTAAACGACAATCGCAGTCAGTAATTTGATGGTAACTCAACTGAAACTCGGCGACCTCATTATCCCATCTTCTGGAGGTTTGTATATCAGCGTATATGCAGAAGCAGTTTTAGGTGAGGGTTGTGTAAGTTATATACCATCCTTCGGAAGGGATTTAAAGCAGTTGATCCCTTGTCTATTAAATGTTAGGCAAGTAAAAAATCCCTATTCTTCGATAGAGAACCAGCAAAATAGGCTTACATTAAATAAATGATTTAAAAAAAATAAGCAATAGTTACGCTGTATTTTAATGTAGTGCCCTACGCAGTCCAGGAAATACCTTTATAATCATTGGAAGTATGAAATAAAGTTAGAAAATGAATTTTCAGTGCTAATAAGAAAATTCAAAAGCAGTTAAAGGTACTGTTTTTCTCGATTTTTGGATAAGAAAGGTTAAAATGAGAAAAAGCGGAATGATTAATATTACAAAATAAAATTCTCATTCAAGTTAACTTCATTGAGATTATTTTTTTTGCTGTAACCAATTTACTGGTGGCTCACTATTTCCAATGGATTGCTGATTAACTGGGCAGGTCTCCGAAGGCCTTGCCTTTTTTTCGAAATAGTGCCTTAATCGAACTGAAATTTAAGTTTCGGAAATTTTAGGACACAATCAGCTCCGATGGCGCTAGTTAAGCCGCGTGACTGACTTACGAGTTTTTAAAAACTGTGTTACAAAACTTTTACTAAAGCAAATATAAGTTTTACAAATAATTAAATTATGATAAAATTATATGAATACAATAAGTGTCCGACATGAAGTGTCTTAATAAAATTAGATTGTTGTGAAGGCTAGTGGGATGGCAACGCTGATGCGCCTTTATTGTTTTCTCTTATCAGTAAGTAGTCATTTTAAATCGATAAATTTTGGTCGAATCGAACTTGGTCTCATCATGAAACATTTGGTGTTATAACAGTATAAATTGCGAGTGGGTGTCACAAACTACATTTATTCATTATCAAAAAAAAAGTGGCATGCTTGTGGCAAATATGTCTATACTTATACGAGACGGGCTGAGTTATTTGACTTAAAATTTCAAAGAATTAATGGTCAGTACTCCATTAATTCCAGATGCCATGACCCCGCCATGATCACAATCTACACTAACTGCAGTGGTGGTTGGGCAATAAGTGCTGCAGAGTTGCACATAGCTGCATTACACCTAAAAAGATAGAAAAATGCATATTTATTCAGTTAAAAAAAAAAATAAATTTTTAAAGGACATCAATGTATGATAAAAGTGGTAAATCATCAAGAGGTTTGTATAGTCTGCTACGAAAGTAATAGCTATGTGTGGCAACAGAGAATTACGACTTTGTTTTAAGTTTGACATTCATCCACATATCCCAATATGATTCATGTAACTTGTCTCGCCCACGCCTTGCAATCTATACTAATACCTTGAACACAGTACAAGAGATTTCATGAAATATTAAGATACTTGAGGAAGTATGTATTTTAATTGTTCTATATAAATTACTACTATTGTCTTTTTTTTTTTTTTTTGAAAATTAACACCGTAGTGCGAAAATACGGCCTTTTATATACCTTATTATACTGTAAAAAATAAGCCCTCTGGATCAAATTTTAACCGGGTCCCTCAGGTCCAAAAAGGGCCCAATTTTTTTTACAGTTTTTTGTGCCGTAGTGAAAAAAACAGCATTAAATTAGATAAAATTATGCAAATAAACTCGAGAATATTAAAATATGTAAGAATAAGTGAAAACCTACCTAATAGAGACTCCCAATGGTAGACCACTAGGTATAGACACAGATTAAAGCAGTAATATAAATTTTGTAACTTTTAACATTGTAACTTTTAACATTGTACGATACTATGGACAAATATCCATTAATAACATAAAGTAATTCCATGAAATATTGTACTACATTTATGGACAATAGTGTCAGTGAAATATTCCATGCAATAATGGGATTACATAAGTGTGTAATATATAAGGACAGCCTTGGTTTTCAAAGACACATTTGTTCTAAAAACAAAATCATAAAATTATTTACATTTATTTAAGAATACATTGAATAGATAGTAAAACAAGCCATTTGTAGTTAGTTAAGTAATTTATATTAGTTGAAAGATGTTTGCTACTGTGTTTAACCAAATATTTATAAAAGTGTTTCGAAACTTTACTAATCATAAAAATTTATCGTAATGAAGTGTATGACACACCAAATTGAAGAATACTGTATCAGGAAGCTGAAAATAATCAAACAAGGTATATCTAATGAGACATAAGTCCAAGAATTCCAAATTTAAAAATAAAAATTTTGAATTTGACAATCAAGATATCCCATTATAATTTGTTAGTGTCAAAGATCTGAGTAGTTTTTAGTCATCTTTTGATCACGGTAAGAAAAGTATGTTAAATTTAAAGAAAAGACATAACCTCAAAATATAAAGTTTTTATGAAGTAAAATAAATGATGGTAATATATGATGTTAAGACGTGTAAAGGATAACGACAAATGTAAGAATACATAATCAATAAAAGCTAGCAGATTATAAGAAGAAGAGTAATTAATTTAAGAAGTGGAAATAAATTATTCATATTGTGGTAAATATTGGAACTTACTTTGGAAAGTTGTAGGAAATAAAAACTAACTAAATTAAAAATTAACAAAGCAATAAACCATTTGGAAAACAAATTCAATAATAAATAAGAAGAGAAAACAAATAATCCATGGTAAAATTTCACAAACTGGTACACAAAACAGAGTCGGTAAGGTAGAAATAATTGGACAAGTGTTAAGGAAGTTTTCATTCAATAACCGAACAACCGAAATCTTGATCAGGTCATAGATAAAAATATTCTTTTGAAAATTTTCGCACAAGTCTCGAGCACCATATTTTTCATGTTAGTTAAGTTAGTGTAAGGTTTTATGGGTCACTATTGTTAATAGTAAATTTAAATTTGAAATAAAACCCAAATTATGTTTCGTTACCTCTGAATTGAATCTTTTATTTTGAATTTCTTGACAAGAGTCCAGTAAAATTTGATAAATTTCAGTAAAATCACAACAAGCGAATTCGGTTAAGTGTCTAGTTTTGAACCGGCCACTCGGAGAAACGAGAAGTAAAAATAGTCACCAAAAAGTAAGGATAAAAGAAATTTATTCTTCATCTAATAAGAGTTTTATAATAAATAAAATAATAATAATAATAGTAAACAAAATTAAATCATAAAAACGAAATCAATAAACATAGAAATATATATATATATATATATATATATATATATATATATATATATATATATATATATATAATAATAATAATAATAATAATCCTTTATTAATCCAAGAGATCATAAAATGATATAGGACAAGTCAACTAGATAGTAATGCTAGTAATATACAAAGATACATAGGATATATTAAAACATTAAAAATTCTTCAACAGAATAAAATGCATTACTTATAAGAAATTTTTTTAGAGTTGACAAAAACCTGTTTAGACTAGACACATTTTTAAATTCGCTACTTAACTTATTATAGAGTACACATCCCATATAATACGGGTTATGTTTAAATAATTCAAGTTTGTGGATCTTGTACTGCAAATTATAACCATGCCGTGTTGGATAGGCATGGTTAGCATTTAAAAGACTGAATGTAGAAAAGTTATTCTTTACAAATTTTAAAGTTTCAAATATATAAAGGCAGGGTAATGTTAAAATCCTTTGCTCAATAAAAGTGGATTTACATGATTCTCTAAAGCTTAAATTAAACATATTACGGATGGCTCTTTTTTTGCAGTATAAATAAACGATTAGCAGAAGGTGAATTTCCCCAAAACATAATGCCATATCTTAGCCTAGATTCAAAATTTGCAAAATAAAATATCTTTACAGGATTTAAATCAGTTATGAGACGTAATCTTTTAAGCGCAAAACAGTTACTTGCACACTTATTGAAAGTGTAGGAGACATGAGATTTCCAGTCAAGCGCTATATCTATATAGATACCTAAAAGTTTAAAAGAATCCATCTGCTGTATTGATTTCCTATTTAACTTTAAAAGTAAACTTGATGTAAAATGAGCCCGGACAGGATGGAATTGTATAGAGACTGTTTTTTCTTGGTTCATTACTAATTTTTTATTGACAAAATAGTTGTTTATGTTATTTAAAGTAATGTTTAATTTCTCAATGAGAATCTCTATATTTTCGTCACACACAGCAATGGAAATATCATCAGCAAACGCACAAAAAAAGTCTGATATACACTCATCTAAGTCATTAATATAGAGAAGGAAAAGTAGTGGCCCTAATACACTACCTTGAGGTACCCCCGTGTTTGTTGATTGAAATTCCGAGCAAGTATCAAAAAAGTTAACATATTGTTTTCTGTTGCTTAAATAAGAAGTCGTTACATTTTCCACGTATCCCGTAATTTTGTAAAGTATTTAAAAGAATTTCATGATTTACGCAATCAAATGCCTTAGAGAGATCAATAAATAACGCAACAACTTTTTTACCACTGTCAATATTTGTGTAGATAAAGTCCAAAAAAGGTTACCAGAGCAGACATAGTTGATTTATTTTTCCTAAAGCCATGTTGCTTATCTGAAAAAACTGAATTAATATCTGAAAATTCCGTTATTCTAGTTGCAATTAGCTTTTCAAAAATTTTTGAAAAAATTGATAAAATGGCTATTGGACGATAATTACACAGCAGTTTACGATCACCCTTTTTAAGTAAGGGAATAATTTTGGCTAACTTTAATAAATCCGGAAAAGTGCCCTCTGAAAAACAATGATTTATAATGTCAGTTAACGGTTTAGCTAATTGACTAGCACATTCTTTAATAATTTTAACGGAATAAAAATCAGGACCAGAAGAACCGGAGTTTTTTAAAGCGTTAATTGTATCAATGATTTCGGATGGGTTAGTGGGTCTTAAGTAAATAGAATCTTTTACATGAATGGGTGTTCTATCGGTAATGTTGGAATTATTTATGTTGTGTGTGGGTGACGTTAAATCATGAGCAACATTTAAAAAGTATGAATTAAATTCGTTGGCGATAATTATTTTATTAGTAGTTAGCGTGCCATTTAAATCAAATTCTGGACTGATATTACTATTATTTTTCCTTTTTAATGAATGATTAATTATATTCCAAACTGCTCTAGACTTATTCGAAGAGTTTACTATAATTTTATCAAAGTACATTTTTTTAGCTTGCTGAATAACTTGACTGTAAATCTTTTTGTACTTTTTATAATAATTAATATCAATAAAATCTATTTTTTGCAACTTAAACAGTTCTTTTAGACGAACCGATGACACCTTGATCCCAGCAGATATCCAGTTTTTATTATTATTATCCAAGTTTTTTGTGACAAACCTAAATGATAAATTATAATACTGATAAAGAGTGGTATTAAATTCTATATATTTATCCTCAACTGTTTTCTTGCTTAAAAGAATATGCCAAGTCTCATTGTTTAAAAAATCTTTAAATTTCAAAATATTTTTCCGAGAAAAAGATCTAAAAGTATGGCAGTTATTGTTCTGTGGATCATTCACCTCAAAAAAAATTTTTTGACAAGTGTGGTCCGATAGACCCGTCTCAATAACATATTTGTATCAAAATGTTATTAAAATTTGTTAATACATAATCAATAGCTGTTTTGGAATTATTATGAAAACGTGTAGGCTCTGTGAAAACTGGCTGCATACAATAAGCCTTTACAAGGTCTAACAAATCTATAGTATAATTATTTACACATAAAAAGTTTATATTAAAATCACCACAAATTATTACATAAGTAGGATCGCTTTTACAAAACAAAATAGTTAAAGATTCCTCAAATTTCAACATAAATTCTTTGACATCCGTGTTAGGAGCTCTATAAATGCACATGATATAATAGACAGTTTTGTCTATTGTAACTTTAGCAGCTGAACATTCAAAAATTTTTTCAACACTTACATTAACTAAATCAGAGATTTCCACTGCGTTTATTGAATTTTTAGTTAGTATTAATGTCCCACCGTGGATAGATGCTGACCTGGAAAAATAACTTGATATATTGTACCCCGGAATATTTATAAAGTCAATTTCTTCTGGTAGGATCCAAGTTTCAGAGACACATAAAATATCAATGTTTTCTTGAGATAGAAGTAGTTCCACTTCCTCAATTTTATTTTTTATACACTGTAAATTATGGTGAACCACGCAAAGTGTGTTCGTTACAATTAGTTGCTATTCACTTGTAACAGACGCTAATATCCTTTGTTTCACTGCGTTAAGTTTATTTACATAGCTGGGACACTTATTGTTTATATATATATATATATATATATATATATATATATATATATATATATATGTATGTATGTATGTATGTATGTATATATATATATATATATATATATATATATATATATATATATATATATATATATATATATATATATATATATATATATATATATATATATATATATATATATTAAATTCGTCTTCCGGGTATACTCCCGCGTAGGTGATAGGCTCCGAGAGGGATTTTTTCAGTTCGAGTAACCAAAAGCCGCAGTAAGTAGTTATCTGTTAGAACCTGAAGATGGCAGATGAGATTCTGCCGAAACGTCGTTCAGACAACCACGGTCCCTCTCGGGGCCTATCACCTACGCGGGAATATACCCGGAAGACGAATTTAACATTCACCACCCGCGAAAACTTGAAAAACAACATATACTAAATCATTTATTCTCTTAATCACATGGTAAGTCCCTTCCCATTTTGGTTGAAATTTTGGACACTTGCCTTCTTTCTTTTAGGGTTATAGAACCAAACAAAATCTCTCTCGTGAAACCCGGATCAGTTAGCTTTTAAGTTGTATTTAGTTTTCATACAGTCAGCGGCCATGTCAAGTTTTTCTCTCACAATTTCGTGAATGTAGTTTATTTTTTCTTTTTAATTTGTCCACATATTCATTTAGTTCTTGCCTTTCTCCTGGAGGAATTCCAAATAATACATCGTCTGGTTAACGAATTTCTCTGCCAAAGATAATTGCTGAAGGGGAATGTTTCGTAGTTACATGAATATCTGCTCTGCATGACATTAAAAACAGAGGTAAATAACTATCCCAATATCTTTGATTATCGCTTATTATTTTTGATAAAAAAATTTCTATGGTACCATTAAATCCTTCTACCATTCCATCCGATTGTGGATGCAATTCTGTCGTTCTAGTTTTGTTGATTCCGAGTAACTTTCACACTTTATGAGATACTGTCGCTTTAAAATTCCTTGCTTGATCGGAATGTAATTCTAATGGAACCCCAAATCTACATACAAGATTGTCAACTAAAATTTTTGCTACAGTAGTAGCCTCTTGGTTTGGAATTGCGTAGGCTTGTGGTCATTTTGACAAATAATCCTGAGCTACTAGGATATATCTGTTCCACTATTGAAATGGTCCGGCTACATCAATTACAATTCGCTTAACCCTTTCAAGACTAGTTTTTTTTAAGAGAAGGTAGAACACTTTTTTTTAATTGTTGGTGTTTTTGGGGACAACGAACACTTTTAAGAATGTCTGCAGTAGTCCTCTATAAAAGACAGTCAAAATGAAAGAAGTAAAATAATTTAACATATTTATTGCAAAACAGAAAGGAGTTAAGTGTGATAAGGTGCAAAACAATTTTTACATAAAAGAGGCATCACATTCCTTACAAAATGTTGTTCTGCGGGTCTGTTTTTTATTTTCTGCACATCTTCTACATCGACTTCTGGTGTTTCCATCAATGGGAAGATGTAGAGATACATTATAAAAACTTTTTCTTTTTCTCGATGGCCTACCTGTGCTAGGCGCTGTACTGCAGCTGTTCTTTTACCTTCAGCAATCCTCTGACAGGGGCACTATAAATTGAATGAAGGGTGTTTTTTCTTATGTATTTCATTATGTATGATCCACAAATTGACAATAGACATCATAAATAGGCGATAAAATACCTTTTTCCACCATTTTCGTGATTTGCGGTCTAGGTCATAAACACCTGTCATCTGATCCGCTAAATCAACCCCTCCCATAATTTTTCTGTAGAATTCTATCATTTCTGGACAAGGTACATTACATTTAGAGCCATCCTTCATTGTTTTCTTGACAGACACAACTTTGTTACTGTGGCAATTACTCATCATAAGGACATCCTTTGTGTCTTGCCATTTGACAAACATCAATCCTTCTTTGCTGCATCGAAACACACATTGTCTTCTGACCAGTTTTCCCGTAATTTTAGGTATATTTTTTCGAGATTTGATGCAAGTTCCTAGTGCCGCATAATCTATGTAGATCTTGAAGTAGAATGACCGACGTAAAAAAAACGATCAAAGCAAAAAGTAATATCCTTTTCTCTGGCACTGGCCACAAGTTTGCGTACAACCCGTTCACCGAGTGTTCCTTCTACCTCTTCAGTCTCTCGGCCTGTATAAATATTAAAATCGTAAGTGTACCCTGTAAACGAATCTGATATGAGCCACATCTTGATCCCCCTCTTGACAGGTTTTAACGGCATATACTGTTTTAGAGATGAGCGTCCTTTGAATTTCGTCATGGACTCGTCTATACTTTGGTAACAGCTATCTTAGCGGCATTTCAGAAAGGTTTTTTTCAAACATTCAACAACATTATCAGTATAATACGTCTTAGAGCATTCAGTGGGTCTATTTGGTGATACAAAGTACATCTTTGAAGATAAACATTTATATCTATCTCTTCTAGCTCTTTTTCTGTAAGTGCCCTTTTCGAATCCATACCTGTAAATAATAACACTGGTTTGTCAACTAGGACTACTGGTACACAGTAGAACCACCCGCTGTGACTGCTGGTGCGTATATGTACCGAGGTTTATTTTTTTATAAATATTGCGATAACATGCATTATTCAAGAAATGGCAATACACTTACCATATAAAGAAATGATGTCATTGCGTATATACAACTTCTAATAATAAACACTGTAATAACTAGTCCCAAAAACAGATAAAACACACGCAAAATCCACTACTACATGCTACAATAATGAATAAACAACCATAAAGTAAGGTTAACTGAAATAGCACGGGTAAAATTACGTGTTTTCGAATACAATAATGCATTACATGACTAAGTGGTACACATCAATACCATTTTCAACGACAAATAACACTCTCAGTCCTGAATATTAAATTGGCGGTACATATGTGTACCAAGAGTCCTGAAAGGCTTAAATAGAAAGCCAGGTACTTTTGTAGACGTTCACTTTACACAACGTCTGCACCGTAAGTCAATATCCGATCTTGAACTGAGCCAATAATATCTTTCCCTAATCGTTTCTAAGGTTTTGTTAACGCCAAAATTACCTCCAGTTTTGCCTTCATGAAATTCTTTTTATAACCTCAGAGACACGTGTATGTGGTAGTATTGTTTGAATTACAACAAATTTGTCATTTGTACTTTCCCATTTACTTTTCAAAATTTTGTTTTCTACAAATAAAGAATCCCATTGTGCCCAATAACTTTTCAAAGTTGGAGTCATTTTTGATATTTCTTCCCATTTCGGTCCTACATTTCTTTCTTCTTTCCATCTTAAAATTGGCCCTATATCCTTATCGTCCAATTGTTCTTGTCTAAGATTTTCGTATGTCCAATATTCTTTAGAGCGTATAGTGGTTCTTTTAATTCCAACAGGTTGATTTCTGTTTTCAACATTATTGCAATGTTTAAAATCTTTACAGCAAGGTCTCCTTGATAATGTATCTGCATTATTTGAAAAATAATTCTGAGCTACTAGGATGTATCTGTTTCCACTATTTGTTTCTGGAAATGGTCCAGCTACATCAATTGCAATTCGCTCAAATGGAAAGCCAACCGTATATTTTCCCATCTGTCCTTTACTTCTTAATTTAGGTCCTTATGTAGACGATCACTTTACACAAGGTCTGCATCGTAAGTCAATATCGGAACGTGGACTGAGCCAATCATATATTTCCCTAATCTTTTCTAAGGTTTTGTTTACGCCAAAACAATCTCCAGTTTTGCCTTCGTGAAATTCTTTTATAACATTAGAGACACGTGTATGTGGTAGTATTGTTTGACTTACAACAAATTTGTCATTTTTCCTTTCTCATTTTCTTTTTACAATTTTGTTTTCTACAAAAAAAGAAACCCATTATGCCCAATAACTTTTCAAAGTTGGAGTCATTTTTGATATTTCTTCCCATTTCGGCCGCTCATTTTTTTCTTCTTCCCATCTTAAAATTGGTCCTATATCCTTATCAGCCAATTGTTCTTGTCTAAGATTTTCGTATGTCCAAGATTCTTTAGGGCGTATAGTGATTCTTTTGATTCCAATATGCTGATTCCTGTTTTAAATGTTATTGCAATGTTTATAATCTTCACCGAAAGGTCTTCTCGATAATGTATCTGCATTTTATGCAATTGAGCGGTGGTAAATCTTAAAATGATAAAGTTGAGGATGTTATATCTACCGTGCTAATTATCCTTCAGGATTTTTGAAATTTTATAACCATTTTAGCGCTCTGTGATCAGTACGTATTAGGAATTCTTGCCCATATAAATATTTGTGAAAATGAGTAATTGATTTTACGATCGCCAATAATTCTCTTCTAATAACACAATAATTTCTTTCTGGTTTTGCGAGTACTTGACTATAATAGCTTATCACTTTTTAATCGCCATCTTGTAATTGAGATAAAATACCTGAAACGCCAGTGTTACTTGCATCTATGTCGATAATAAATTTCTTACCCACTTGTGGATAAAATAAAATAGGACTAGAGCAAAACGAAATTCTGAGAGTTTTAAGGCAATATCATAGTCTTTTGACCATTTATATGGATGTTTTTCTTCCTTAAGATTGTATAGTGGTCTCACTATTGTATAGAAATTGTTTACAAAACGACGATATAATGTACAAATTCCATGAAAACTTCTAAGTTCATGTTTGTTACATGGTACTGACCAATTACGGATAGTATATTTTTTCTGAATCAGTAGATACTCCATCTTTTGAAACAATATGGCCTAAATAAGGTACTTCATTTTTAAACAAATAACACTTTTTGGAATTTAATTTTAAATTATCATATTTAATTCTCTTAAAAACTTCTTCCAAATTTTTAAATAATCATCGACATCTTTTCCCATAATTGTTATGTCATCTAAATACACCAAACAAACTTTCTATGTTAAACCACGTAATACTGTTTCTATTAAAAGCTCAAAAGTTGCAGAAGCGTTACATAGACCAAAAGGCATTACATTAAACTGCCGTAGTCCCTGTTGAAAATGCAGTCTTTTCTTTATCTAACGGATGTACTCCCACTTGCCAATATCGACTTTTTAAATCTAATGTTGAAAACAAACTTGAACCTGAAAGAGTATCTAATATATCGTAAATTCGAGGTAGAGTGTAACTGTCTTTTTTTGTTATATCATTTAATCTCCTGTTATACATATAAAACTTAAGAGATCCGCCTTTCTTTTTTACCAAAACTACCATGGGCTCTCCGAAGTCTCAATAATGCCTTCTTCAAGTATTTTATTTATCATTTCACTTGCTTCTTCTTGTTCAGCAATTAGAAGACATTTTGGAGATTGCCGTATATGTGGCATATCACCAGTGTCAATTATGTGTTGATCAATATCAGTTCTTCCAAAGGAGCCATCGTTTGCAAAGATATCTTGATATTTTCTCAAAAATTTCTCGGCTTTCAGAAATTCCTTCATTGCAAGTTGACTGCAACTATCATTTAACATATTACTTAATTCCGTCGTCAGAGTTTCCTTCCCTTCTTTCGTATTTTCTTTTACATCTTCATAATGAAATATTCGTCACAGGTTCCAGTTTTACAAGAACTGTATTTTTCTACAGTTTCCTTGCTTTATCATTGACATTAATTATTCTTACTGGTATATGTTTATCGGTATGTACCAATGTTCTGCCTATCATAAGTCCGGTCTTACCTACTTCATTATAATTATCAACGTCTCTCTTAACCCAAACAATTTGTTCCGAATGTGAAAGAATTTTATTGATTCAACAACTATTAGTTTCATTAAACCCACATCTTTTGAAATACTAGACACTCCTAATATTTATTCATTATCAAAATTTAGAGATTTTTTTTCTAACGTTAAGTACAAAACCATAATCATGCATAATATGAAGCCCCAAGATAAATTCGTCGACAATATCTGCTACTAATACAGAATGTGTTAAAATACAACCATTAATCTCTATGTTAATATCCACTTGACCTTAAATCGGAGAATATTCTCCAGTAGCTGTCTGAAGTCTATATATCTCTAGCATATTCTTAAATTTGATATGCTTTACAAAATCAGATTCTATTATTGATAAATTGTATCAACAGTAATAAGACATTCGTTTCATGCTTCTTTCCCAATTATACTAAAATTTTATGATTTGATACCCAACTTTAAAGCTGTTATTTTTTGGAGCTACAGATAGATTAGTTGACACATGCTCCCGTGTGCCAACAATTTTTAATTTTCCTGATTATTATAGAAAGTACGGGTGACATTACCTCATTTTTCTTGTAGTTTTTTACAATTGTTCTTCATATGTCCCAACTTTCCACAATAATAACATTTTGGTTTTAAATTTAATTTATTTTCAAGAGCTTCTATGCAAAGATTTAATTTTTGTAATTCTTCTTTCAGTCCGTTTCCTTTATTTCCTGGTTCTCCAACAGATCTTACTTTTATACTTCTACAGTTACTTTTGATGCCTCATATTTAAGAGCATATACTAAAGCATCGTTAACTTTAATTGGTTGTGCCATCCTTAATGTATGTTGTAGTTCCTCATTTTTAATGCCATTTATAAAAGCATTGGTTCTCAGTTGTTCAAGAATTTCATCAGAACCATGCGGGTAAGCTAGTCGACATAACCTTTGAATCTCTGCTGCATATTTTTGAATAATTTTTCTCTTTCTTTGATAAACGCCATTCACTTGCATTTCATATACTTACGTGAATTGTTATTCAGCATCACGAAAATAAGTACCTTTTCTATTTCAGTAAAATTATGTTGATTAATTTCTGGAATATTCTGCATTTGTTCCAAAGCTTCCCCACATAACACCAATACAAGTTGCACAGCCTTCTCTTCTTTGGTCCAACTTTCCGCTTGGACAGCAACATCAAATTGTTTCTTGTACATCTACCATGGAGTCTGTCCATCAAATAAGGATGGCCTATGTTGTACAGTGATTTGCGATGTAGAAAATCTTATACTATTTTTTTTATTAATTTCTAACATTTTCCTTTCCATTTAATTTAGACTAACTTCCAAATTAGTTAAAGTTTGTTTCTTAAATATATTTGGCCAATTCGAAAGTTCCTCTTTATTTCATTTTTACCAGCATTTAAATCTTCTTTTATTTCTTTCTTTCTTAGTTCTTTCAGATCTATTTCAACTTTTGATGTCTATTATGTAATTCATCATGTCCATTCATTATTTCCTCTAAACTGTTTTTAAATTCCTCTTGTCCTTTCTCAATTTTATTTAGTCCCATTTTAAACTCAGCTTGTAACCCACCCTTTTTTCAGTTTCCTCAAACCACCGTTCATATTTTTTAACATTTCCATTAGCTCTTCCGTTGCCATTTTTCTAATAACAGGCATTAAGTATTTTACCACTTCCGACACCAATGTTACAACTGTGTACGGGGGTGAACAACAGGTAGGTATAAATGTAATACTTTATTAACAATCTCAACATTTTAAACTCTAATATTACTAACACAAATATATGTCAGTGTCAACATTAACAATAATCATAATAATAATTATATTTTTATTTCCACCTGCCAGGTGTTTTAATGTTCGTATTATTCATGTACAACAATAATTATTTTTTTCTAAAAATAAACCACAGCATAATACCAAACAAACATAGAGCTCACCATGTGGAAGTAGCTACACTTTGAGCTAATACCAGCCACCCACCTGTCATTTTAAATTTTACTCCATGTCTTCAACTTCGTAATACCGTCCCTTATTATCAAATTTGGGTAACATTTTCCTTGTTGCTAATTTTGCCCTAATGTAACCATCTTTGATTCTTTCGCCACACACTTTTAACGATGCCTGTGTTACTATTTTGACACACCTTTCGCATTTTGTGTGTGTGACACGGAAAGTTATCTATAGTGATTTTCTATTTTTCGTTAATAACTTGTTGTAGGTAATCATCTTAAAATCCCATGGTCAAAGGTAGTTCTGTTAAGGTGCACATTTGCCAGTCAATTAAATTAACGTAATCTTCTACATCAAATTTTATTTGGGATACCCTCAAATATCGAAGTTTTTCCTGTTTTTTGCTGTCTAGGTGATATTATTCGACGCATTGCTAATTCTCTTATATAATCACGAATATCAAAAAGCATTACTAAAACAGAATTGTCCGGGTAAAGCTAGCAGCAAGAAAAATGAATTTGATAATAAGGGACAGTATTACGAAGTTAAAGACATGGAGTGAAATTTAAATTGTGATAGGTGGATGGGTGTTAGCAACTCGAGATGCAGCTATCTCGACGTGAGCTCTGGGTAGTTTTGGTATTATAGTTGTTTCCTTATAAATATAGAATAGTTTCATTATGAAAAGTTACCCCTAAAATATCAAATCAAGCGAAACGCTACAAATTTAAAGTAACTATTTTTTTCATATAACTTCTACATCATTTTTAATGACACGTTTAGAGAACTATTTAAAGCTGTTTTTTTCACTACGGCAAATAAAAAATGGCTAAAAAAAATTTAAGGCTTTTTGGACCTGAGGGGGTCCGGTTAAAAATTGATCCAGAGAGCTCAGTTTTTTACAGCATAATAAGGACTATAAATGGTAGTATTTTTGCAGTAAAATACTATTTTTCAAAAAGTTTATTTCTCTGGTCATTTTCAGCTCACCCTAGTGTATGTATATTATGTGAGCATGGCCCGGCTTAAGATGTTGCTAGAACAGTAAGTTTTTTCTGTGAGCCTAAATAGATTCAAATCATTGATTTTTCACTGCTCCATTTACGATAAAAAATAAAAAGGGCCCTTTTGGAGCCCAAGAGGCTCGGCTAAATATTAAGCTATATGCTTCAAATTTTGTGTATATAATCTACTTTATAGTACACAGCATTTTTGTCCTACGGCTTCAGTGAAATACGATACTCGACAGGTTGTAGCAAAATGATACGCGCAATATCAATATTGCGCTCAGAAGTTGCACTAAAGATATAAGATTATGTATAAACCCATACTCAATGTTATGCGATGGACTTATGTTGCAAGTGTGTACGCCACTTTAAATTT
Organism: Rhamnusium bicolor; assembly: GCA_029963845.1. NCBI lineage: Eukaryota > Metazoa > Arthropoda > Insecta > Coleoptera > Cerambycidae > Rhamnusium > Rhamnusium bicolor. Next base: position 21,490 of record JANEYF010002209.1, on the reverse strand, counting down.
ATTCGTTTGTTCAGCTTAAAACAATTTAGAGCGTTCTCTGTATCTCTTATTTATGTTGCCGTCACTCTCCTGTTGTAAACTGCTATAAGCAGGAACAAATGTAACTTATTTATCCAAAAGAAATTAAATAGTCATATTTAAATTAATTAATATATTTTGTTTCAGTTGCATTTTACTCAGTGGCATTGTATTCGTATTACCATGGTATAATTTCCCATTCTGGGATCAATTTTAAGGCATATTGGTGGCAACCTTGGCAACCTGATGCCATTTTCCATGATAACCATCATCAATACTTTCATGTTAATTTTGCTTTTAACATTGAGATTTGGGATAAGGTTTGTGTTTTTCAATAATTCTAATTTAAGAGCATAGTAGTCGAGTGAGTATATAGCTTGTAGTTGTAGCTATTCACTCCGTACTGAAGGTCAATACGGTTCAGATTTCACATTGTAGGACCTCGTCTCTCATTACCTAACATAAAATCCAGGATTTTCAGAAGATTACTTCGGTGACTTGAGAGGCGGTTAAAAAATTTCTCTATAAATAAAACTACACACGTAGAGTATATTTATTTACATTGCCAACAAATCTCATTATTGTATAGATGCAGAAGCAATGATTACTATTTGATAACCCATCGCTAATACATTGATTCCAGTAATTATTAAAAACATTACACTGGCCCAAAGCCAAATTGTATCCCAGGTAAAAATAACCAATTCTTAGTAACTTTAAATAACAATATGAGAAGCAATAGTTCAAGTTGGCTCTGGTTTTCTTGATACATGTGATAAAGTGTAATGCAGATATACCGGGTGACAATCAGATTAGTGCCTGCCCATATTTCTTTTATTTATGACCCGATTTGGATGGAATTTGGTACAAGGATATTAGACATAATTTCGGATTAACAGATAGATACAGTCAAAATGGCCGTCTCTCAGATTCACCTGAGGTATCATTAACTTTGATTTCTTAAATGTATCCCCTATATGTTTTTCGAAATCTATGACTCAATTACCTACATACAACAGTGTTAATTGAATGAAATTGAATGAAATTTTTTTTTCTCAGTAACGGTTAATCTTACGAGACATGTTCAAGAGTTCTTTTGGCATATTTCCTCATTCTGAACTATTTTTATTTGAAATATTTTTTTTGATTTGACGTAATTTTTTTTTACCCCTTATGACGTGCCTTCCCTGGTGTAGCAATTTCTCTGATATTCAACAGGGTTCGTCCTAGGATGTCACAGATATTGTATGTAAAATTTCAAATTTGCACATCGAGACGTGTTTGAGGAAATGCAGTCAAAACAAATTACTAGCGACATATAGAAACAGACACAAAGGCGGCATGCCAATTCGAATTAATTTTCTATTTTCTGGTCTTAAAACGTCCGTCTTCATCACAGAATCTAGAACTAGGTAAAGATAGATGAGAAATTAAAATTATAGGTATTTATTATTATTATCATATTAGGTTTACCAGGATTCTTATGTAACATCCAATATTTATTATTATTTTTGTTTTCTAGAAATAATACTAGTTCTTAGTTAGTCGTCTTTGTATCTTAGTGTGATTCATATTTAGAAATATTCCACGAGATTGTGCAAATAAATCGGATAAATTTTATTATGTTTGTGATTAAGTGACTTTTGTTAGTCAAAAATGTAGAATAATTAGGCGTATATATATATACATATATATACATATACATGTATATATATATATATATATATATATATATATATATATATATATATATATATATATATATATATATATATATATATATATATATATATATATATATATATATATATATATATATTTTCTTTTCTTGACCGTTAATATCAATTAATATTGATAGTTTTTTTTTGTGGGGATTTCGGTCAGGTATAACTAATTTAATTTTTTTTTCTAACATTTCGGTTTATTACACAATCATCAGAGAACTACAATTAATATAATATTTTAAAAACATAGTTATGGTTATTTTACATTAAAATGTACTTACACTATTAATTATTAGGAATTTGTTTTAAAATTTTGTTACATGTTCTTTGGTTCTGTTTTAACGCAACTGAGATATTTTAACATAGTTTGTGGGCTCTTAAAGTTTTGTTTATGTTACAGAAATAACGTTGAAAATGTATATGGTTTACTGTAGGTGTTTTGCTTAAATAGTGAATATATAATAAGATATTTTATTTCAAGAATTATTATTTTGTATCTGTCAGATGTAAAAATTGATTTCATGTTGTAATGTACCCCAGTCAAAATAGGTTTCGCTTAAATTTTCTATATCAGTGCGATTATTTATGGAGTTGGTATGTCTTTTTATTTGCAGCCTTTCAAATATTAACCGTGAAACGGTTAATATTTTTAATAATTATCACTCAAGGTTACAATTCACTAAGGAAATAAAACAAAACAATAGCATAAACTTCTTAGATTTAACAGTTAAATATAATAAGGATGGTATTATCGAAACTAACTGGTACACAAAAGAAGTATGGTCGCAAAGATACTTAAACTTTAAATCCCACGCATCAAACACTACAAAAAAAGCGTCTTCAATAGCCTAACAGATCGTGCCATCCAACTTTCACATCCAAAATACAGACCAAATAATTTGAAAAAAATCAAAAAAGTTCTAGAAGCAAACTGCTACCCTAAACACTTTTATGAACCAATAATAAAAAAAGAATACACAAAACCTATAATAAAACAACCCACACACCAAATAATAGTAATAATAAATATGTATCCATGCCATACATACGAACAGTATCCGAAAAAATAGCAAACGTATTGAAACAACACAATATAAAAATAGCCAATAAACCATACAATACCACGAAAAAATTTTTTACAAAATTTAAACCTAGACTACCAACCGAAGACGAAACAAACACTATATACAAGATAGACTGCAACGACTGTAATGGTACTTATATAGGCCAATCTAAACAATATCTACATAAAAGAGTATACACGCACAAATGTAGTATAAAAACTCAAAACCAAAACACGACAACACTAGCCAAACACGCCATAGAACAAAACCACTGATTTAATTTTAACAACATATGAATATTGGAAAAAGAACCTAATTATAACCGAAGAAACATACATGAAATGCTGCAAATAAAAAGACATACCAATGCCATAAATAATCGCACTGATATAGAAAATGTAAGCGAAACCTATTTTAACTTAATTAAGTGATTGGGGTACATTACAACATGAAATCAATTTTTACATCTTACCGATACAAAATAATAATTCTTGAAATAAAATATTGTTACGTGTTTGCTATCCACACAAACACCTCTACTCGTAGATTCGTTGATTGAAAGTCCAGGTAACACTTATTCACTACTTTATTTACTAATTAACAATTAACAACAATAGATTAATTACTGTCTTAACTATAATCACACTTGAACACTTATAAGTCTCTTTCTTATTTCTTCTTTACTCGTTCACGTTCAACTTAAGATTAAGATTCGGCCCACCGTGTGTCTTATTTATACATCCATTCACACAATCTAGGGCATTCCAGAATATTCCCGGCCGTTCGTGTACAATTGCAGTCTAATCTAACCAGTCTGCACAGTCCAGTGGCGTAACAATATCTTATTATATACTCACTATTTAAGCGAAACACCTACAATAAATCATATGTATACATTTCCAGCGTTATCTCTGTAACATAAACAATACTTTAAGAGTCTACAAACTATGTTAAAATATCTCAGTTGGGTTAAAACAGACAATCTAATAACATGTAAAACAAATACCTAATAATTAATAGTGTAAGTAAATTGTAATATAAAATAACCATAACTATGCTTTTAAAATATTATATTAATTGTAGTTCTCTGATGATGGTGTAATAAACCGAAACGTTAAAAAAAAACAAATAAAATTAGTTATACCTGACTAAAATCTCCACAAAAAAAAACTATCAGATATTATTTGATATTGACGGTCAAGAAAAAGAAAAATATCTATTAAATCTGAGAATTTTTTTTAATTTTCAGTTACCTGTAATTTTTTGTTTTAAGTGATGGAGGGAAAAGTTTTGAATGAAAGTTGATAGGTAATAGACAATACTGCGTAGCTCAATTGCGTCAAAATATTCCTATACTTGCTTTTGAAGACGGCACTTATAGAAAATTATCTTTTATCTAAAGTGATCCTTTAAATAAAATATCTGATGTAGCCAGCACATAACTTACATAGTATATAACATCTGAAAAAATCATTCTAATTAAATCTTCATTTACCTCAATTAAATTTTAATAGCGTACCTTAAAATGTTTCATTAAAATGTTTAAATAATAATTAATTATCAGCGTCATTCAATACTGTTATTCATTTCATATATTTTAATAATTTCTTCTTTTTGACATTGACATTTTTATAACTAATTTAGACATTTCAAATGACAAACGGTTAAATTTATCCTAACCCCATTTTATGAGGACAAATGTGAAAAAAAATTCAGTTAACGTAAGCTTTATTTAAGTCTTAAAAAAATACATTTTATTGGCTTGATATAGTAGACATGATTTATAATCTTTCATCAAGAATATATTTTCTTTGTAAAGGCAAATACAAAAAAAAGCTGGCCAATTTTGCTCATCACCGAATTTATCATTGCTTTTGGTCTTTAGAATATGTGTACCAAATTTAAAAGCTTTATCTCAAAAACTGTGGCTGTTATCACAATATTACAGACAGATTTGTTTCCATATGATTTTTCATTATAATTCGTCGAGATTCGTCCAGAAGTACAATAAAACCTTTTTTCTTCTTTTATTCATTACATATCTTCTGGTGGTACCACATTCATCAAATTTAATGTGTCACCTAAAATGTTGTTGAAAATTTTAACTGCCAAATATTGGAAGTCCCCCATTAGTATTTTTTGAGTTATCGCGGATACATACATACACACATACACACACGTACGCACGCACGCACGCACCCACACATGCACCTACGCACATGCGCGTTCGCGCACACGCACACACCTACATGTGCTCAGGCGCGCAAGCACGCACACGCGCACCCACGCACACGCGCATCCACGCGCTCGCTTGCACGCATGCATGCATGCACGCACGGACGCACGCACGCACGCGTCCACGCACGCACGCATCCACGCACGCATGCATGCACGCACGCACCCACGCATTAGGGAGAATGGTAGAAAATAAACAGTCCAATATATTCTATTTCAGGCTGAAAATCGTTTAAAAATTTATAACTTTTGTCCTACAATCTGTAACACTTTTTCATTTGACAAGATGCGTCTTTTCAGATTTGACTAAAATATGAATTTAAAGGGGTGAAACACCCCAGAAACTATATAAAACTAATATAACTTTTGTCATGCAACTTGCAACACCCTCAGATTAGACGAGATAGTAGAAAATAAATATTCCAACATGTCTTATTTCAGATTTGATGAGAATTAGAATTTATGAAAATCATTAAAAAATTTATGACTTTTGTCGTATAATCTAAAACAATTTCCCATGTGACAAGATGCCAGAAAATAAATATTCCAAGATATGTCTTCAGATTTGACTAAAATATGAATTTAAGGGAGTGGAATACCCCAGAACCATTTAAAACTAATATAATTTTTGTCATACAATTGTAACACCTTCAAATTAAATAAGATGATAAAAAATAAATATTCCAGCAGTCCCTATTTCAGATTTGATGGAAATTAGAATTTAAAGGGGTGAAACACGCTAGAAACCAATCAAAAATTTATAACTTTTGTCGTACAATCTGTAACAACTTTTCCATTTGACAATATGATAGAAAATAAATATTCCAAGATACACATTTTCAGATTTACTAAAATATGAATGTGAATTCTAAATCCCTCAGCCTAAAATTCCACATTTATTTTATTAAGAATATATATCTCTTGTTAATTCTTCTACTGAATTCGGAAGTTTAGGACAGACTACTCGTAAGTCTAGAGAATGACATGTACAACCTAATATATACAAATCAGGGTTAAATTGCAGTAATTTTTATTGTACTCCACCTTTATGCCCCATCATGGTTGAAGCATTGTCTGCTCCAAAACTAGTTAACTTGCTACCTGGAATTTTATTTCCTTCAAAAAATTTGGAAATAGCTGAAAATTCCATTTACTGTTGCATCTTCTATCTTAATTAATGCCAAAAATTTATCACAAACTTTTTCAGAATACTTTTTTATTATAAAACTTTGTCACCCCCGGAGTTGCTTTGGCAGATTTTAATTTCTTCTCGTGTATTGCAGAAGCTGCGTGCCTGATAATATGACTGATTCCACCCAGAATTACCTTGGAACATAAAATACAAAATGGCTCATCTTGTTGCCTTGGATTTCTTATTACTCATGTACTAGGACGATCGATTATAACGTATACGTGATTACGTATCCATGTGAAATATGAATACAGTTAACGTCAACATGTACATTTCTGACATTTTGACGTAATAGGTTTACCATTACCAACATCAAAATCAATAACGAATATTCGGATTCCTTAGACCCGTACTTTGCCGCTATTGACAATTGGCAGCGTCGGTGCTCAAGCAAGAGTACGAGTGGTACGGCACGATATAAATTATTGAATTATTGGAAGTGTATTTAATTTGTTTTATTAAAAAGATACATTTTTATGAAAATCAATGAATTGGCTAAATATTAAAAATGTACTAGAGTATTGTTGTTTAATCTGTTGTAATATCATACTAAGTAAGGAGCAATGATTGTAATAGATCTAGTAAAACTGTAATAGCAAACCCAACACAGCCCGACCGGGGAAATAAGGAAATCATAAAATGAGCTTCATGATTAAGCCGCCGCGGCGCTGTTTAATTTAGTTGAAAATTGAATATAAAAGGCAGTCATAAATTCCAAAAAATACCTATTATCACACAAGTCATTATTTAAACAGAACAAGAGTTAATCATTATTAGAATAAGGTAGCTGTATATGTATTTATCAAAAAACTATACTTGTGGGGGCAATACAAACAGAAAATGTCACACTTAATTGCCTACAACATTTTAATACCCACAAATTAATACTAAAATCAGATAAATGGAAAATAATTCTTTTGTACGGAAAAATACTTGATATTATTTTACACAATTTTTTATAAATTTGTAGATTAAAGCATTTTTAAAAATTTTATTTTTTGTCATTAAGAATAGTATAAACTACAGATGTTAATAAGAACTTTAAGATTTGGTCACAAACCCAAAATAAAAAGCTGTCTTAAATTTGAATAAATTACCTATACGAAAATCAGTATTTAAACAGGACAATGGTTATTCATATTAAAATATGCACAGGTACTTACCTAAAAAGTAAACTTGCGGGATGGAGTGCAAATTTTGCAGGTTCCACAATTCAGGCGTATGCACACACAAAGTGCCACAGTTAATGGACTACATATTTATACATACAAACACATATCAGATAAATAGAAAATAAATCCTTTGCACAGAAAAGTAGTTGTACTGTCTTTTGTAAAAAAAAAATTATGAATATGCCGTATAAAACATTTTTAATAATTTAATGTTTGTCGGTAAGAGTGGTATAAACTACAGTTCGTTAAAATACGAACTTTTTGATTCTGTTGGAAATTCAAAATAAAAAGCCATCATAAATTTCAATAAAATATCTACACACACAAAAATCATAATTTAAATAGAACTAGAGTTAATCTCATTAGAATACAGATAAAAGCATAGATATTAGGGAAAACTAAAATTATGAGATCGAGTGCATGGTTCCAAAATTTCTACAGGTTCCACAGTTCTGGCGTATGCACACACAAAATATCACAATTATATACACACAAAAAGAAACACATATCAGATAAATGGAAAATAAATCCTTTGTACAAAAAGTACTTGTACTATCTTTTGTACAATTTTTTTATAAATTTCAATAAAGTATCTACACACACAAAAATCATAATTTAAATAGAACTAGAGTTATTCACATTAGAATAGAGGTAACGGCACAAATATTAAGGAAAAACTAAAATTATGAGCTCGAGTGTATAGTTCCACAGTTCCAGCGTATGTACATATAAAATACCATAATTAATGGATGATATGTTCATACACATAAATTAATACTAAAATAAGATAAATGATTTGCCCAATGATAATAATCATTCATAAGTAATTATTGAATAACTCAACTTACGGGATCGAGTGTATGGTTCCAAGAATTTTGCAGGTGTCACAGTTCAGGCGTATGCACACACAAAATGCCACAGTTAATGAATTACATATTCATACACACAAATTAATACTAAAATCAGATACACGGAAAATAATTCATTTGCCCGTAAAAACATTTTTACCTACTTTTTTTATGCATTTTTTATAAACTTGTTGAATCATAAAACAATTTTAATAATTTAATATTTGCCAGTAAGAATGGTATAAACTACAGCAGTTAAAATATGAACTTTATGATTTGGTTGCTAACACAAAATAAAAAGCTGTTATAAATATCAATAAAATACCGATACACAAAAATCAGTATTTAAACAGAACAAGGGTTAATCATATCAGAGTGTAGGTAACTGCATACTATGTATCTAAAAAACAAAAATTGTTGAATTGATTGTATGATTTCACAATTTGTGCAGTTCCACAGTATGGGCGTATCCATACTCGAAGTATCAATTTATATTCACACAAATAAGTTAGCACTAAAATTATATAATTGGAAAATAATTCGCAAATAATTTGCAGGAAAAAATATTTGCATCTTCTTTTGTATATATTTTTTATAAATTTGTGAAATTGTAAAAATTTTTTAATAATTTAATATTTTCCAATAAGAATAGTATAAACTAGTCATTTTAAAGTACAAACTTTTTTGATTTAGTGGCAATTCAAAATGAAAGCCGTCATAAATTTGAACAAGGAACTTTAGACCCAAAAATTATTATTAAAAAAAAAACAGGGGTTTATTAGGGTCTAGGGGGCTGTATAGGTATTTTGCAACAAATATTACGGAACCGAGTGTATGATTGTACAATTTTCTCAGATTTCACAGTTCAGGTATGCACACACAAAGTACTACAGTTAATGGACTTCGTACTCAAAAAACATAATTTAATGCTCAAATCATACAAATCATATAAATGGAAAACAATTCCTTTGCCCAGAAAAATACTTTTACCTACTTTGTATAATTTTTTTATAAACTTGCCGAATTATAAACAATTTTAATATTTAATATTTGCCAGTAAGTATGGCATAAACTACAGTCGTTAAAACATTAAATTTATGATTTTGTTGCAAACCCAGAATAAAAAGCTGTCAGAAATTAAAAAAATATCTATACAACAAAATCAGTATTTAAACAGAACTATGGTTAATCATAATATCAGAGTGTAGGTAACTCCATAGGTATCCAAAACACAAAAATTTTGGTACTGATTTTATGATTTCACAATTTGCACAAGTTCCACAATTCAGGAATATGTGCACACGAGATGTCATAGTTAATATTATGTGTATACATAAGTTAACACTAAAATCAAACTTTTGGAAAATAATTCGTTTGACTGAAAAATACTTGTATCTACTTGTATATCTTTTTCATGAAGTAATAGAACTATAAAAAAATAAAATTTAAATTTTGTTAATAAGTATGGTATAAACTAGTTATTTTGAAGTATAAACTTTTTGATTTATTGCAATTTCAAAACGAAAATCGTCGTAAATTTGATTAATGTACCTATAGACAAAAACATTATAATTTAAACAGAACAAGGTTTATTCATATTAGAGACCCTCATACAGGCCCCTAGACTCTAATATGAATAACCCCTGTTTTATTTAAATAATAATTGTTGGGTCTAAACTTCTTGTTCAAATTTATGACGGCTTTCATTTTAAGTTTGTAACTAAATCAAAAAGTTTATGCTTTAAAATAATGACTCTAGTGTATACTATCCTTATCGGCAAATATTAAATTATTAATTTTTTTTATAATTTCATGTTTATAAAAAAAATTATACAAAAGTAGATGCGAGTATTTTTCCGTTCAAAGGAACCATTTTTCAATTATATGATTTTAGTGCTAACTTATATGTATGAATATTAACTGTGACATTTCGGGTGTGCATACGCCCGAAAGTGAAACCTGTGCAAATTGTAAAATAATACAATAAATTCCACAATTTATGTTTTTTGTATACTTTGTATACAAATACCTACACTCTGATAGGATTAACCGTTTTTCTGTTTAAATGCTGATTTTTGTGTTTAAGTATTTTATTGAAATTTATAACAGCTTTTTATTTTGTGTTTGCAACCAAACCATAAAGTTCATATTTTAACTGCTCTGGTTTATACCATTCTTAATGGCAAATATTAAATTATTAAAATTGTTTTATGATTCAAGAAGTTTATAAAAAATTTATAAAAAAGGAGGTAAAATTGTTTTTCTGGGCATATTGCATACGCCTGAACTGTGGAACCTGCTACACTTTTGGAACCATGCACTCGATCACGTGAGTTTAGTTTTTCGATAAATACCTATGAATGATTATTTTCATTGTGGGGAAAGAAATTATTTTCCATTTATCTTATTTTATTATTAATTTATGTTTATGGATATGTGGTCCATGTGGCATTTTGTGTGTGTATACGCCGGAACTGTGGAACCTGTAGAAATTTTGGAACCATACACTCGATCTCACAATTTTGGATTTTCATTAATATGTATGCTTTTACCTATACTCTAATGTGAGGGACTCAAGTTCTATTTAAATTATGAATTTTGTGTGTGTAGGTACTTTATTAATTTTTTTTTGGCTTTTTTATTTTGGATTTGCAACCAAATCAAAATGTTCGTATTTTAACGAACTCTAGTTTATACCACTCTTACCGACAAACAATAAATTATTAAATATGTTTTATAGTTTCACAAATTCATAAAAAAATTGTACCGAAGATTGTACAGTGTGGAGCAAATTAGATGGGATTTGGTGTTTTCTCTAAAACTATACAGGGTGTCTCACCAGGAACTGCTTCGATCGATATAGGGAAAAGTACGCACCAGAAAATTCTTAGGGAACTGCTAATGGCAGTGTGATCAATCCAATTAAAATAATAACAAGCATGTGTCATTTCCGATTATGCCGTAAGTCGATACCAACTTGCTTATTTTAAATGGAATATCCTATATAATTTAGGGTTTTCGAAAAGAGCATAAAATTCTGAGTTAAAAATATTTAGGATACCCTATGCATAAACCCAGCCGTTTCAGAGATATTTGACATTTAAAAAAAATGTTGACAGGTGTAATGGTTTACAATAGCCTTTATAACTTTCTTCATGTAAAAGATACTCACTTGCTTTTTGGCATGCAGAAAGACCATAGGGTGAGCTACGTTTTACAGTTTAAAGAAATTCAATAATAATATCATTTTGATGTTATATTTTCTAAACTTCAAACCGCGAAAATTTGCTTAAGTCAAATAGAACACTATAAATTTTTTTAAATCAAGTTATATATAATTAAATTCCTTTTTTTCTAATGTAAGCATTGTGGGGATTTAAGTTACAACTTTTTTGAAATATTTGCGATTTTCTTAGAAATTCAAGAATTTTTTAGTAAAAATTGTATCAAATTAGCCATGATTAGAAACAATCAGTAATGTCAGTCATTCTCTTATGCCAAAAAATACCACCGCGTTTAAATTACACCCACGAAGACTTTTTGAATTTGTTTATTATTTATGGAGAATGTGATAAAGCAATATCAAGATTTGTAGTACATTTATTACAAAATATAATGCAAAAATGGAACATTTGATATACTATTATTGAATTTCTTTAACTGTGGAGAGCACCTTATGGTCTTTCTGCATGCCAAGCAGCAAATCAGTATCTTTTACATAAAGAATGTTATAAACGTTATTGTAAACCATTACACCTATCAAAAATTTTTTAAAATGTCAAATATCTCTGAAACGGCTGGGTTTAGGTATAGGTTATCCTACATGTTTTTGACTCAGAATTTGTTCTTTTCGAAAACCCTAATGTATAGGGTATTCCATTTATAGTAAGCAAGTTATCATCTACTTCCGATATAACCCGAGGTGCCAGATGCTTGTAATTATTTTAATTGGATTGGCAACACTGCCGTTAGTAAAATTTACTTGTGCATACTTTTGCCTATATCGAATGTTGCAGTTCCTGGTGAGACACCCTGTATTGCAATGGCGCAAACCGTGATCGTCTATCTTTTTAGACTACCGAGCAACAAAGCGTTTTTGGAAAATTGGCATTTTTGGATGACCTCTATATCTCAATTACCACGAGTTGAATCGAAAATCAAGTAGCATATTCTTAAGGTACTTTTTGAGTTGAATCCGTTGCTGATAAGAAGAAAATTATGCATGCCTCAGTTTTCGAGATATAAACATAACTTTTGTTTTTTTAAATGGAACATCCTGTAAATTGTTTCATTATTCGATCACAACTTAAATTATCATTCCAACGATATATCATGTCATATTTATCTAGAAAAAGTGGTTAAACTACAATAAATGTTCAAATTGTCTTCCAATGACATCTTTGCATTTTTGACACCTTCTCACAGTATTTGTTGCATTTCTAATCATGACAGGAGTTATTGTCCGAAACGCAGCTAATGTTTTGTTTCCAATTCTTCTATGTTATTAGAACGTTCTCTATAATATTTTGTAAATAACCCCAAAGCCAAAAGTCGGCTAGAGTTATATCGGGAGATCTGGCAACAAAATAGGACCATTATTTCCTAAAAATTTTACAATATCTAAACTAATTTGTTGTTTATTAATGTCCAGTAAGCACAATTAATTGGTAGTATCAATTTAGTTAACTTAGTTAACTAGACATTGATAAACTAGTCCTGAGTGATATATAGATATCTATTCATCCTCCCCAAATTGAGCATTTAAATAATTTCGTGTTTCATTAGATGTATGACCTGGGGTGCCATCTTGATGGTAATATAATCTTTGAAATTGTTTTACAAGCATATTGTCTATAAAGGGCTTTATTTCTTGTCGTAGAATGGTAATATCTGTTTCGGTATATAATTACCGTAAAAAATGGGGACCTCTTATTTGGTATCCAATAAAATCACACCATGCACGAAATCCAAATCGTCCTTGATGATTAACTGTAGCGGTTATGTGCAGATTTTCATGAGCTCAATGGTGGTTATTATGCCGATTAAAAATTCCGGCACTGCTTATATGGGCCTCGTCTGTCCATATAACTGTTCCTTCAAATCCTGGCACTTCATTACACTCACGCAAAAACCACTGGCAAAAATCGAGACGCCTTTGAAACTTGTTTTGATGTAGATGGTGACTATCCAAATTTTGTAGTCTGAATTATTTTTTTTTTAAGCAACGTAAGGCAGTTGTTTTTGGGATTCCTAAAATTTCCTGTATTTCGCGAGACGATATATTAGGATTTTCTCTTACAGTTTCCAAAAACAATATTTTCTACAGCTTCTCTACCTACTTTATTATATATTTTTGCTCATGGTTTTACAAATGATCTAAACTCTTTTAAATTTTGTTGTAGTCTTTTGAATATTTTTATGTCTGGCTGTCTCTTTTCTGGATATCAAAAAAATATTGTTTAGGCGGCACTTTTGGCACAAAGTTTTGTTGTCTATAACCTATTAAAATAATGTTCGGAAACTAAATTTGAATCTTCTCCGCATTCTATAAAACACTTAATCATCATATTTTTCATAAATTAATAAATTGAACCATTTTTCACAATGCTCACTCACAATTAACTCACAAATTAGTTTTTGACATTTACGATTATTTCGATTTTCTTTTTTTACCATGGCCTAAATGAATATTAGATAAATATGTATATATGTCAATAGAAGACAATTCGAACATTTATTGTAGTTTAGTTTTTCCTATTTTTGGCAAAGTTATTTTATATTATAAGAGGTGTTGTTATTGTTAATAGTTTTTCATGGCCTACTCACAAATATATTTAATTTTTCGAAAATTAACCACTTTTTCTGAGATAAATATGACATATGATATATCGTCAGAGAGCTAATTTAAGTTGTGATCGAATACTGAAATAATTTACAGGGTGTTCCATTTAAAAAAAACACAAGTTATGTTTATATCTCGAATACTGAGGCATGCATAATTTTCTTATCAGCAATAAATTCTACTCAAAAAAGTGACTCAAAAATGTGTTACTCAATTTTCGATTTGACACGTGGTCATTGAGATATAGAGATCATCCAAAAATGCAAATTTGCCAAAAACGCTCTGTAGCTCGGTAGTCGAAAAAGATAGACGATCGCGGTTTGCGCCATTATTTGTTTCTCAAAAATAGAGTTCAGGACACCTATATTGGTTTTTGTCTATCTATCACAGTTTTAGAGAAAACCCTAAAACCCATCTAATTTGGTCCACCCTGTACAAGTATTTTTCTGTGCAAAGAATTAATTTTCGAATTATCTGATATTTGTTTTTTTTTGTTTGTGTATAAATATGTAGTCCATTAACTGTGGCACTTTGTCTGTGCATACGCCTGAACTGTGGAATCTGCAAAATTTTCGGATCACTACAGTCGATTCCGCAAGTTTAGTTTTTCGATAAATACCTATGCATATTTTAATATGAGCAACCATTGTCTTGTTTAAATGCTGGTGTTTGTGTATGTAAGTTATTCAAATTTAAGACAGCTTTTTATTTTGAGTCTGCAATCAAATCTTTAAGTTCATATTTTAAAAACTGTCGTTTATACTATTCTTACTGGCAAATACAAAATTTTTAAAAATGCCTCATAATTCCACAAATTTATAAAATTTTTATTAAATAAAGTTCAAGTATTTTTCGTATGAAGGAATTAATTTCCAGTTATCTGTTATTAGTATTAATTCGTGTGTATGAAAACGTTGTAGGCCATTAACTGTGGCACTTTCTGTGTGCATTGCCTCCACAAGTATAGTTTTTCGATAAATACATACACAAGTACCTTATTCTGATAATGAATAACTCTTGTTCTGTTTAAATAATGACTTTTGTGTTTATAGGTACTTTATTGGAATTTATAACTGCACTTTATATTTAATAAGTTAATCTAATATTTATTTCAAAACAATTTGTTTATCCAAATGCGTAGTTTTATATTATAAATAAATGCTAGAATAAAAAATATGATCTTAATTATTTTGTTTGATTATTAGAAATTTCAACAAGTAAAATTTATTCTGAATCTGCAATACATCAAATAGTGAAATATTAATCTATGTGACTTTAACTACTCACAGCCAACTTTATTTAACAACAACAATTAATATTTACGGTAGATTTTGCATAAGAAAAAATTATAACAAAACAGTTATTGATTATATGGATGAGGAATCGTATTAGGACTGAACTTGGTATTACGTACAACTTTTTCAAGATTAAATTTTTCTCTGTTCATTAAAATAAAAGTAAGCTTTTATATTTCGTGACACACTGTATATTAAATCGTAATTTTCAATACGGCTGACGAGTTTTCAGAATAAGCAGCAGTTTTTATAAAGAATAACTTTCGGTCAAAAAAATTAAAAATGAAAAAGTTTACAAGTATAGTTAAGTCCATCCGAGGACACACGGTATATGCATGTTCTAAATTAATCACGTAAATTTCTTTTTATGTGAAGATGGTAACATGGGCAACACCTAGTATGGCGTAGTCATAGTACTCTAAGATATATTATTGAGTTTCTTATATCACTGCATATAATAATATACCTTTTCAAAATTGTTTTGTCATGATTTATTAGATTATTTAGAATTATAGGAATCAAATCAAATCAAATCAAATCAAATCAAACTTTATTTCACAATTTAAGAGTGACATTAATTTTATAATAATATGTATTTCATAAATAATACTTAAAGTAATAATTAATTTAACTAACAATTTTAATATACACCTCAAGCGAAATGCCTGTATGTGTATAGAACTAACAAATACTTTAGTATTTACAATTCGTTTATGTCTAAAATTTAAGTGTATGATATAGATATACATAGAAAATACATAAATACATAATTATCACTATTATCCTCAATTTCATATTGGTATAATTGTGGGAGTACAGGATTACGTAATAATACTAGGTAGATAAAATATAAACAATATATAAATAGTAAAAACAATACTAACAAAATATTCTCACAAATAAATGGCTGTTTTCATTTATAAATATTTTAATTTTTTTGGCGAATAGATTTACATTATGAATTTTTTTAAGCGAAAGTGGTAGGAGGTTGTAGAATTTTGGGCCATAGTAGATAACAAATCTTTGAGTTGTAGTGCGGGTTACTTGCAGAATATTTATATTTTGATTTGCTATATTACGCGTATGATAATTATGATGATAATTAATATTAAATAATGTTTTATTTTTATAATTGAACATAAGAACTGCTTTCACATACAGTAGGTTAATATCAAACACATCGAATTCTTCAAAAAGTTGTCGAGAAGAATATGACGTATTTTTTTTATGATAACTTTTATTAAATATTTTTGAGATATTTTTAATTGCTAAATTGGTAGCGTAAGCACTCCCCCCATATTGCTATACCATATCTCAAAGTAGACTCAGATAAAGCAAAGTACAATGTTCTCAATATATTATCCGGCATTATATTTCGGAGATGGTAGAACCTCCAGATAAGTTTTCGTATTTTATTATTTACTGATAATTGTAGTCCACAAATTTCAAATTTTTACCAATAATGATTCCTAAATACTTTATATTATTCGTTATATTAAGGTTAGCTGAACATTGGCAGTGCATTTTGTTTTCCAATATACAGATACAAGAGTGTAGAGCTAATTTTTCAATATTTGGTAAATTGGTATCGTATAGACTCTAACACATAAATTTAGTTTTTCTAGTAATTGTTAACATATGTTCTGAGAGCCACTACTGTATTTTTGAAAATTCTACCACCTCCTTTTCTGCTCTCCTTTGCCAATCATCTGCCTCAATTAAGAGAACAGTGACATCAGCAAATGCAACTATTTTACCATCAACATTTAGAAAAAGAAGTTCGTTAATATATATATTAAATAAGGTAGGTCCAAGGACCGTTCCCTGGGGTATACCATGACTTATATTTTGTAGAGTACTGATTTCATTGCCAATTTTTACACACTGTTGTCTAGAATTGAGGTAGCTAGAGAACAAGTTATTTGATATGCCTCGTACACCATAATTGTTTAATATCTCTATTAATATACTATGAGACACCGTATCAAATGCCTTGGCTAAGTTCAGATATATGGCAATTTGTTTTTTATTGTTTTAAATGGAGCTATATAGAGTTTTGATCACCTCATATATTGCATTTTCTGTATTTAATTTGCTCTAAAGCCAAACTGATGGTCTGACAAAACATTATTATATTTTAAATGGTCATTTAATCTGTTCCTGATGCACATTTCTAAAACTTTTGAAACATTATTAATGACTGATATCGGTCTGTAGTTGCCTATTATGGCTCTGTCTCCTTTTTTATAAACTAGTGTCACAATACTCATTTTCAATCCAGAGGGAAAAATACCATTCTCAAAACACAGATTAAATAAATAATTCAATGTCTTAGCTATATATTTATCTATATATTTTAAAGTTTTAGCTGAAATTTTATCATAACCAGAAGCTGAAGTATTTTTTAAGTTATTTATGTTTGTAACAATTTCAGTTTCTGTTGTCGGATTTAAAAATAGATTCTTGCACTGTTCCTCTCTACTTTCCAGTTTTTATTTTTTCAGCCATTTTTTCCAACATGTATGAAGTAATTGTTGAATATTTCAGCTTTTTTTTGTCTTCAGTAACATCTTGATTTTCATCTTTAATAGTTACTATTTTCTTATCCTGTTCCCCTTCATTTAATCCCTCCTTTATTATTTTCCAAACTTTCTTTTAAATTTTTCTTATTTTATAATATTTTATTACAATAATACTCTCGTTTAACTTTATTTATAAGGTTGTTTGCTTTATTTCTGTAATCTTTGTATTTCTGTAAAAGTGTGATGTTGTTTTTGTTTTTATTTGTTTCTAATTTTAGATTGTCTCTTTTTCTTATACTAGTAATTAATCCCCTGGTTATCCAGGGCTTAAGTTTCCTCTCATGTGATTTTAATTTAATTGTTTTTGTAGCTTCTTTTATACAGTGCAACAACCTATTTTCAAAATATTGATATGCTATATTTACATCAATAGATTCACATAAATTACTCCACGTTTCTTGACCAATGTTTTGTTTGAATAAATCATAATTAATCTGAGATATGGACTGATATACAGTGGATTGCGTGTTTTCAGTTACTTTATTAGTTTTTTCGATTTTTTAGTATAGTTGGATAATGGTCAGTACTGTCGTTTTGTAATATTATAGGAATAAACTGATAATTTTTTATATTAGGTGGTACTTTTACAAAGATGTGATCCAAGCAAGATTCACTATCTTTTACCACCGTAGTTGATTTGTTTATATATGGCATAAATCCATTTTCAGCAGTTACATTTAAGTATTCATTAGTTACATTGTCTAGTTTTTTATTCAAATTAATGTTTATATCACCCACTAAAATTTCAATAGTTTTGTTATTTTTGTTATTTTCCCCCAATATTTGTTGCAAATCTTGTAGAAATATATTTGTATTAGTTGAGGGTAATCTATAGATGGATATTATTTTGAAAGTGTTTATTTAATTTTAGCGATTACGCTAAACTGAAAATACTTTTACAAATATTAATTTGTAAAAGTATTTTCAGTAAATTTTGTACATTTATAATTTGTTACGTTAAGATATTTTTTTACGTATATAACCAACCATCGCGATGCATCGTTTTGATTGTGACATCCATTTGAATAAAAAATGTTATAGCCATCTATATTATAAGTATCTAAACAGTTTATTTTCCAAGTTTCCGATAATATTATTATATCAAAGTTACTTTTAAGGCTTTCTAATAATATATTTAAATTGTCAAAATTTTTCCTAATACTCCTAATATTTAAATGTATGATATTAATAGTAAAAGTATTTAGTTTTTAATATTGTATCGTCATGTTCTTTTATTATATTTGTTTTTATATTTCTATCTCTGTCTAATTCTAAATTAAATTCATATACATCAATAAAAATATAATAGAGAAAGAAATAGCTTATAAATAATGTTCATCAATAATACCTCCACAAGATAAGTTTTTATATACTAATTCAAAAATACCAACCGAAATGACGAATAACACCGATAACCTATAAGTAGTATATTCTAAACAAAAATCTTTTATATTTAAAACATATTTTCAAATTCACACTATATTGCAATTAACTAACGTAAAAATATAATAAGAGAAAATAAATCTATTTGCCAATAACTCGCATTTGCATTTAATTATAGGTTAAATATTTTACTTATCTGACATTTCTTATTAAGTTTCATTTAAATAATCCAAATTTAATATTTTTTCCTTTTCCCATGCTCCATGATTACATAAACATTTCCTTCATATGTGTAAACTGCCTTGCGGCCAAATTTCGTTTGGGCTGCCCTATATAATTCCACATTACGTTTATTTAGATCTTCAACCAATACGAGACTTGAACCTTTAAGATTTTTGCGGTTTTTCATTATAATATTTCTTTGATGCTGTCTTTCAAATTTGACAATAACTGGTCTCTCTTTTTTATTGTTACCAATTCTGTAGCCTTTTTACCATGTCTTCTTGCTTAACTTCACTTTCATATGTTCTTTAAATATTTTTTATTATTTTTTCACAAAGATGTTCATTTCCACCCTATGGGATAACATAAATACAGACGTTTTCCAACAGGGTAATTTTTCTTCACACTTGTTTACCTTTTTTGAAGTTCATTTGTCTTGTCATCTATTTTTTTTAATATCATTTCAATAAATTCATAATTTTCTAGCAATTCCTTTATGGTCTCACGTACCAGATTTTTCATATCAGGGCTAATTTTGGTTGGTGGCATTATGCATCTTTACTAATGGTTCAGTATTTTAGAGGATGTATTAATTTTTATTTGAATATTTCTGTTATTTTTCAGCATTTATCAACTTATAATTCAGAGCGAGCTAAAGCACGTGCCACTCTCTCTGTGACATTTGATAGAATACTGTATATATATATATATATATATATATATATATATATATATATATATATATATATATATATAAGAACAGAGAAAGGTTTAACGCGGGTTTATTTACATTACAGTAAAAAAAAAATCAATGAATTATCGGGTAACGCCCGCAAAAAAGAAAAAATTGCACGGTGGATAATGCAAAAAATTGCAAATGGCAGAAAGATGCAAACCGTGGACACGTGTTTCTGACTAATTGGTCTTCATCAGCACGGTGTAGCTGAGTTAGGAAATGATGGACAAAACTCAGAAAGACACAAAGGAAAACCACTGACAGGCAGCCAGTCGCACCTTTGTGGCTTCCACTTGGATGACTCCGGTATGGGAGCATCGTTCAAGCATCGCACACGCGGGCAACTATAGCAACCTGCGTGGGATTCCGGACCCCAGGAAAATGAATAAGAACAGAGAAAGAGTTAAAGTCTGCCTGTCAGTGGTTTTCCTTTTTATGTCTTTTCTGAGTTTTGTCCATCATTTTAACTCAGCTACTACCGTGCTGATGAAGACCAATTAGTCAAACACGTGTCCACGGTTTGCATCTTTCTACCATTTTACCCAATTTTTGCATTATCCACCGTGCAATTTTTTCTTTTGCGGGCGTTACCGATAATTCATTGATTTTATATATATATATATATATATATATATATATATATATATATATATATATATATATATATATATATATATATATATATATATATATATTAAATTCGTTTTCCGGGTATACTCCCGCGTAGGTGATAGGCCCCGAGAGGGACCCGTGGTTATCTGAACGACGTTTCGGCAGAATCTCATCTGCCATCTTCAGGTTCTAACCGATAACTGCTTACTGCGGCTTCTGGTCACTCAGACTGAAATTTCAGTTCGAGTGACCGGACGCTCCCGCCGTGCCCGGTTATCGGTGAGAACCCCCCCGGGAGGATGGCGGAAAATAGTCTGCGGGGGGCGTCCCGGTTCCGTTGACCCGCGGTCCCTCTCCGGGGCTATCACCCTACGCGGGAGTATACCCGGAAACGGAATTTAACATTCACCAACGCTAAAACCTGGTAGACATATATATATATATATATATATATATATATATATATATATATATATATATATATATATCTATATATATATATATATATATATATATATATATATATATATATATATATATATATATATATATATATATATATACA
>JANEYF010002208.1:0-13199 GCA_029963845.1 Rhamnusium bicolor | reverse complement strand
AAAATAAAAAGAAACCACGGATTGTAGAGACCTGGGTAAGTTACACTACAGATTCTGTAGTGTAACTTACCTAGGTCTCTACAATCCGTGGTTTCTTTTATTTTATTTGGCAGTAATAGATCTAAAATAAACCTCTACGTGTTTAACATATATAATGTAAAATTTATATAGAATGCACTGGTTACTGACACATTATAGGGAGATTTGAGGTAATGAAATAATACACGACATCATATTAGAAACACCTACTAAGTCGGCTAATTAACACAACACCTTCAGTTTTGTTTCAAGTGCGAATGTGAGACTGTAACTACTAGAACAGGAAAAATACATCAAGCTCAAAATGTTTCAGTATCTTTTCGATGTTTTGAATTGAGATCGGGGTTTCTCTGCCGTGCTCTTTTCCCCGTGAATTCAAGGTCGAGTACGGCACTTTCTCTGTTTACTCTTTGCACTATTTAGTACTGTTGTTTTTTTTTATTTAAACGTTTATCGGCTGATTTCCGTTTACTGTTTAATAAATAAGTAGGTGTTTTAAATATGATGTCGTGTATTATTTCTTTACCTCAAATCTCCCTAAAATGTGACAGTAACCAGTGCATTCTACATAAATTTTAAATTATATATGTTAAACACGTAGAGGTTTATTTTAGACGATTACTGCCAAATAAAATAAAAGAAACCACGGATTGTAGAGACCTGGGTAAGTTACACTACAAAATCTGTAGTGTAACTTACCCCTAGCAGAGGGAAACATTCAAATAGACAAGCTAAAGTCAGTTGATAAATAATAACAATTATTGCTCCAAAACGAGGGTTTTTAACTTTTTTTGTAATTCACTATTGAATAATCTTTAAATTGAACTGGTAATTCATGATACAACTTATTTGCATTATAAGTAAAACATTTTTTAAACAACACTCCACGTGTCTAGGTATAACCAATACATGTTTGTTGCGAGTATTAAGATTATTTAAATCACTAAATCAACTTAATTTTTAGAACAAATATGTAGGTTTACTTGCAGTACTTTGTGCATCAAAGAAAATAGGTGAAATTCTCTGAGCTTGTCAAGTTTTAGATTTTTCGTTTCTGTTATTTTAAAAGTAATATGCTCATATTTTCTTATGCTAAATGCAAACCTAAAACATGAGTTTTGAATTTTTTGAAGCCTACTAGTAAAATTTTAATAAAGCAGGTTCATAAATTGCATCACAATATGATATTTTTGAGATAATCAAAGCCTAACATATATTTAATTTAACGTAGGTAGGTTGATCCCATATGAGTAATTATTCATGATAAATCAAAAAGAAAAATTCTCATAAAATTCCTTTATTACTGTGACCGGTTTCGTGAACAAATTAATTACTTCACATCATCAGACACAGGACTACAATAGAAAATGAGTATGGTGGTTACATAAATAAATAAATGTTAATAAGTTAATAAAACTTAAAAACAAGGAATACAGAAAACAATTATTTCAATTTTTTACTAGTAAAAAATAATTGGTAAAAAATGTTTAAAAAAATTTTTGTACAAGAAAGATTGAAATTATTCAAATTGAACAGGATTACGTTAGTTTCAAATTATAAAATAGAATAATGTAAAATTTAAACAATTAAAATGTGTAAAAAGGAGGTTCATTTTTATATAATACTTACATTTTTATAAATAAAAAACCAGGGTCGTCAAATTAAAATTAAAAAAAGTTTTGCAACATAGTCAAATAATCTGTAAATGTAAGATATAAAATTTTTTGGTATCTAATTAACTTTTTTGATAAAAATTTCTAAAATTTTTTTAACGTGCTTGTCCTTTTAAACACATACATACACTACAAGTTAAAATCTAATAGGGGATAAATAATTTTTTAAAAAAGGAATAGATTAAAAATAGTGCCCTCTAACGGACTATCTTAGAACTAACGTAAAATAAAATTAAAATTAAAGTAGAAAACTATGTGTGCACCAGGTTTCTTTTTTTACAATACTGTAGTTAATTTTATTTCCACTGCAGATGGTGACAGCGGTGAAATTGCATTTGAACGTGGTGAAAATATTAACTTATAAGAAATTGAGGTTATTTTATAATATCGTGCACGTGGAACAGATTTCAGTAGAAAAAATTACAACAATACAAAATAAATCAGACAATCACAGAGAAAGTCAATGACGATTGAAATTGGTACTTCCCTGCATCCCTTTTCACATAAGGTGGCAGCTTTTAATTGTTATATTAATAGATTATTAAAAGTACCTTTATCTATAAATAATTACAATCAGGAACATTCGGTTATTAAACAAATAGCGGTCACTCATAACTATAACTCTACTTTAATTGATACATTACTAACAAAAAGATTAAATAAATATGTCCAAAATACAGTGTACATAAATACATACAGAGAAGTTCCAACTGAAATTCCATATCGGTCTCTTACGTTCATAGGCCCTGTTTCATACAAAATTTCTAACTGCTTTAAAAATATTTTTCATATCTCCTTTAAATCAACTAACTCTATAGAAAAGTTGTTTGTCAATGGTAAAGATCAAATAGATCCACTAGATAGATGTGGGGTTTATAAACTCCGTGTAACACATGCAACGGCACATATATTGGTTGCACATATAGAAATTTTAAAACACGGTTAAAAGAACATGTCCGATGTATTAGCTCATCCCTCAGGTTTTCACATTTAGCCAAACATCTTGTAGATAATAATCACACATTTGATAATACTCTTAAAATATTACATTTGAGCAACCGAGGAAATTTAATTAATAACCTTGAAAGTTTAGAAATCCTGAAAGATTCAAGAGGTCCCAACACATTATCTCTGAACTCACAGATCCAATTTCAATCGTCATTGACTTTCTCTGTGGTTGTCTGATTTATTTTGTATTGTTGTAATTTTTTCTACTGAAATCTGTTCACGTGCGATATTATAAAATAACCTCAATTTCTTATAAGTTAATATTTTCACCACGTTCAAATGCAATTTCACCGCTGTCACCATCTGCAGTGGAAATAAAATTAACTACAGTATTGTAAAAAAGAAACCTGGTGCACACATAGTTTTCTACTTTAATTTTAATTTTTTATTTTACGTTAGTTCTAAGATAGTCCGTTAGAGGGCACTATTTTTAATCTATTCCTTTTTTAAAAATTATTTATCCCCTATTAGATTTTAACTTGTAGTGTATGTATGTGTTTAAAAGGACAAGCACGTTAAAAAAATTTAGAAATTTTTATCAAAAAGTTAATTAGATACCAAAAATTTTATATCTTACATTTACAGATTATTTGACTATGTTGCAAAACTTTTTTAATTTTAATTTGACGACCCTGGTTTTTTATTTATAAAAATGTAAGTATTATATAAAAATGAACCTCCTTTACACATTTTAATTGTTTAAATTTTACATTATTCTATTTTATAATTTGAAACTAACGTAATCCTGTTCAATTTGAATAATTTCAATCTTTCTTGTACAAAAATTTTTTTAAACATTTTTTTACCAATTATTTTTTTACTAGTAAAAAATTGAAATAATTGTTTTCTGTATTCCTTGTTTTTCAGTTTTATTAACTTATTAACATTTATTTATGTATGTATGTAACCACCATACTCATTTTCTATTGTAGTCCTGTGTCTGATGATGTGAAGTAATTAATTTGTTCACGAAACCGGTCACAGTAATAAAGGAATTTTATGAGAATTTTTCTTTTTGATTTATCATATATTTAATTTGTTTCAAATTTAGTATTTGCCTATGAGGATAAAGTTTAAGAATATTGTATGAGTGTTTGCATAAACTACTGACATGTTTAGAGAAACGCATATTTGAATCAAGCCATAGGCATAAATTTTTGGTTCAGTTACAATAGGTATTTCCACTCCATTTATTTTTATTTGAAAAAGGGGTATTATGAGGTTCTCTCTTTTATTGGCCCAAACAGCATTACAGAAAATTTATTAGGATTTAGCATACGGTTATGGGCCACCGATATATCCACCAGTCTGTTCAGGTCATAATTAATTTTATCTGCAGCGAGTAAATTTTCATCGACAGTGAAAGAAAAATAAGCTTGCATGTCATCTGCATAATTATGTATAATGCAATTCTTAACGACTTTGTAAAAATCTTGGGTCCAAGTATGGATCCCTGAGGAACACCTAAGTTACTATGGCGTAATTCTGATGTTTTATTATCGTATATTACTCATTGAGACCGGCTGTGAAGTAATTCCTAATTAGTGAAATGGATTTTGAAACCCTTTTTACTATAATACAGGGTAAGCCACATTTTAATTGGGAAACTTAAAGAATTGATAGAGCACGCCAAAATAATATGGATTTGTCATAGGAACCTATAGTTAAAAATACTTAGTACAAGATAGAGGACGTTGAAGTTTTAATTTATTTTCAGTTTTTTTCAATATTTCTCCGGTAATAATTGAGATGTTATGAAACTTGGAAGGTGAATGTTGCGTATATCAGCACATTTCTCACCATAGTTTTCATCTCTCCATTCCAACCAAAGGCGTAACGGTGGGGGTGATCGAAAATATTCCTCCCAAGAAAACGGGACGCCACTGACCTAAGATACTTTTGTTTCTTTTTCGACATTTACTATCATTAATGCACACAAAAGTTTTCTTATAATTTTTTTAATAGGATGCAACGTCTGCGAGTTAAACTCATTTCAAAATCATTCATCCACTACTTATCAATTAGCTGTTAATCGACTCATTTAAAAAAATTACATGGTTTAGCGTTTTTCCATTAATATAATTTTGAATGAAGAGATGAAAACTATGGTTGAAGTGTACTTTCAATATGCATCTTCTGAATTTCATGACAAATGTCTCAATTATTTCTGGAGAAATGTGCCCTGTATCTCAAAACTAAGCATTTTTTAGCATTCTATCGATTTTCTAAGTTTTCCGATTAAAATCTGGCCCACATGGCCCATCTGACTCTTGCTATATATGAACAGCACAAATTTATTTAAAGTTAGATCACATAAAAATTTTTAAACATGTTCCGCCGTCGTCGGTTCCGCCAAAAGTTAAACTTATGAATGAATTATCAGCATAACAATAGCAATATTCGTATTAGATGACTTTACGTGACACAAGCCATTGTGTCACGAAAGAACGATATTCGTTTTATATCAGCAACTTAACTTGGTGTGCCTTGGGACTATTCGTTTTGAAAACGTTGGTGCAACCTTTGTGTTGCTTGGTGTTGACATGAAGTGCACATGCTATACGAGTATGTTCTAGTTGGGGCAACTGTGGTGGCAACTGAAAAGGACAGCTAAAGGACATTGAAAAGTGAAGCAACAAATAATCAAATATTAAATTCTTGAAGGAAAAATCATGCATAGACATCATTGCAAAGAAAACCTAATATCATTAGTAGCATACATATGGATACTAATATTTAATAGCAAGATAATAAATATAAACAGTTAGGTTAGAATTTATTTCTGATGTACCGATTTACAATCGTTTTAGAACCGGTTTGGTCTAAAAATATGTGTTAACAACACAAAAAGTCAAGTGATGAATCTGACCATAATCTGACACTGCTTAACATTAGATGCACGTTCTGGTAGCCTACCTAATGAATAAATTTAATAATTAAAAATGCGGAATTGCAATATGTCCGAAACTTGACCGATGAAATCAATGAACACAATCCACTTTCGTTCCGTTTTTAACTAATTTCCGCTAGTCGGGACTCACCATAACAGTTTAATTTTTATAGTGGTTACTGACGTTACTAAATAGGTCACCTTGAAGCAACTAAAGTTATATAGTATCTACTGGAGTTCCTGAGTTATAAAAAATATTACACTTTGTTACTATTTGAAACCGAGATTTTTATAATTGTAACAACCAACGTCACTATAAACCTAAACAACTAATAGTTCTATAATATGGTAACTTTTATCCTTATATAACTTTATATAACTAGTCTTAGGGAGTTTGATTGCCATCCCAGAGACGGATTTTCAAACTTAATATTATACTTCAAAAAACGCGTGATAAAATAGTAATAAATTAAATTGTAATTTTTGACAGTGTACTTGTACATTAATTAATTATTAATCTTTTGCATGTAAAACCGGCACCGATGAGCAGTCAACTTCCAAAAATTATATTCCTTAAACAAAGCACATTGCTTGCCAGCTACCTGCTGGATTGATTTGACCTTCCATTTGGTAGCAGGGGGTTACTTTATTTACATCATTTATGCAATTTTGTTCAGTTCGAGAACTTTCTGGAGATCTGTTGTGTGTACGTCGCGTATGAAGATATTTTTTGTTTATTTTATATTTTGTTTAGTGCGTTAGTAGACGTAAAAAATGGCGAGGCAGACCACGTTGTTACGTAAAGTGTGCGAGATAGACTGTCATAGGAGGCCATACGGAGTAAAACCGCTGCTGGCTATGACGAAACATGTGTCGTCGAAGAAACACCAAATGTTGATTAGCGGAGACCAGCAAAAGCGGTGAAACAGGGAGACGTTATGTAATGAAGTTTACAAGGTAAATACTGTTTACTGTACTGCCCCTGCCCCCGTTTTGCTGTCTGCTTCTGTTGTTTACGTCATGACAACCAAATTCCCTAATATTCCATATAACATTTTAGTAGAAAACACTCTAGGTTTATAAAGGTAGTAGCGGAAATATTTCCATCACCGTCTTATAAATCTTAAAGTAATAGTCACACTATAAAACACTTATAACTCCGCAATTATTTTTTTGAGTAATAGTAGATATAAAACTTTTTGTAACATGATTATACAGTTAGGGTATGGTTGCCGATATCTGCATTACTGTTGATTTACAGAAAACTATTCGGCATATTTGCCATCTAATGGCAATTTTGAAAACTAGGAAGTAGTTTCAAGCTCTGCAGCAATCTTCATTAAAGAGGCGCGAACAATTTTAATAACATACCGTTTGAACAGTTGAGGTGTACTTGCTCTGTAATATCCTGTTACTTGTCGTAACGGATTAGCCACAAAGTAAGTGATAATAATAAGTAAACTCATATAAGACCAGAGCACAACTTGTATTTTATTGAGCTAATAGGCCAAAACAACTTTTGATTGATAATTGGGGGTTAGAAACATTTTTTATTATCAATAATGAAGTGTCTTATATCGCACCACTAATGAGTTTCCCAAGTCGCACCGGTGAGATTAGTGGTTAGTGGTGGCTAGAATCATGTGTCTCAAGGAGACGGACAGAACCCAGAATGACCGCCTTCTGCATTTGGCCTGCCAGCCACTCTGACGATTTCTGGCCGGCCAGTATGACCTTTAATTCCGAGAGTAGCATAGGCTTTATCCCTCCGAGTACACCGATTATTAGAACGACCACCTTGACCAAATGGCCTGGGTACAGCACTTGGAGCTTGTACCGAGATCGCGATATGTGTTCCGCTTTTCATCCTCCTTCAAAGTGATGTTTTTCTCGACAAGGCAAGGGTCAAAAATTCAATGACATACATCTCCTTAGTTTAATGGTCGATAAGAACTATGTCACACTTGTAGGCTTGGATTAGGCTGACCATTGGGAATAAGTAGTTCCAATAAATGCAAAATTTCTCATTGCTGACAATGAGTTTTTTTCGGAATATCCGATGCCGGACAGTCCTCCCGTGGCCTCCGACGTCTCACGGGAGTCGCGCCGGCACATTAACTACAGCCACTCCCCACATCCCGCAGAGTTAGTGACTGTAGATATTAGAATCGTGTGCCCTAAGTAGACGGAGAATCCAGAATGGCCGCCTTCTGCATTTGGCCTGTCAGCCACTCGGCTGTTATTTGGCAGGCCAGTATGGTCTACAGATCCAAGAACAGCGTAGGCTTTATCCCTCCGAGTACACCGATTATTGGGACGATAGGACGACCATTTTGACCGAACATCCCGGGTACATGCACATGGAGCTCGTACCGGAGATCGTGCTATTTGGTCCGTTTTTCCTCCTCTTTCAAGGTGATGTTTTTCTCCGCAGGTGCCGAGAACTCGATGACATGCATCATCTTGAGTTGATGGTCGAAGAGGACTGTCAGGCTTGTGGCTTGGATTAGCCTGACCGTCGGGAACGAGTAGTTCCAATAAATCCGGCATTTCTCCGTTCTCGACAACGAATATCGAATATCTCCGGGGACGTAAGGCACGGTGTCTGGTCTACCAGGTACGAGTGCCTTAGGTGGTAGTATAGCACTCACAACGCCGCGTTATGTCGGTGGATGTAGGCCGAAATCGCGTAGGGGCATACAGATAGTATGTGCATGAGCGATTCCGGCGTCTGACGGTAGGTCCTGCAGTTGACGTCAGGAACCTCTACGCGACTGCGGTAGACCAAGGTGTTGATATCACCTTCTTGGCAGGTCATAATGAATCCATCGATCTCCGACTTAAGCCCAGCTGACCTAGAAAGGCGAATGTCAACCTGGTCGATAAACCCGGTGTTTCTATGTTATTATAGTACAAAGACACCATGCTGGGGATTTGTCGGCGTGCTGCCGAAACAGATTTTCCTGTTCGGCAGCTCTAATTCGGGCTTGTCAAGACGGTATGGCTGAAGTTCAGAAGTGACTAACACGTCAAAACCTCTTCTAGTGTCGAATGCGAGACCTGAGTTCATCTCTCCCTCTTGCTGCCTTGAACAATCCTGCTCCCACTCCTACAGTTTCGTGATGTTCTACAAACCGCAAGAGGGATCGAGTTCCGAGGATGTTACATGCCATACTCAGTACTAATCTGCCATGCGTACATGCAGGCTCAGGACTCCTCGGCCTCCTCGTTGACATGGGAGGTACACACAGGAATGGACAATCTAGGATGAATACTTCGTGAATATTCATCATCTTGCGGGTATCTCTGTCTAATTGGCGCAGCTCATCTACCGTCCACTTTACTACTCCCGAAGGAGTAGAGCAGAACCGGAATGGCAAGCATATTAGTTGCAGACACCTTGTTCTTCCCAAAAATTCGGAAGACCAAATCTTTCGGAGGCAGTGTCTGTACTTGCCGCGGAGAGAATCCTTTATTTGTGTTATATCCTGGATGCCTTTGTTGCACACCCAGATATGTATAGGTCTCTCCGGCATCCAGATGTCTTAGGATGCTTCAGTCTGTAATATGCGAATTTCAAGAAAAATTCCCCGCATCGTCCTCTCTCGAGGTGGACGACAGCACATTTGCCTATAATTCCTCGGGTCGGAAAGATCCCCCTTTTTGGGATAACCACAGTACGTCCCCTCGATGAACCAGTCCGGAATCTGCTGCCCCTCGTTCAACCATGAGTTGAAAACTCACGCCAGACGGCGGTGAGTGGAAGGAAATTTCTTCCACCACCAGTTGTTAATGCCGTCTGGGCCCGGGGCAGCGAACTTCTTGGTACCAACAAGTGCTTGTTGGACTTCCTCCGTACTGATTGCCGGGCACACTTCTTCTGGCTCTTCAAGATGTCTGTGGCACAGAGCCTCGAAGTGTGCAATTGATGGAGTGTCGCTATTGAATGGACGCGTCGTTTCGTAGATTCCCTTCCAGAAGGTTTCGACATCTTCTACAGCCGGCGGATTCTCGACAACACGCTGTGGCTCTTGAAAGAGGCGGGAAGTATTCGTACGGAACAAATTGTGTTGTTCCATACTCCTCACTCGCCTCTTCAATGTTTTTTTTATCGCCATGAGCGCTCGGATCTCTATCTAGACAGTGCTGCCTATGGTAAGCATCACTGTCAGATTTAGAGTATGGTGTTGACGTCTTAATCCGGCTGCTATGCGCCGGATTCTGGGAGTAACAACTCTACTAGTCGTCTTATATTCCACCACACTCTGGATCCGAGAAGCATGTTGTCTGACCGACTGTATCTTGCTCCCCGATTTTCTGTACACGCCGCTTGGCTTTTCTCGACCCCGTGATTGGTTGACCTCTCACGGGGGACGAGTTGCTTCGCGGCGTTGTACACGGCACAGTTGATTTGCCAGATGTCTGCATCTTCCGGTCTATCCTCATCGATGACCACGTCCATTCTGGCCAGGTCTTGTGGCTTTAGGTTAACGCTGGTGCTAAGGCAAACCCTCGTCCTTAAGTCTACGTCGGTGAACTCTAAAGGATGGTTCCCCATCAGCTGGTAATTGCCGCGGTGGGACTGCGGCTGGCAGTTCTTCCGGCTGACGGGGTGCCCTTACATAACCTGTCCTGAGCAGAAAGGATACTTGATCTCTCAGATGTTGTTGAGAGAAGGCGCGATGCTCTGGATGTATTTCGTACCAAAGTGCATGCAATCGCGCCATGTATCCTTCGCTCAGGTTCGCTACTCTCGCGGCAGGTGAGCAAGTCATCCCGAGTTCCCTCGTCCACTTAAAGCGTTCGTGTCCATTGCGGTCGTTACCATTGAGACAGTTCCGGTGAGGCCCCCCACTTGTCTCGACCCCCAGCCGATTGGGGTCGGTGGTGAGGGGCCCTTCCTTTGAAGTTATATGGAACCAGAAGGGAAAAGGGTACTAGGTGGTTAGCCTATGTACCCCCCGGTTTGTCAGGCAGAGTTGCCTGACAATATTGTGTCTATCATTATTTCGGTTTCCCGATGCCGGTCAGTCCTCCCGTGGCCTCCGACGCCTCACGGGAGTCACGCCGGCGCATCAACTACAGCCACTCCCCACATCCCGCAGGGTTAGTGACTGTAGATACCAATCGTGTGCCCCTAAGCAGACAGATTTTTTTTTCGGTTTCCCGATGCCGGTGAGTTCTCCCGTGGCCTCCGACGCCTCACGGGAGTCGCGCCGGCGCATCAACTACAACCACTCCCCCACATCCCGCAGGGTGAGCTGACTGAGATACCAGAATCGTGTGCCCTGGCAGACGGAGAGAACCCAGAATGACCTGCCTTCTGCATTTGACCTGCCAGCCCTCGGCTGGTTTTTGGCAGGCCGGTATGATCTTCAGTTCCGAGAGCAGCGTAGGCTTTATCCCTCCGAGTACACCGATAATAAGGACGACCATTTTGACCGAGTAGCCTGGGTACAGCACTTGGAGCTCGTACCGGAGATCGCGAGTATTTGGTCCGTTTCTCCTCCTCCTTCAAGGTGATGTTTTCTCGCAGGTGCCGAGAACTCGATAACATACATCACCTTGATGGTCGAGGAGGACTATGTCAGGCTTGTTGGCTTGGATTAGCCTGACAGTCGGGAACGAGTAGTTCCAGTAAATCCGGCATTTCTCGTTCTCGACAACGGACTCAATATCTCCGGGGACGTAAGGCAGCACTGGTGTCTGGTCTACCCCGTACGAGTGCATTAGATGGTAGTATAGCACTCGTAAAGCCGCGTTATGTCGGTGGATGTAGGCCGAAATCGCATATATGGGGCATGCAGAAAGTAAGTGCATGAGCGATTCCGGCTCCTGATGGCAGGTCCTGCAGCTGATATCAGGGACCTCTACACGCCACACGCGGCTACGGTAGACCAAGGTGTTGATAACACCATCTTGGCAGGCCATAATGAATCCCTCGGTCTCCGACTTAAGCCCTGCTGACCTTAGAAAGGCGAAGGTCAGCCTGGTCGATAAACCCAGTGTTTCTATGTTCTTATAAAGACACCATGCTGGGGTTTATCCACATGCTGCCGAAACAGATTTTCCTGTTCGGCAACTCTAATTCGGGCTTTCAGACGATTTTGCTGAAGTTCGGTGACTGACTCAACATCAGCACCTCGCCGGCCTCCTCGCCTGATGTCAAATGCGAGACCGAGTTCATCTGCGGCTCTTTTTGCTGCCTTGAACAATCCTGCTCCCACTCCTACAGTTTCGTGATGTTTTACGAACCGCAAGAGGGGATCTGAGCTCCTGAGTATGTCACATGCCATACTCAGTACTACTCTGCCATGCGTACACTCCCAGGCTCAAGAGTCCTCGGCCCCCCGTTGACGTGGGAGGTACACACGAGGAACGGACGATCTAGGATGAATACTTCTGTGAATATTCATCATCTTGTCTAATTGGCGCAGCTCATCTACCCTCCACTTTACTACTCCGAAGGAAGTAAAGCAGAATCGGAACGGCAAGCATATTAGTTGCAGACACCTTGTTCTTCCCGGAAGGTCGGAAGACCAAATCTTTTTGGAGGCGGTGTCTGTACTTGCCCGCGGAGAGAATCCTTTATTTGTGTCACATCTTGGATGTGCCTTTGTTACACCCAGGTATGTATAGGTCTCTCCGGCATCCAGATGTCTTAGGATGCTTCCGTCTGCCGAGCTGCGCATCATCAGAGAATTCCCCGCATCGTCCTCTCTTGAGGTGGACGACTGCACATTGTCCAACCCGAACTCCATACCAATTGCCCGCGTATATTCTTCGACCACCCTAAGAGCGTTTTGTAGTTCGCTCTCCGGAAGCATAAAGTTTAAGATTATTATTATTATTGTTATGATTATTCTTTTATGATAGGTGCTATTTCCTAATTTACTATCATTTTTTATAAGAACTATATATTCGTTTATGGTTTATGTATCTGTTTGTGTTCAGTTTATGGATAAAGCACTTTACCATTTAAACTAGTACCATTTAATCAGTGCGCGTTTAGACAACTCATGGTGTGATTTGGGAAACTAGTTCCTTAAATCATAATGGTTGAAATTTTAACAAATTTGCTTAGAAAATACATTTTTGTAATGTGTCATGTGTTTTTAACTTTGGACTTACCTTTCTGAGATATCAAATAAAATGTTAGTAGTACTAACTTGAGGAATCATATTTCCTGTATTAAATGGAGAAATCCGAAAATAGGTGCGATATAAGCAACCTTACTCTAGTATTAAACATAGAACATTGAAGGATGACTGAAAATTGGCATTGTATCACGCACGGTGCGTAGTTGTTGACTGCACGACAACTTGATGGAAAATGCTCTTCTCTGGTAATGCTGACGAGTGACGACTTGTTTGCCTCTGGTTTTTACGTTGTAACATTGCCATTTATTCAGTACACATACTGTATAAACCCATAAATGTATAAACTTATAACAGGTTATAAATGCCAAATGTGGCGAGTTAGAAAAAGTATGAGCAATGACTGATAATTAGGATGAAATGAGATGCAATAAAGATGCACACCCAGCAAAGGCAAGGACAGGCTCGGTGTGTACCCCATCAGCCACCTAT